>CM042541.1:22427500-22765000 GCA_023630585.1 Cranoglanis bouderius
TATCTAATCAACGCGTGTTGTGACCAGTTATAAATATACATCAGCCATGAAAGGGAATTCGTGTATGTGCACATATACATATAGATAATTAACTACAACGGATTATAATTAATTATGACTATGTATGTGGTCTAGATCAGCTTTTAGGATTAGCTGTAGGCTAGTTTGGAATTATGAACTCTAAAGATGGAGTTTATCCTTCTGGCCAGGAAGGATTAACCAACGAAGTTTGTTATTAAATTTTAGAGCGGGTAACGAGATCGCAGCGTTTAATTTACTCATCACGTGACAAAATAGAGACAAATCAAGCGTGGGATAATAGATTTTAATAACTAAGTGTAACTATGGATACACACGACTAACTCTAAGCAGAACATACATATGTACATCTATATATAAGGAAAGAAAAGGCATAGAGAGAAAGTAATGGAATAAAAGGGAAGCAGACAAAAACACAACTAATTAGCCTTTTTCAAAACCAACAATGAACTTAAATCTCCTGTAAACAGGGGTACAATCTTAAACGCAGATATAGATCCATTTAACTATACTTGCATGGCTTCGGTTTGAAAGGTCGCGCAAGGTCGTGTAGAGTTCGCTGGTTCGTCGTGCCGTTTGAAAAGGCCGTCAGCCATGAGGCGGTTGCATCCTTTGTCCGGGAGAGAGAGAGATCCTGGCTTCCTCTTTTTTTTTTTTTGACTGACACCCTTTCACACTAAATCATATGTGTTTTCCACAGTCTGTTAAAGGAATAAACCGCATATGTTTTGGCACGCAAAGGCCTTAACGCTGGGGACAAACTTCAGGGCTGAGACACACAATACACTGCTGATTTGTTGTGGCTGGACGAGTTGATTGCTTCAGAGTAATAGCATGTTTTTTTTGTAGATCTTCAAACCAGGGGCTTCTGCCGTCATTTTAGCTCTGTTTCGGTGCATTGATGATGTTAGCAAAGTACACATTAGTGTCTCATTTCTCTCATTTTGTACATGTTTTGCTTGTTCTGTCTTACCCTCACCTCTTGATCTAAGCAAAGACCCAGACACTTTCCTCACCTGGGGAAGTCTGGTCTCAGTAAAGTGTGTGTTTTATTGCCGTGAAGCAAGTGCAGTTTGAGTGAAAGCTCTCACAACAGCAATAAACCACTTTCTCATTCTACGCCTTTCCCCATGCCCTCTTATCTTTCCTCTCTGAGGGAGAGCAGGAGAGTCATAAAAGCCTTGCCACCCACTCTCATCTACCTTTCCATTAAATGTCACTATCATTAATATCGATCTATCAGTGCTCGGAGACCCTGCTGGCAACCCCTGGTGTAAAGGGTAAGATTTTTCACAAGGTGTTTAGATAAATATACCCCGCTTGCATTCTGAGTCATGAAAGAATTGACATATAAGGATGTGCAACTTATTGCCAATGTCATTACCTGTATCATTCTGCTTGTCATGGGTGAGAATTGTCAATCAGATTAGTATAATATCAGATCAGTGATTTTCTCTTTCCACTGATGGACAGGGTAAAGAGGTACTGACAAATTGTGCATAACAACACAATGACTATGCAATAAAAAAGTTTTATTGCCATGTGCATAAAGAGTGCTGTAAGCATCTATATACATATAAAATTCTTGTGATACAGTTACACACTCCTACAAACACAGTGCGAAAATAACAAATAAACTTTACCAAAAAAAAATAACAAACTGTAAACAGTATAGGGGTTGCATGACTACTCATTTTTACTAGCTGACCAAAAGGTAGTGGCACTCTATAGCAGTGTCTAGAAGGTTTTTCCACCATATTCAACTCCAACCTCAGTAGCATCCGAAATACGCCCTGAATACGCTGTTCCACATAACAGATGTTTTCATATAGTCCACAAGACACAATAATAACTGAATTTACACAAATGAACCAGTTCAAAAGTTTACATACCCTTGATTCTTAATACTGTGTGTTGTTACCTGGATGATCAACGACTGTTTTTATGATGTGTGATAGTTGTTCATGAGTCCCTTGTTTGTCCCGAGTAGTTACACTGCCCACTGTTCTTCAGAAAAATCCTCCAGGTCCTACACATTCTTAGCTTTGCCAACATCTTCTGCATATTTGACCCCTTTCCAACAGCGGCTATATGATGTTGAGATCCATCTTTTCACACTGAGGACAATTGAGGGACTCATACACAAGTATTACAAAAGGTGCAAACATTCACTGATGCACAAGAAGGCAAGACGATACATTGGTGGGGGTGGTTAAAATTTTGAACGGGTTGATCGGTGTAAATTGTTATAATTTTGTTTAAAGATCTTATTTTTTTCATTTAGTACTGCCCTTCAAAAGCTACATAACATATTTACATGTTTCCCAGAACACAAAATAATAACAATTTACACCAATCATCCTGTTCAAAAGTTTACACCCCCCTGGCTCTTAATGTATCGTGTTTCTTTCTTGAGCATTAGTGAATGTTTGCACCTTTTGTAATAGTTTTGTACTGTATGAGTCCCCCAATTGTCCTCAGTGTGAAAAGAGGATGGAGGTCTTGCACACTTCTGCTTCATGCAAAGTGATACCAAAGTGTTAATGGTCCATTAAAGCAAAAGAAACAAATAAAGAAAAAAGCAATTTTTCAGTATAGTCTTGTGTAGTTCACTGTAGAATTGGCATCACTTGGTTTGAAATATTTTCAGACTAACAAAGTATGTTTAGCTTTATTTGTTTACCATCTACCTCACTGTTTTCCCGCCACCCCTGTTATACACTGTGTATACAAACAAGTATGATGTATATGATGCCTGTTAATATGATGGTCAATAGCTGTAGCTAGGGTAAGTGTATCTAATTATTGCCTAATTTTGTCTAAGTGAATTTCCCCTACATGTCAAACAGTATATTTAAATGGCATATAATTTGCAAAGGAGAACAATTCATTTGTGTGTATACACATGGCAGTGCTTTATTGTGGGAATTACTTATTACCAACCCAGGGAGCAAAACTAATTCATTCCAAGGTTGGTTGCCACACAAATAATACAAATATAGTAAATATGAGGAAAGAAGGCAGTGAAAAATCTTTATTATTTAACCTTTTGATCTTTTGTTAAAAAAAAAAATCACAAAAATACTCTGCTCTAAAGGATATCAAACAATTGCAAACAAAACACAGGTTTATCCAAAAAAAAAAAAAAATATATATATATATATATATATATATATATATATATATATATATATATATATATATATATATATATATATATATATATATATATATATATATATATATATATATATAGACCAGCGTGGACCTCGAGACTTGAAGGATCTGGAGAGATTCTGTATGGAGGAATGGTCTCTGCAAAGGGATGATCTTTGCAAAGGGAGGTAGCACAAAGTATTGACTAAAAGGGTGCCAATCAGGGGCGTAGCCATCATTTCAGATGTGGGGAGACAGAATGTCAAGGGTATTCTTTTTTTCTGACATTTGTCCAATTGATGGGTTTTATCTCTTCTTGCTCTTAATTGGCTTAATATGCAATTTATGATTCTGTACTTGCATGTTATATTGTATATTGCACTGTATTATTTAAATATTGCAAATTATGTTTAGAGTGCATTGTATTGCATATACATAGCACACAGTATATAATATATACTTGTATATTATGTTGATTTTGTTTCAGTTCTCTCCCTTTTCTACTGAATTATATACAGTAATGTAAAAATGGCAGGGTTACACTTTTCCCCCCCATACTACTAACCTACTACTAACTTAAACTGCTGCATAACGATTTAAGTTATTATAGCAGCCTGTTATGACTCAGTCATTGTATTTATAAAATGAAAATGTGTTCTAGTCTATAATATTTCTATTAATATTTAGCGTCAACATAGTAAAAGAAATCATTATGTAACATGCAATGCTGCCTAATCCAGACATACAGTGGTTATAGAAAAGAATCATCCCCCTTTAAAATAATCACATATTGTTGCTTTTCAGCCTGAAATGAAGACAGACACAGTTTTTGTTTTATCCAGCTGTATTTACTCAGTGCAGCTTATAACATCCAAGTGAAAGATATAACACCAACATGTCAGAAAAAAAGTTAAAATTAAAATTGGAAAAAGTTGGAAAAAGGATCACCCCCTTGCTTTAATTTGCCTTATTTTTTTTAATTACAGCCTTAGTCTGTTGGGATATGTCTCTACTAACTTTGCACATCTAGACTTTGCAATATTTGCCCACTCTTCTTTGCAGAACTGCTAAAGTTCAGTTAAATTTGGGCTCTGACTAGGCCATGCAAGGACATTCACCTTTTTCTTCATCAACCACTGTGTGGTCAGTTTTGCTGGGTGCTTTGGGTCATTGTCATGTTGGAAGGTAAATCTTCTTCCCATTGACAACTTTCTGGCAGAGGGCAGCAGATTTTCCTCAAGAATTTGACGGTATTTTGCCCCATCTATTTCCCTTATATCCTGACAAGTGCTCCAGTCCCTGCTGCAGAGAAACACCCCGATAACAGGATATTACCACCTCCATGCTTTACTGTAGGAATGGTGTTATTTGGATGGTGAGCTGTATTGGATTTCCGCCAGACATATCGTTTGGTGTTGAGGCCAAATAATTCAATTTTAGTCTGGTCTGACCATAACACCTTTTTCCATGTGGCCTCAGACTCTTCAAGGTGCGTTCATGTGGCGTTTCTTGAGGAGTTTCTTTTTTCTTGCAACCCTCCCATACAAGCCACATTTGTGGAGAATTTGTGATATTGTTGTCACATGCACTTTCATCCAGTTTGGAGCGACGTCCTGATCAAGGGAGGGTCTGTGTTGTACCAAATACCTTCCTCTTCTTAATAATAGACTTCACTGTGCTTCGAGGCATTAATTAAGCCTTTGAATTTTTTTTGTATCCATCTCCTGACTTGTGCCTGTCCACAACTTTATCCCGGAGATCTTTTGACAGTGCCTTGCCACCCATAGTTGATTGTTTGCTTCAGTTGCACTACAAAATGCTCCAGGAATGCTCTTTTCATGCTGAGCTAATCAAAATGACCACAGCTGATGACAGTGGAAAGTCAAATGGCTTTGTGTACCATTGAGAAGGTGATTAGCTACACCTGATTGAGTTTACAAGTCATTTTTAAGAGTGGGGTGATCCTTTTTCCAACTCAGTGATTCTGTTTTTTTTTAATTTTATTATTTTTTTCTGACATTTTGGTGTTATATCTTTCACTTGGATGTTATAAGTTGTCAGGTCACGCGAAAACTTATAGACACGTACACGTATATAAATCAAAGATACACAAATAGGCCATGGCCAGTGAAAATGTGTGGGGGACGAATTTATGAATTGTACGCCCATGGTGCCAATAATTGTTGCACACCTATATTTAACAAAGATATCTTTTTTGATAAACCTGTGTTGTGTTTGCAATTGTTTGATATCCATGACAGCAGAATATTTTTGTGAATTTTTTTCAAAAGGTTAAAAAATAAAGACAATTTTTCCACAGCCTTCTTTGCTCATATTTACCAAGGGTGCCAATATTAGTGGAGGGCACTGTATTTTTTTCCCTCTGCATGAAAGGTTTTGCATGCAATTCTTACAAACACTGCATCAAATCAGAGCCTACATACCTGAAAAGAAAAACTCATATACAACCAAGGTCGTACACAAGTCATTTTGTCAGGGCCACCAGTGGCTAAGTCCAAGTATGAATCATATGAAAAAAATCTAAGTTTGAGTCATCATGAAAAAAGAAAGATATAAAAATTATAAAACCTCCCGGATTTGCTTTTGTCTATCCTAACGCAAATTTATGCACTGTTGCATAATTCAAAATGAAGAAACTACGGCTCAAATGTGTTCAGTGGGGTCCCATATGGATTCTCTATGGAAGTGCTAAAGGGTAAAGAACAAAAAATAAACTGAATTATGATTTTTTTTGTTTTTTCACCTTTGTACAATCCAAGCACCAATTCCCAGCACTGGGTTTTAAAACTGCAGCTCACACCAGAGTTGCCAGGTCTGTGTGGCAAAAACAATCCAACTGCCATTACAAACTCTTCCAAAACCAGCCCAGTTGTTAGGTTACCGGAAGGAGGGAAGCAGGATGCACTCGCAGGGGAAATAGTCAGTTTATTAGGGACATCCAAAAGTAACAGAACATTCAAAAATAAAGGAACATATATTCATCAGGGGGAAAGGCAATGCACCGGCAGGGTCAAAAAAGGAAAACAGTCTAACAAAAATCCACAGAGTGTTCAGGCAAAAATCCACAAATAAACAAGGCAATGATCCACAAAAATGACAGGGCAGTAATTCCAAAAAGGCAAGGCAATAATCCAAAAACTCACAGGGTAATAATCCAAAAACTGACACCGCAGTAATCCCACATAGGCAAGGTAATAATCCAATACGTCACAAGGCAATAATCCAAAATCCAGAGAACGCGAGGAAAACAAAAATCATAGAGGAATGTACAATTCCTTCTCTTTATTGAGCGAGATTCACTTATGTTCATCTATATAATACTCCGTGAGGAAGCAGACACAAAAAGGGGTTTAAATAACAAGGGTAATCAAACGCAAACAAGATAAAACACAAAACACCTGAAAACAATAATCAAACAATAAACGGGAAACCAATGACAGAACAAGGGCGGATACAGGACATGAACCAAAATAAACAGACCAATACGGAAGCGGGGGCAGAGACATGACATAAACCAAAAACAAACGAGCACATGGCAAAGTAAACAAAATGAATGCATAGTCCGGAGGGTTTTTATGAATAACGCTCGCGCTACTTTTCCTCGTATCGCGAAGCATGGAATGCGGAAGTGCGCTACTCGCTAGCCTCTGCTAGCATCGTATCGAGAGGGAGATTCTAACACCAGTGATCAATAAAATAAACCCAGTGGGAAAACAGTATTAAAACATGGACTTTCTCTAAATAGTTATTTTACCAAGGTCCTAAAATTATTACAATTATTACAAATATATCTGTTTATTATTACTTACTGTATATTATCATAAATAAAGGGGTAAGAATGAGTAAACTAATTTACTGATACCATAATAATATGGTCTCAGAACAGCCTCAACTCTTCATGGTATTGATTCCACACTGAAAGCACACTGAACTGTTGTCGTGTTCTTGGAACCACTTTGTGACATTATCATGCTGGATGTAGTCATTATAAGATGGAACAATTGCAGTCATACAGGGATGTACATGGTCAGCAGCGATACTCAGGTCATCTGTTAGATTCAAATGATGCTTGTTGGTATCGATGGGCTCAAAGTGTTCCAAGAAATCATTCCCCACACCATTACACCACCCCCACCAGCCTGAACTGTAGACACAAGGCAGGTTGGATACACAGGTTCGTGTTGTTGACACCAAATTCGGACAGTACCAGCAGTAGAAATTAAGATTTGAGAGACCAGGTGACATTTTTCCAAACTTTCAACTGTCCAGTATCTTTTTTTGAAGCTCTTTACCTGTAAGAAAGTGTAGGTTAAATATTTGTTCTTGTTTGTTCTCCCCCCAACCTTTTCTTTCTTCACCTTTTCCTACAAAGGGTAAAGACAAAAGCCATGAGGAGTAATTACATTTGTACAAAGCTGTACCTCGTTCCTCATTATCATTCTCCTCAATGTTATACAAAAGAGCTTCAAAAGTTTCTAAATTGATAACTACTCTGCTCTGAATCATCTGCTTTGTGCCTGTATTGGGTCATCATTCTGATACTTTCCCAAGCTGATGTCCCGTTTTCAATGTGTTCGTCAATTAATTATCCATCTGTTTTAAGTAGCACACTGTGTAAAATAACTTCAAGATCCCTGCACATCTCCTGGAAGTCAGCTAGCAGAGTGAGAATGAGTGTGATTATCCGAGCCTAGACAAGCTGTATGTTGTGTAGTGCTGTAATTCTTGTGGGGCTCGAATTCTTAAAGCATGTTATTGAACAGTTATATTAACTAGACAAGTGAGCTATGCTCAAGTGAGCACCACCTCCAGGATATAAAGAAAGGTAACATCAGCTGACTAGCTAACTTATCTGTCGGGGTTTCAGTAGCTTGCTAGATGAATTCATACATGTTTCTAACTACATAATTAGTCATTTAATACATTTATACTGTTAAACATCAAGATGTGGCTAGCTAGTTTAGCTCACTCAGCTAGCCAGTGGTTTACCTGCACATGTTTCCACAGGTTGGATGCTGAGCTGTGAAATGCTGATAAAACTCCATGAGTTTTGGCTTGCGTAATTTGCAGATTATTCACGCTGTTTCCTTTTAAGCATTAAAATTTCATCTGTCTCCACACTCTCAGACACTGCTACTCTTGACTATTTGGTAGATTTTTCACCTCATTTGTAGACTTTGGGGAGGAAACGGCCTTATTTTGATCGGGTTTGAAAATCGAGTCATTTAAAATTACTGCACATACTGTCTTCTGGGATTAAATGCATTTTTTAACGGTGAAAAAAAGAACCTCAGGTAAATGTAAAAGTACTATAATATAGTTATACTAAAAACAAAAGTAATGTTACAGTGAACCATGTACTCAAGTACTGTAATGAAAGTACATGTAGTGCTCAAACCAGCCTGTCTGGCACCAACAACCATGTTATGGTCAAAGTCACTGATACACGTTTCCCCATTCTGATGTTTGATGTGAACATTAACTCAAGCTCTTCACCTGATGTGCATGATTTTATGCATCGTGCTGCTGCCACATGATTGGCTGAGTGGGTAATTTGCATGAATGAGTAGGGCTACAGGTCAGAGTGTATATACAGTATGTTTCTCTAAAAAAAGACATTGTGGACAAAACTTTAAGGAAAGCCTTTGTCCAGAACGCCTGGAATGTATGTTTCTCTAGACACTTTACTTTACTTTTACCACAATAATTTAGAACATTACAGTTATTCCCTGGATACACACAGTGCATACTCTGTTTTTGTGTTGTTGTGCTTGATAAAAGCATCCTGTATTAATTTAGGAGCGTATATTGAAGAGTTTTGCTTAAGGTGCCAAGGGAGAACTGTAGTTTAATTACCAGTGCCTTTGCTTTGACTACTGGCCTTGAGCAAGGCGTTTAATCCTAGTGTTGCACTGCAATAATGTCACCGCTGTTCTTGTTTATTCTCGCATGCCCATAAATGAGAATATGCACTTAAATCAAAAAAGAGCTGGACTACATTCACTAAGGGAATTGAATCGTTTCATTTCCTTTCCAAAGGTGATGAAGCGGTACTACGTGTTGGAGTGCACGTTTGTGTTTGCATTCATTGGCCTTTATTCTTCTGTGGTGTGGGAACAATAGAATCATGTAAAGCACGGGTGTCGCATTTTTCTTCCCACTTTACAGATTTCACGCCTGAGCAGGTCTGTCGCTGACATTAAATGGATTTCGATCCACGAGTGTGAGAGCGGTGTGGGGTCTCCGGTTCCTCCATGCTCCCCCTTAAATATTAACAGCTTATCTGCCATCGGTTTGTAGTGTAGGTGCTGCTCTGTTTATCAGTGACCTGCAGAAGCGCATTGACCCCGCTGTCCTTAAAAACAATCATCTAAATCAATGCAGCCTGCAGAGTGTAACAAATGATTAATGATGTCATCACCTGAATCTCTCACGCAGTCTTTACAGGACTAACCTGCTACCGCATGTACTCAGATATAAACTTTAGGACTGTGATAAGGGTCATCATGATTCTGAAGGATATGTGATAATATATCATATGTGACACATGTGGTAATATCATAAAAAAGCAGAGACAACCGTGTAGATTGAGGCGATATGGTTGTGTATTTCAGGATTTTTTGTTTTCCTTGTGTGGATTTTCTGTGTAAACTCTCCAGTCTCTCCAATGCTAAATAATGCTTTTTACTAACCAGAGGTGCACTCTAAAAAATGCTGGGTTATTTTTTCTACCCAAACGCTGGGTTGAGCCTTTTGGGTCATTTAATTGGGTTATTTGATCAGTCTCTGGGTAGTTTTTGGGTAGTTTTGTGTAACCCAGCTGCTGGGTTAGTGGCTGGATCATTTTTTCTGACAGTTGAATCAATGCGCCCTCCCCCACCCCGATGCATCAGCCCAGCTCCTTGGGTCAAATCAACTCAGCATGGACTGTTTGAATTCGCCTCAGATGGAGGTAGCGGTTTTCACACGAACAGACTGTTAGATTTATTTGGAGAAACAAGGTTCCTATCAATATATTTATCATAAAACCATTACTGTACACTAGAAAGAGCAAAAATGTGTGATAACAGTCCAGTTTACATGGCATTAAATGCAACGCTATCTTCGTTAGTTTTAGCTTACTTGTTTGTAATGCCCACTAGATCATAAGTTGGTTACTCAGGTTCTTGAATGGTTAAACATCTCCTTTGTTCAAAGTCTGACGTTTTTGTCTTAAATATATGACTTATTTGAGTAATTTACTTCAAAGTCTATATATAAACACCACTTTAGCAGCTCTAGCAGTACATTTCTGAACACCTTCTTGTATATAAATAAAGGATATACCATGTTGACATATTTGTTTATAATGTGGTATATTTGACATTTTCAAAGGGTAAACGTAACCCTGAAAGTATTAACCCATTTTCCAGCATTTTTGTAAAAATGAAACCATCCTTTGGGTTGAAAAACAACCCATTTGCTGAGTTAAAATTAACACCCAACTTGATGGTTTAGTTTAGCCCAAAATGTATTCTGTCTTATATTTACCCAGCCATTGGGCTAAAAATAACCCAATTTGGTTTGTTTTTAACCCAGTGTTTTTTAGAGTGTATGAGCTGTTTCTCGGCCGATGGCAAATTACATCAAATGCACATAATGTGACAACGCTAGCTTTAGCAGAGTCAACGAAAAGGAATTTCACACTATCAAGGTAACATAAACAGTAAAATGAGAAATTCAGTTCCTGAAGTTTTCACCCCTCTTCTCAACTTTGAGCCAGCGTCAGCTCTTGGTAGGTCCGCCCCTCTTCCACAACATAAGCAAAGCTGCTATCGTTGAGTGAATGAATTGTCCAACATTCCACGCTTCATTTTTTCAGTTAATTGAAGTGCACGTTACGCTGACATTCTGTTCAAAAATCGCATGCCATCAGGACTAATTGACTGATTTTTAACCCATCAGAATTAACACACTGTTGATCCGTGCAACAACAAGGTATAATCACTGGTTGGTTTACATCCTACCGGAATCATTTGGCTGGATCTGAGTGGGAGAAATTGAAATCAAAATGGTGGAATGTGCTGTATTTATTTGAACATTTCTATGTTGACAGATTGTTCAGTAATAAAAGCTGAGGGTGGTTTGTGTTGTGCGTCACCATTTAAAAGCTTCTTTTAGTATATAGACTATGTCATGAATGGTTTGGATGGATTCAAGTGCAGAGTATTTTATTAAGAGTGAAACATATATGAACAAAGACTAGGACTGTGTAACATAAAGCAATGTAGACAAGCATGAATTACACATGAACATATGACAATCAACAATAATGCTACTTACAACAGACATTATACAAGGAGTGCTTTACAAATGTGACTTAAATACTAGAGCTCATCGTGGTTCATGTGTTTCGTGGTCATGTGCCTTGGTGCATGATATGAACATGCGGTGTGTGTGATGTGCACATGGCTGATGGGTGCTGTAGTCCCGTGCCACTATTGACCCTAACCTGAGAGACTATGATATATTTCATCATTTTCATTCTCATCCACTAGATTATTTGAGATAAAATTCTCTTTTGTTTCTCTGTTGTTTCTCTGGCCCCTCTGTAGATGTTAGCAGTTCGCGCTAGAAGTAAAGTATATTGGCAGGTGGCAGATTAAATGATTACACGTTCACTACCATTCCGGCATTATTCCAAGCTTCCAGGCCCATTTAAATTGGTTCGTAATTGGCTGTGGTCATTACAGTGAGGATCAAACACACTTTCTTTAACCATATTGCAAAGTCTGCAAAAACAACATCTAGATATTTCTCCTTTCTTCAAAACAGCCTACAAAGCAATTATAACACTTTTCAGGGTTACAGTATAATTATGTAATTACTGACTCAAGATTTTTCCTTCAACCTCGACTTGATATGAGACTGTGTGTTGACCTGTGCTATACTCTCTCATTATCCACCTTAAAAGTGCTAGGATTTTAACGTAGCTAACAAACCCTGTCTATAGTTATGTAATAGAAAATGGTAGTTAATGCTCTTCTCTAAGCAAGATCAGTTCTTATGAGGTGAACATTTGAAAAGAAAATGGTGGTTGACTTGTGGGGGGTGCATCCACGTATGTTTGGCTGCAAACAGCCAAAAAGATTTTTTTTGAAAACAAAAAAACAAACAAACAAACAGATTTTTAGTAACCCCATACTTTTTGTTTGTTTGACTGTCTCTATGTGCAATGCAGCAGTTGAACATAGAAACAGACTCAGAATAAGCTTTGCTGGAATTTGTATTGCCAAAGTTTGTGTGTGAATAAAAAAAAACTAGAAATAATGCTAATAATAATAATAAGAAAAGGACAGTGGGAGTCTCAGTCAAATGTAGACCAAAGCAACCAGTCTTGTGGTCTTTGTCTGATTAAAAACTCCAAGAAATACAATGTGTTGATTTCTGGGATTTAATGGTTACATTTTCCACCCCTTCAATGAAAGCAAGATTTTTCAGCCCTAGATTTTTTCATTTTCATTTTTTTGCCCAAAAAAACGTTTTGCATTTTTTTGCGTCTGCTTTCAGTATCAATTTAGCTCAGGTTTGGCCTCAGCAAACACACTAATACGTGAAAAAGCTCTCCAAGATAATGACTTGGGAATTCACAATAACTAAATTGGTAGAAAATTAGCACGAAATCACAAAAAAGGAGAAAATGCACCCTATTGTTCCCTTAAGTGCCGCAGTGGGATTCATTTAGAAACTTTGCCGGAGTCAGCCCCCTCCTCAGCGAGCCCCTCTGCGCCTACATTTAAATGCTCTCCCTTCATCCATCTCGTGTTTCTGCTGGGCTCGTGGCTCTGCAAGCAGATCAGTGGCAGCATCGCTTGTACACCACTGCTATCTTTCTCCCACTGCTGTCTGGGCAGAGAAGGAAGTCCAGCACGTTTTGACTGATTGCCCTGAATCTTTTTTTTTTTTTTTTTTTTTTTTTGCGGCGATAGCACGAGGGGTGTGGAGGAGCGAGTGTGCATAAAAGAACAGCTCACGAGTTGCTTTCATGGCCGTAACGGACCTGCGTTTTATGATGTAATTGACTCTAGTATACCTCCACCTGCTGGATCTTTTGGAAAGGAGATCTATAATCTATGCTTTATTAATGTCGTTCTTTGTTGTGGATACAGAATGTAGCTTCTGCATGGGTTCAGAAGGCTGTGTGAATGGACGAGGGAGACATGGCGGCTCTGTGTAGCTCAAGCTGAGTTTGGCCTGTGCATGGCCTGCATGCTAAAGAGGCTCGGCCCGGCCCCAGCCTCTGCTCTCCGCACTGCGCCCCTGCACTCTCTAATGGATCATTTTACACACATTCTGTCTCTTCACCTCACCCTCCCTCTTCATCCGTGCTGTCTTTCTTTCTCCGTCACATCTCTCTTACATCCTCCGCTCTGTGTGCTGAACTTTCCCTCCCTGTCGTCCTCTCTGTTACACACCTGTCTATGGAATATACATATACACGTCATGCGCTCAGAAACCCATTTTCTTCCCATCCCTCAGACACGTAATACCTGTTCTGCATACGACACCCGCATGTGCTATAAAAGCTCCCATACTATAGTGGGTGTGAATAAAATGACTCTCCATGACTCATTTCTCCTCTCAGACTTGGCTCCTGGCATGGCGTTTTTCTGTAGGACATTGTTTGTTGTGCAAGATTTTAAAATATTCATGGTGAAACTACATCATGTGGCTCTCTTGTGGCTCCACCTGATCCAGAGCTGAGTGGTTACATGTCCCACAACCAACAGCTCCACCAGCAGGGGACAGAAGTGCTAGGAGATAGTCTCTCAGGACAGAGAGACAGAGATTATCGCACTAACAAGTACCTGTAAAGCAATATAAAGCGCATTCTGGAATCTGATTGGTCAGAAAGTGTTGATTCATAGTGACTTGTACAGGTCCACATAATCTAAACCTAATAATAATTGGGTTTAAAAATAAATAAATTAATTTAAAAAAAAAAAAAAAAACATGTTATTTAACAAAGGAAAGCATATACTGTTTGATTTGGGGATATGGTTCATTTAACATTTATGGAAGGAGTCTCCAGTGTCAGTAAATGTTCCACCACATGAGCCTCTTCAGGACAGGAGTTTGTGCTTTTTGATTTTTTGGTTTCTTTTTAACTTCCAAGTGAGATAAAGAGAGGCTGACAAGGGAATGACTGTTTATAGCTGCTATAATGTTAGCTATAAGGAACTTGTTTCACGGATGTTCAAAACAGTGTCATTCTTTAATTAATATAATTATAATAATTGTCAAGAGGAATAAAACACTATGGGAACCCAAAAAATTATGTGCAACATTAATTAGTGTAAAATGTCAGAGCTGATCCCCATTTATAATCTTGTAGGATTGTCTTAAGGGTAATTATGTTGCACGAATATGAATATTATTATTATACTTATTGATTTTGTTGCACTCTTTTTAAAGCCATCCTCCAAGATAGCAAACTTGTTGTACTCTCTGGGTGGGATGGACGGCAGTCACAGCTACACTAACCAATCATATGCATCTGTGAGCTTGTGTATGTGGAAGAAGGTAGATAAAGCTCTCCTCAGAGTGTGTTGCGCTGCCCTGGGATGCAGCAGTGTGAAAAGATGCAGTTGACTGGCTTTAGGTGTCTTGTGTTAGCCTTCACTCCCCAGCTGGTTGCTGTCATGGATAAGGGATAAACAGCTAATGGGTGGAAATTGGCAAAACAATCAATCTGGTGTAAAAAAATAAAAAATCGCCCTATTTGACTAATATTATTATTACATATGCTCACAACTTAACGAGCAGCTGGTTCAAATGCTTTTATATCCCTTAAAATCCCACCATCCACCTTTTTTTAAATCGACTGCTAGCTGTTATTGATTTACCTTCTACTCCTACGCCTGAAATTAGACATCAAGGACTTTTCAACAGTATTTTTCCCCACCAAGCGAAGCAAATGGACGCAAAATGTGAAAATCGTGAAGGATTAAAAAGGAAGCCTGCAATTTTAGCATTCCAATTCACGAGGCTGGTGTGTTTTGGAGGTGTGCATTAGTCAGAAGATTTAAGCAGAATTCAGTGTGTGGTTGTGCTCAATCATTGCCTGCAGAGCTGTTCTGATCAGAATACGCTTAACATTCGGATTTAGTGCCAAATGAAATGAGTATTCCGCCTTCCAGCTCTCCTGTGGTGCACTACCTGGCAAGACAGACTGTCCTGTTTATAGTGATGTAGTACTCGAATTCTGGACTTATGTCCTACTTAAGTCATGATTTTCATGACTTTTTGCTTGACTGGGACTCACTTGGCCTTAAGTTGATAATGCTTCAACTTGGAATTAATTTGGGCTTTTTACACAATCTGACATATCCTTGTGTTTCATGCGACATCACACTGTTTAATGGCTGCCATTTTGAGGACCAAACAGTGGACTGACTGCATCAGTGTTATTGAGTCTGTTCTACAAGACTTCTTTTCTTCGATCCTGAATCAACCCAATTGCAGGAAGTGAACCAAGCATGCCTTGTAATTTGGGTGACATTTTTCAATAGTAGATGCTGCTAAATTGCACCATGAGGCACAAAATGAACCAACAGACAGAGCTGTAGTGCTGTAGAAATGTGACACAAGGAAAAATTAAACACTTAAATTAAAATGTGTCAAGCTAGTTATTTCTATAGATATGCTCTGGTGATTTATGTGATTTCTTTGCGCACTTGGTAAAGGTTTGTTTACCTTTTTCCATCTGAACAATCAACAAAAGAGTTTTACGAGTACAATTTTCAGTACATGTCCCATCAGTCAACTTTTATTTAACCAAACCAATCCAAATGACAAATGAACCAAAAGTATAAATTTTGCAGACTATTAGGTGTGAAAGCGCTTTTTAGACTTCATTTGGATTTGCAGACACGACTTGAGTGACTTAACAACACCACTGTCTTCTTCTCATGTTTTCTCCATCTCCCAGCAGAACGAGTACACATTATCTCCACAGCTCTATTGGTTAGGAGCTTGACAAAAGCAATACATCGGTGGTGGTAATGAAGGCAGCAGTGGCTGGATAAATGAACAAACGTAATTGCGTTTATGAGACAGTGAGACTCGTCATTCCTGGTTTGAATCTATGCTTTGCAGAGTCAGATCAATCTTCTTTGGCTGCCGTTCCATGAGGGGTTCAGTGCGTCGTTCGGCAGCAGTCAGCTCCATTTTTGTTCTCAATTAATAACCCTCTCATGTGTGGAGCCCAGTGACACACTCTGTAGACAGCACCTTTTCAAAACAACACTTGTATTAGTTCAGCACTTGTACTCTATCTTTCTTTTTCTCTCTCTCGCACACACATTTACTTCTGTACATACACCCACGTGTATGGCATGTTGATGGAGTGTGTGTGTGTGTGTGTGTGTGTGTGTGTGTGTGTGTGTGTGTGTGTGTGTAGGAATGCTTATGGTTGGCATGTGATGATTGATAGTTGCTTTTGTTTAGCTGTGTTTATCCCTGCTGGTGTGATTGCTTTTTGATCATTTTTACAAATAGGGAATTAGAGCAGACCATTAGTGAGCCTACACACTTGTACACACACACAGAGAGAGAGAGAGAGAGAGAAGGAGGGGAAAGAAGGAGACGTACAGAGAGATGGAGACAGGGAAAGAGTGGGGGGTGGGGTGATCTCTTGGTGGCACTGTTGGATGAAACTCAATAAAATGGGGGCTTTTATGGTCTGTCCTCACTAATCTTTAAATAATAATGCACTAATTAGTGCAACAATGATTTATCCTGCTCTTAGACAAAGCTCAGGCTGGTTGAAAGGCTGCAGCTCTGACCACTCAATAAAAATTCTGACATTTCAGTCTGGGAAGGTTTACATATGCTACTATTAATGCATGTATTGCATGTTTTAAAAAGGTGTCTTATTAAATGCATAGTGTCATTTCTATTTTCCTGGACAAGCAAATATATAGAGCATTCCAGTATGGCAAACGTCAATCCAGTACAACCACAACTATCAGATTGGGTGTGACCTAAGGAATAATAATAATAATAATAATAATAATAATAATGGTGGCTTAGTGGTTATCACATTTGCCTCACACCTCCAGGGTTGGGGGTTCGAATGCCGCATCAGCCCTGCATGCACAGAGTTTGCATGTTCTCCCTGTGCTTTTGGGGGTTTCCTCTGGGAACTCTGGTTTCCTCCCCCAGTCCAAAGACATGCGCTGTAGGATGCTTGGTATTTCCAAATTGTTGGTAGTGTGTGAATAGGTGTGCGATTGTGCCCTGTGATGGGTTGGCACCCTGTCCAGGGTGTCCCCCACCCTGTGCCCTGAGTCCCGTGGGGCAGGCTCCAGGCTCCCCACAACCCTGTGTAGGATAAGTGGTAACAGAAAATGTATGGATGGACTATAGGTCTCATGCATTAATAATTAAACATAACTAACCATTATTAAATATTAAGCCTGTCAAATTTGGATAATTTGTATTCAAAGTTATGTGCAAAATGTAGTTTTCAAATACTTTTGAATATTAATGACTCACAACAGTCATTAGCAGTTCTACACTTTAGATGTGTATCGCATGAGCCACAGAAGGATACAACAAGTAATAAAACACTAGAAATTTACGATCTTATTCGAATCTGTAAAGTTTGAGATTTTTAAAATATATTTAACCAGAGTAATGTTCTCTTTCTCTCTCTCTCTCTCTCTCTCTCTCTCTCTCTCTCTCTCTCTCTCTCTCTCTCTCATGCTATGTACTAACATTGTAAATTTCTTAAATGGCCCAGGGTTCAAGTAAAATCAGCATCTCTAATTTAGAGTCATGAATATACTATATAAACCTCTAGATCATCACCCAGATCAAATTTCAAATGGCTTCCTATTCACTATATTATGCCAATATAAAACCTACATAGTGCACTGTATGATTCAACAGAAAGAGTGATGCAATTTCGTCACCCAAGAAATTAAGTACTTATATGTAATATCACTTTTAGGAAAGCTTGAATACATAATTAAAGTATATTTGAAATAATATCTTGGCTGAATAATGTTTATTTGTTCAGCAAATAGAGAAATATGTCCTGCGACATCCCTGATTGATTAATGCTAAGTAGGTTAGTTACTTTTTTACATTTCGCTATTAGTATTGCTATTGAGGAGTATCAAATAAACAAACGTGCTCGGTCTGAAAAAAAAAAGGTATTTATGCATCTGTAGTTCTAATATATGTATATTTATGTAAAGTAAGACAGAGTAACAGAAAACATTTATTGAAAATAATCAGCTGCAGATAACACAGAAGGTAAGGCTGTGTCTGTGTGGGTGGGTGGGTGTTTTTTTTTCTCTTTAAGTATGTTTGTGACGGTCTCATGCTGCTGGTGTGGGGTGGCTTACTGTTGTGTACTTGTTTATGGTCGATTTCATCAGTCTCCCTGTGGCTCGTCTCCTCGCGCTGCGCTGGGTCTGAGGTGAGCTGTGTTATTGCAGAAATGTGGGCGCAGTCACACGCCTCTCCGTTTGCCTGAAGACAGAACACTCACTGTGCCTCTCTCTCTCTCTCTCTCTCTCTCTCTCTCTCTCTCTCTCTCTCTCTCTCTCTCTCTCTCTCTCTCTCTCTCTCTCCATCTTGGTGAACAGGTTCATTATTGTTGTGTGTTTGCTGTTGCTGTGGCTCTCTAATCAGCCTGTCTGCTTCTGTCCTCTCCTCGCTTATCACCTGACAGCTCTCTGGCAACCGGGAAGCCAAGTCTTAACCATTCTCCCGAAACGAGCTGAAAGACCTTGAGACAGACCCGTAGAGCAGAACTCTCTGCATTTCAACAGCTAATTGAAGGGACTTGTGGTGTCTAAGTCCTGTCTAATAGTATTGATATCTGACAGAGACCCTGAACCGCTTCCCACAGGAAAAGGGTTTAGAAGAAGGAATACCAGCCTTAAAAGGCAATCATTTGAATTCATTTCAAAGTTTCATTCAGGGTCTTTACACAATACTACCAACCTTCGCCGAGCAGCCAGGGAAAAAAAGATGAAGATTTCCTGTCTTTGGCATTCCCTCATCTCCTTCTTCTCTGACTCACAGCCATAATGATCTTAATGCAGGCATTATGGAGTCAAAATACTGCCCAAGGCAGAGAGATCATGGTCAGACCCGAGGAAAGTATCAGTGTGTGTGTTTATGAGTGACGGGGATATTACTGTGTGGGCAGGCAAATGTCAAGGCTTCCTATTTTTTTGAGCTAATGAGCAGCGTGGCCTGTTAATGGGCACAAATGCAAACTCTGCAGTTAACTACAGTAGTGTGCAGAAAATATGGTCAAAGTAAATTGACATTGATCCAAAGATAATCGTCTTGAACTATGAGTTCATTGTTGAGATGCAGGTCTTTGCCCTAGAATTGTTGATATAAAAGGATTATACAGTCTATAGAAACTGAGTAAAAATAGGATTGTGTGATGTATACACAATGGACAAATACAAAATCCATTTCCCAGTATCCTCAGCCAAACAACGAATCACATTCGCTCCAGTCGCATGACCCGTCACATGATCTGCTACCTCTTTCTAGTTTCCTGGCCTTCTAATCAGAGCTACCTCTTTCCAGTTAGCACACTTTCATAAAGTCTTGCTTCTTTCAGTCCAGTAGTGAGATTTTATTTTACACGCTTTTCCAATACTGACCCTGTTTTGGTTTTTGAGTTTTTGGAGTGTTAGTCTAGTTAAATCTGTTTTTTTGTTTTGGTTGTTCAATAAAAGTAGGGTGACCATACATACTCTTTTTCCCGGACATGTCCTCTTTTTCGGACCTTAAATTTGAGTAAATGTCCGGGATTCGGCTTTAGTTTCATTAAGATGTGCTTATGGTCTAATACTGCATCATGTGTGCGCATGTTTGCGTTGCATTAACCCCTCTCTGTAATTCCTGCCTTCTCGCACACCAATTGGTCTATTATAAAAGGCTTGAAGCAACTATTGGGCAAATTCCTGCCTCTCAACCATTAGCCTACTCCCAGCGAACGCGCGAAGGCGAAGCGCTGTTGTGTACGGCGTCAAACAGTTGCTTGACAATAGCAGCAAATGACACATGTATTCTGTTAACAGTAAGCTGTGGTTGCTAATCAACATAACGAAAGAACAGAGCTGTATATGGACAGAATAATGGCTGCAGTGTTTTACTGATTTAAAACCACATTAATACAGAATTTAATTACTGTGATGCAGTCACAGGTTTGCGTATATTGAAGATATTATAATGGCTTCAAACGCAGCTCAGATCTTACACCCGTTTCATTTTATAGGAGTCTATGTATAATTTGAACTGTTTTACCCTCCAAGTGTGCCTGCCTTTAATAAAGCACTCATTAAGAGCCCCATTAGGATCTGAGAGTGAGCAGCTAATAAGTTTCACAAAGATTTGATTTAGCTTTCCTTATTTAATTGCTATTCGGTATCATACTGTTTGGTCTGTGGCAATAATTGGCAGTGGCGGTGATTAAACTGTAGAAAAGAAAGGTGTTTGAAAACTTTTAAGTGGCAGTGTATTCCAATGTTTACTGCTTAAACCTTGCAGTTTGTTTTATAGATATCTTTTATCCCGTAATTGCATAAAATTACATTTTGCTAGGACCGATATTGGATTTTGAGTGTTTGGTTATAGGTAATTTCAGGAGTAACACAGCTATCATAAAATGGCTACCAAATGGGCATCAATAGGTTTGGACAATATGCAAGGAATAAAACATTATTAGGCATGGCGAAATTGGTTATTATCCTATAACAGCACATCCAAAAATGTTTTATTCATCTTATACCACAGCAATTTGCCAACAATGACAATTGTTTATTTATTAAAGAATGATACTTTTATCCATCTATAGTTACATTTAATGTTATCCTCAAACATGTTATTACTTATGTTATAGCAGCTATAAACAGTCGTTCCATCACCAGCCTCATTTTTCTTGAAGATAAGAGTTGAAGATAATAAGACTTTAAAAAATAAAATAAAATAAAAAAATATTTTTTTAAAAAACAGCAGTTTGTCAAGTTATCAAGAAACCAGAAAATGCAATGCCCTCAGACATGAAGAATTTGAGAATTTAAAGCACTCTTGTACGTCGCTCTGGATAAGGGCGTCTGCTAAATGCTACAAATGTAAATGTAAATGTAAGAATTTCCAGTGAAGGAAAACTGGAAAAAAGCTGCAGGTTTACCTCTGACTGGTACAAATTGCTGACACCGGAGATTCCTTCCAAAAAAACACAACATAAATGTCTGCTCACAGAAAACTTCACCATATCAACAATACCACACATGATTTATACCTGTTGATGCAGAATAACACGTAATATGCATGCAGGGTTTTTTTTTGTTTGTTTGTTTGTTCTTTTTTAGTTTTTTTGACTATGTTATGTTGCCCAGGTTTTGTTAGTGTGAGTGTAAGATGTCACACTGGGTGAATGTTTTTTTTTTGTTTTTTGTTTTTTTTTTTTTTGAAGAGAGCTCAATTGGCCATGAAATCCTTAGTGTTGAGTCACATACAGTGTGTGGTCAAGCATGGCACAGTTTGCAGTATGAGCATGCAATAGTGAGTGTGACACAAGCATATGTTCCTCCTTGTGGCCAAATAACAAACAGACACACTCTCTGACACACACACACACACACACACACACACACACATATACACACACACACGTACACACACACCTCACAGCTCAGCGAGCCCCCTGCCGCTACATCAGCGTGTGCTTAACAAAGCGCAAAGGCACACAACACACATCTCAACACCTCAAGCCCTGAACACGTGTCAGGCTGAATATCAGCTCCTTGAAGTCTTAATCTATTCTGCAGGGTCTCTCGTTATTCTTCTAAAGTCTCATGCCAAGTTTTTACAGGCCACGCTTACAGTCAGGCTCGGCTCGGAAGCATGATGTAATAGAAATATGCGAAAGCAGTCATACATCACAGCTCTGACAGTGAAGACAACCGAGGAAGGATCAGCTCTGTGCAGTCTTTTACAGAAATGGCTAGCTGATGTGAGGGTCAACTGCCTGTGGTAGATGTCAAACGCAATCACAGTCAAGAGGCCTGGGAATATGCAATCTTCCTCCCCTCAGAGGTTAGTGAACCAGATGAGTAGGCTTGTATTTTAGAAGGTGAAAAAATGAGCCTCATCACTTATGGGTTTGACGTTGTTAACAGATTTTAAGCTGGTAAAAATCTTATCCTATGTCCACTAGGGTTGCCATTATCTGTGTTTGTATCTGTTTAGTGCTCAAAATATTCGTATCTGGGTATTATTTGTGTCTTGTTTTTTGTATTTAAACCGGAAGTGGGCATGGTCTATAATAGAAGAGGTATAAAGTTTTTGTTTTTTGTGGTCCTATCAATATGCCCCGGAAGCACACACAAAACGTCGCTGCTGGTAAGAGAAGACATTTTTCATTCACAAATTATAATAACTTTCTTTTATTTTTTTATTTACCTTTGTTTCTTTCTTTGTTTTAATTATATAACTTTATTCAACTCCTTAACCAAATGTCCTTTGGAACTTTATAGCAAGCTTTATTATTAATGGCAAGCTAGCTATGTTTCAGTGATATTCCACGAGGGTTGCCAGATTCCGTGTGTAAAGTGAGTGTATTGTAGACAGACACAGTAAATCAGAAATGTGCAACACTGTTAACTTTCACTGTTTTTGTTTCCTCATTTGAGTAAAAGAAGAAAAGTCTGCCTACCTTGTCCCATGTCCAAACATTTTGGGCTAGTTTGAAGTCTTTTTGTGCGGTTTTTGAGTTGTAGTTAAAGTGGGATGTGTCTGTGTTCATTCTGTGGGATCCTGATGCACATACCTAGTCTGAAACTTGCAAGCTTTCTAAAAAATAAATAAATAAAACCATAAATACTCAATCAACAGTTCAGATCTGTAACCGTATTCATCTGGCTGCATTATCTGTTCAATCTGAATAATATAATTTGTATTCAGTTATACACCCCTAATGCATACTGCTCATGCTGAACACTTCCTAAGAGCAGTATGCCCTTCTTAGCACCATCACAGTGCAATGGCACGGGCAATCCATCAGTCATTAGGATACCAAAATAACACCTTACTAACTCCCTCTCAGACTTAAAGCAAGCCCTTATCTTGTTAAAAAAGCCAGGTTAATATTTCACCTAGGTGGTGGATGGAGATTATTCAGAGATCCTCGCTGTGACACTCCAGGTGAAGTGTGTCACAGCCATTGAGCGACGCTTCCTGAAGAGGCCAATTTAACATGAAGTTGAAATTCATACAGAAACTTCAAAATGGCTGACCAAGGCTATCAGGCATGATGTAGAAGAAGGTACTGAAGCAAGGCCGAAACAGTCTGATGAGTGCATAGTGTCTTTTTGGGGGTTCAGACTTCACTCAATTCAGAGGGCTACTAGAACAGGCAATCCCACCTCATGCTTCAAAAGCTATATTCTAATATCGGAGGCACTCAGACACTAACTACTAACTACGGCTGGCTTTACACTGCAATATCTGGCCCGAATTTGGTATCACAAACAAAAAATGCACACAGTATAAGAAAATATGGTTGCGAGCTGAGATTGACGGTCTTAGAAGGAATCATTTGAAGTGTTCACTGGCAGCCAATTTAATGATAACTCTCAGAAATAATCAAACTGTACTTTTACTTGTCACTGAGGTGGTACATCTTTGTTTTTGTACCTTTATTGTGTATCTTTTGCCTAAGAAGGTGCATGTGGTGTACCTATAAGGCACATCGGTGTTCCTTTCAGGTCTAATTACAGTCCCCTCCAAAAGTAATGAAGAGGCCGCCATGTTATACCTTGTTTAACACATCGAGATGTAAATATCAGGAAATGAAAGCAGAAATTCTGATCTATCGTCTCAGATTCATCTTTTGATCTCAAACGTCTTCAGTGCAAAGCAAAAAGAAAATAATTGGCCTTGCCACTCCAATACTTTCAGAGGGGACTGTACATACCTTACATTGTTTTTAAAGAAAAACTATATTCACATTCTCGATTATAATATATACATACTAAGGGTATCACTTCAGTGGCGAGGGAAAGTACAGTTTGGTACCTTTATTTCTGAGATTGCAGTGTCAAAAATGTTTGATTAAAATCTGAGTGTGACCACTACTACACTCCTCATCTAAAAGACACCAACAGGATGGCATAAGGATGACGCAAAACTCATGGGGCAGCTATAAATACGATAGTGGAAAAGGTGACAGCTACAAATACAATTGTGGAAATGGAGAAACATAAATGAAACATGCTAATGGACAGGAAAAAAAAAAATCCTGTATTAGTTTAGTCTCGCAGAATGTTTCTGTTTATCTGACCCTTTTTTGGAGGAAAGTGGAGGAAAGATGTCCACGATTAGCTAATGCTGTTGTGATTGACAGGGAAGAGTGAGTATACCATCCCTCCCAGCAAGAGAGCACTGGCTGTTGCATCGTCAGGATTTGACTTGCACTCCCATAATTTCGGTTTCCCAATTTTTATGTCATAAGCAGAACGTAGTAATTTTCTTTAATCGTAGGTCTATCGTTAAAGGATCTTCATCATATAATCTGAGATGGCAAACATTATCACACATTCTGTTATAGAATTTAGCAAAAATTTCATTGAAATCACACAGTGTAAAACCTGCTCGATATAATAATAACTGGCAGAACCCAGTGCACTTGATTGTGTTAATGCAAGAGTGCATTCCACAAGGCCGGTTAATAACAGTGTGGAGTGTGCACTCAGATTTGAATGATAAAAGAAAGTAGTGCATCCTTGCAGCTGAATGGATCTGTGCTTGATGTGTGATGGCTATGTTTTGTATGAAAGCGGACTCGATGTTTTATCTCTTTGTGTTTGGTCATGGTTTAAGCAGATAAACAGATAGCATCTCTTCTTTCTCTTTTCTCTCATTCTCATTTCTCTCTCCCTGTAGTCAGTTTTGTTCTGAGATGGAATGCAAATGTTTGTTTGTTTTTTAATTGCACTGTAAATTCAGAAGTATTCAAATATATCTAGTATTTCCTGTTATAAGATTACAATAATCCATACATATATACAGTTGCAATCAAAATTATTGAACCCCCATTGAAAATCAGGTTTATTGTCAAAATTTACAGACTTTCAGCTGTTTGCAATGAACAAATCAAACAAAAGCAATTGAAATAGCTCAACACAAAGAATGCTTCAAGTGGTTTCCTCAAATTCAACTGAAGATGCAACTTATAATGACCTCTCCAGTCTCAAAATTATTCAATCCCTTCATGGCAAGCATCATTAGTACTTAGTAGAGCACCCTTTTGCTGTTATGACCTGCTGCAAATGAGATGCATAGCCAGCCACCAGCTTCTGGCAGCGTTCCTGAGGAATCTTTGCCCATTCCTCATGAGCAATGGCCCCCAGTTCAGTAATATTCTTGGGTTTGTGTGCTGCAACCGCCTTCTTCAAATCCCTATTTTCTATGGGGTTCAAGTCAGGTGACTGATGGCCATTGTAGAATCTTCCAGGACTTGCAACCAAGCCTTGGTGGAATTTGAGGTATGATTGGGATCATTGTCCTGTCGGAAGGTCTAATGACGCCCAAGCTTCCTCACAGACAGCATGGTGTTTTCTCCTAGGATTTCCTGATACTTCAATGAATTCATCTTGCCTTCCACACACTGCAGGTTTCCAGTGCCAGAGGATAAATCAGCCCCAGAGCATCACCGAGCCACCACCATGCTTGACTGTGGACAGAGTGTTCTTTTCAGCATATGCTTCATTCTTCTTCCTCCAGACATACCGCTGATCCATAGTGCCGAAAAGTTCCACAGAACAGAATCCCAAAACTTCTGTGGCTTATTTATATGATTTTGAGCCGAATATTCTTGTGCTTTTGGGTCAGTACTGGTGTACGTCTTGGAGTTCTGGCATGGAAACCTTCATGTGTGAAGTCCTTCATTAGTTGCATCAAGTGTGCTTGAGACAACTCCTGTTTTGCATATTTCTGCTGTTGTGAGGGATTCTATTCAGGGGGTTGAATAATTTTGAGACTGGAGAAGTTATTATAAATTGCATTTTCAGTTGAATTTGGGGAAGCCACTTCGTTGTGTTGAGCTATTTCAATTGCTTTTGTTTGATTTGTTCATTGCAAACAGCTGAAAGTCTGTAAATTTTGACAATAAACCTGATTTGCAATGGGGGTTAAATAATTATGATTGTAACTGTAATTATTACATGTATTTCTAGACATTTTTACTCATTTCGAGCTTGAAAATGTTTTACTCTATTGACAGATATTTCTAGAATGAAGAAATTATCCACCAACTGAATGACAGTTTAAAGCTTGAAATTAGTAAATCATCTAATAACAGGCCGAATAATGTTATTTTGATATAATTTTTGCAGTGTGCAAATGCCTTTAGATATATTTGATCATGTAGTTTTACTAATGAATACTAATGAACAGATTATGTGTTTTAAACAAATACAAACACAGATACGAATATGAAGCACACTATTCTTTTTTCCACAAGGCATCTGGTTGAAGATAGATTTCGAATTAAGGGATGCAACAACAAATATTTGAGCCAGACGGAGGTATTTACCTTCATTTGGCAGTAGTAGTGATATGAGCATTAACATATCATGTTCATGAACTCTGTTCATTAACATTAGCATTAATACAGCATTCATTCATTCATCCTTAGTAACTGCCTGGTCAGTGTTGCATTGGTTTACGCTCCTAGTTTGTTTATATTTTTAAAATAGAACCCACTAAATTTGTTAGAAAATATCAGGCAAAAAATAACACCTGCAGAAGCGAGATTAAACAGACAGTCCGAGATTAAACAGACAGTCCAGCGCACATCTCTAGCTGAGACCAATTATGAACTAGAGTGATGTAGCTGAGGTTGAGGAACTGTCAGACTGCTGCATTTTTACCTCATTTCTCCCTCAGGGTATCCCCCCCCCCCCCCCATTTTTTTCCAGTCTTTCTGGGGGCATAGTGATAGGGTGCATTTTAAAAAATATAAATAAAAGCTACAGATAGTGGCAGTGGCTAAACAGATAGTGGCACATTTATTTGATTTATGTCAGCGTTCAACTTGATGCACGCTGGTTATAAATGCACTCAGAGTTTTTTCAGTTACCATCGGCTGAATAACAGCTCAAGGCCGTGTCCGGTTGCAGCTCTGTCATTGCTCTGGAGCAGCAGCAGGCCAAGTGCAGCTATCCACTGGTGCAGAGCTGTATTGTTTCCTTTTAGCTCTGCCAAAGCTATCCTGCTAAATCACTTTAACAGCATGAGCTTTACTCGGAATGGACTCATAACAGCATAATAAGCCACAGGCTGTGGCGGCTGGAGCACATTTACAGAGAGAAATCCTTTGCCTTTCAGCTTCTCAGTATTGGATTGGGAGAGCCAGGATATGGTCCAGTTCAGAGCCACTAATTTATTGGCTGCACTGCTGAGAATATGAGTAGGAGAGTACCTGAAGTAAATACAGTGTTTGTGGAATCCCGCCACCCATGAGCATCATCATCCTTTACTGGCTGCATGTGCAGGAGCGGGTGGGTGGCTGTGAGGAGTGGAGCCTTTACTTTATCTGTAAATGACACTATTTTATTTTTTCTGGCAAATAACATGTCCGCAATCTTGTTTTTCTGGTGTTTAATCAGTTTGTGACCAACCCAAATAAAATTATCATCATTAATGCCAAGCGCAAAGACACAACCCTAAATCATTTGGGAATGAACGTTCCGAGGAAATGTTATTTTTCACCTGACATGATGCAGTTTCTGCACACGTTGGAGCAAGTACAGGTAAATTAATATCAGACTGTCATATTGCCATATTACTGTGGTTCCGTGTGAAGACAAAGACATCCCAATGATTAAGTGTGTGGTCAATTCCCCTGTATTAATAACGCACACAAATTAAAAGAGCGCTTAATCTTAAAACTCTCAAGTGCTTTTAAAGTGGCACTCGGTGACATTAGGCAGTGGGATGGATGCATTCCATTGTAGATGAAGTTGTAATCAAGGTGTTGTTATTGTAATAATATCTCAATTATATTTTCCTCTTGCACAAATGGTGACAGGGGAGGTATGTGCTGTGCTAATGTTTAAAAAGCAATTTAAACATATATCACATTTTCATCTGTTTGTCATATGCAATCTCTGATTGCAGTCTCAAAATCATAACCACGTTAAAGAGTGTGTTAATGTTTCTCTGTAGCCATGGCATGTTCAGATTTTTAAAGACACTTGAGAAGTAAACCTGAAACTTGCCACATGTGCATAATTACATGTGAAGTAAAACAGCAATTCAAAACGAGGAGACGTGTAGAAAAAAAGCTGCATGCCATTATTTTTGACACCTTCTGTTGACATCAGTTATGATTCTTGGATTTGCCCAAATAGATGCATTACTGAGCCATACTTCCATCCTGCCACATTCTCTAGTCATCATTCCAGAAGTGACTTTTCGGCTGCGGTAATTCACACCGAGGTGGCTAAATTAATCTGCGTTTTGCATCTTTACTTTAAAAACACCTCAAATGACATATTCAGTAAGAGAAACATGCAACATGGATAAGACATACTATTTTGCTCACAAGAAAGTGAGCAATCCTTCGCAGCCCTTGTGAATAACCCAGGTTGCCCTTTTTTCGGGTATTGTCATGTTTGCCCTTCTTTTTACACATGCAAACTAATAAATCAGAGCCTTTGAGCAGTCTTAGATGTTAAGCCTGTAGCATTTCATACAGCAAGTAACTAGGCCATCCACTGAGTTTTTATCTTACCTTTACGTCTTTGCCATCATACTAATGTGTGTGAACATCCTTCCCATTGGATGAGACCCTGTTAATGCATGATTACTTAATTTACTTTCAATGTGGTCAAATCTAATTTGGGCGCATAATAATTACCTGGCAATCAGACTGTTAATGGACTGTGACGAGGTGTTGATTTAAACTGAAGAGAGTGCGGCAAGCCCTTCAGCCAGAGAATTTCTAAAGAGAATACAATGCGCCTGGAGAGTCTGGGGCTTAAACTTCACAGTAATTTGCATCTATTTGTCTAAGGAACATGAAGGATTACATGGTAGGTTATTTAGGGAGTTGAACACCTTTCATATCATCAGCCACATATGGATTCTTCAGTAGGAAACGTCCTTGAATGGTTTAAACAGTCAAATTAGTACACTGAGGTTTATTCTTTATGAATACTGATTTAAGGTTAACATCAAGCTGATTAATATAATTCTCATAATTGGGGGTTTCATCTCAATGGTATGAATTCGTACTGGCAGTAATATTCATTGTATAATTACTCTCACGGTCAGGGGAATTGGTAATATTAACACACACGTGTATGGCCCCTGCGTATGTGGACAAATCACTACGGACAATCAGATTGTACGTCCGGTCAATTTTTCTTTTCTTTTTTTCATCATCGCCCAGTGGACAAAAATGGTGGTTGCCAGTTTCTGGAAGGGATGTGATGCATTGTCCAGGATAGTTAATAGTTTTCTTAGTGTCCTCTTTTCCACAACCACCTCAAAACTGTCCAGGGGGCATCTCAGGACAGAGCCAGACTTCTTTATCAGATTGTTGAGCTTCCTTACTGCTCCGGCTCTAATGTTGCCACCCATATCCACCAACCACAATGCCAGAACAACTGACATAAACCTACATAAACATTTATAAATGCTTGTTCTAATATGTGTCAGCTGACATCATGACTGCTGTTTGCAATTTGAACACCATGTTGATAGGTGACATAGACACAGAGGTTGTGTTATGACGTTAGAACTGACTTTGTAGCTCCAGGTGCATTCCTGGTATGTCAGAGTGACATGGTAATGACATGCCTGTCAAATGATGAGCTAAATTGTAAAAAAAAAAAAAAAAAAAAAAAATGGTAATAATGACTGGAGGTAAGAATGTGGTGTCTGCTGAACTCGACACTTGGTGGCAACATTGAGATGAAAACCTGCTGTATAACACTTATACGGAGTGAAGGTTCATTATTGATTAACTCATCAATCATCATTACAAAGTTGTGTAAATTTACTCAAGCTCTGAAGTAAAGTGAGAATAATTTGATTATTATTATTATAAGATTTGTATGAATACCTATGGAAATGCCATGGCACTGTAATGACAGGGTTATGTATATATTTTCTCTGACTCTAAATTATTATGAGTTTGTTTTTGATGTTTGACATGTCATGTCATCATGACCATATGACTATGTTTTATATATATATATATATGTGATATAAATCATCCTGGACAGTGTCACAATATACCTTTTTTGTAAACAACAGATATTGTTATAACAGATTTATGACAGCTGAGGAATTAGAGTTTTGGAGTAAGTAAATGTTTATGTAACCTTACTCTTATTTTTCTAGCTAGTCGGATACCCTCACTTTTAGGTTATGGCTTTTTAGTTATCAAGGCACAAGGATGCATTTGTAAGGAATAAAACACGTAGGTGGTGTGCTATCTTAGGAAATTAATCAATGACAGAGTGATGTGATGCCTGAGGTTGATTATCTTCCTATACCAGGAAGTCTCAAAGTGTTTTATTGCTTTATACCTTATCAATTTTCACTTAGAAAGATTACAATTTTTACAATGTGGCATGTCCACTATACAAGCCCCTGTTACAATAGAAACCATAAGTATTAGAATGAATGCATCAACAGCACTGTGGTATACTGTATTCATACAGCGCTATACTGTAAGTAGCCCATGCAGTGATTACATTCAACAATCTGTGAGGAAAAAGATGTCACTTCTATCTTACAAACTAAAAATATCTTTCCCCGTCACTACAGATTTGCATCACTGTATGACTGTATGGCTGTTGACCGTACGGGTCATTTTTGAGAGTATGTCTGCTTTGCACATTATGAAAACACCTGGCCAGTTGCTCAGTGCCCTTTTTGCACCTCTTGTAGCACCCCTGTTGACATCTCCACCTCATTTGAGGCTGTAGCTCACTGGTTCCTGTGCTTTTCATTTCCTCTCGCTTCACGGGTACACACGGTGGCTGTGGAGAGCCTGGCCACCTCTCACTGGAAAGCTAATTTGTTTGTTTGCTTGTGCCAAGTGATATGATTCACGGTGCCTGCTAGCATTGCATCCAGCCAGGAATGTTTACTCTGAGCTGCAGGGGCCCAAATGGACCAAGCCCTCATCACCTACTCGTTAATTCTGCTGACAGATGGACAGCGAGCTGATATACGGTGGCGGCTGGTTAGTGTGGGCTGAGGAGCCTAGCCTTAGGGTGTAGCCTATGGAGCATCCGTTTATACCTCGCCAACGCAGTACATGGTTATGGGGTGTTGACTCTCACTGCTTTTGACAGCCTTGCCCTGGCTAATAAAGTGTCTTAGATCATCAGATTGAGTGGGTTGTATGAGAGGAAGGTAGGTCTCGGTATGGAGTGTTGGATGAAGGCAGGGTAATGATAGCCCTAACTGGGATCAGGTTGGATCCAAAGAGGACACAGGCAGGAAATGAGAGATGTACAGAAAGCTGACACTGCAGGAGCAGCATTCAGTGCACTGCAGTACGAAATGCAGAGATTAGACGGGAGGCAGTCAGTCAAATACCCAGTATGGCACAAGATATACACTCACCAGCCGCTTTAATGGAACTTCATGCTCATTCATGCATTAACCAATCCACCAATCATGTGGCAGCAAAGCAGTACATAAAATCATGCAGATGCAGGTCAGGAGCTTCAGTTAATGTTTAAATCAGACCTCAGAATGGGGAAAAATTTGATCGACATTCTCGCCTGTTCATTTTCCAATCGTCCAGTGTAGGTGAACCTGTGCTCACTGTAGCCTGAAATTCCTGTTTTTGTCAGACAGGAGTGGACTGAGATGCCTTTCTGCTCACTATGGTTGTTGGAATGGTTATTCGAGTGGCCTTCCAGTCCTCTTGAACCAGCACCATTCTGTTGTGCATGAAAATGCTGAACATCAGCAAAAACAAACAAACAAACAAAAAACAGCCCGTCTGGCATCAACATTGCATGAATAAGCAGAGGTACAGGTGTTCCTATTAAAGTGTCCAGTGAATGTATAATTGCACTGCTTCTATTATGCTTTCTTGCTTAATAACCGTCCACGGTGTGTTTATATGCAGACACTTCACCGGTGATGTTTAAATGAGTTCCTGCCCCTGAAGGCCACAGGCTACGTGTGTGCCGAGGAGTGGGCAGAGCATATGAAAGGCATCTATCACATGCTCAGTCGCGACCCTGAGGGAGGGCCTGAACTGGCAACAGGGCCACCGCAGGTGTTTGATGAATAGGCTCTCTGTTAGCCTGCACTGCTCATCGCTCTCTCAGGCCTGTTAGCATTAGCGTCGATCTGCTCTGACTGATTAAGAATGGGGACATGTTCAGTGTTAAGCACACACTGTTCCAAAGATAGATAGGGTGGTTTCCTGAGGTCACCAGCTACCATGACATCTCTCTAACTAGAAACAGTAACATTTTCAATGTTTAATCAGGTCTTCTAGTTTCGGCGTTTGTTGCAGAAATCTCTCTGGCTAGAGCAAGGATTCCTAATGTTTTTTGCCAGCTGAACCTCTTCAACATAATTTGCCTTAAATGGTAAATGGTCTGCACTTATATAGCACCTTTTAGCCTTTGTGGTTCTACAAAGCACTTGCTGCAGAACCAAAGGTGGTTGAACTGGAACTGATGCTGGATCTGAACTCCTCCTATAAGTCTAAACCTAACCCTAACCCACACAATGTTGTACAACATGAAACAACACCTTAAACACACTTTATCCAGCCTGAATCACACTCCACCGCCTGAACACCTTGACTCCTCCCAGCTGGATCAGGACCAACTCCACCCCATGGACTTTTTGTTTTGTTTTTCTGCTGTTTTAAGTCAATGCAATATTGTCTTAAAATATTTTACAGATTTTATGGACAGGTCTTCATGTGCTGTTACTATGTCTTTTTAAGACATATTCAATGCTACTGCAATGCCACAAGGCTGTCGGCAGCTGCATCTCAGGGTCAGCGTGTGTTTCTCACTTTACTGTCGCATGACCAGACATTTCAGCAAAAAATCTCATTCAAAGCTCTTCACTGCACCCGATCCTGCCTGACAGGCCAGCCCACACACAGCCTCCACCTCCACCTAAATATGCCATACTCCCCCACTTTCACTCGCTTACTGCTCTGCAGGGTACACACACACACTCACACAAACACACACACACACACACACACACACACATACACACACAAATAAAAGCACAGGAGGTGCATGCTGCACCTGGAGAAAACACAAGACATACAAACATCCTCGCTTCAATCCACTCACCTGCATTGGCATTAATTGAGACGATTATCTTTCAGTACAAAAATAGATTATGTTTAATTACGATTAATGGCAACTTAATGTTTTGATAGCTTTCCTTTTTTTTCCATTCATGTTCAAGGCTCCTTTTGTAGCTTGTAATTATTTAGATGTGTTTAAACCAGCTATTAGTAGGATACAATGCATCTGCTGTGATGGAGATAACCATGATGAACACAGTAATCAAAAATGCTGTGATAAATGTGGCCATTATTATTTCTTCTTATTACCGAAAGAAGTGCCAAAATAATGTGTGCTAAGTACAGACATACTCTATAGTGTGTTGTGATTTATGAAGTCATTTCATTCATTTCAAAGCGCATCTGTTGCGTACCTTCATGTTCCCAAATAATTGATATGTTTCCCAGAGTGATTTACTTCATGTGTTTAAAGGTTCAGCCAATAATTCAGCTGAATTACAAAGCCTGAGCGTTTGCATTTGCATTTGCTGATTACTACAGCTTTGGGACTACACACCAGGGTGTATACATTAGGACTTGAATGATATATTGGTTAGCTGATAAAATGAGATGATATCAAGGTTGGTGGTTTGCAAGATGAACTTTGATCTTTGTACCACATGGTAGCCCCCAGTAGTTCCTTAAATAATCTTATATGAATGTTTAGGTTATATTGTTTGAATGCTGAGGGGCATGGTGGCTTAGTGGTTAGTGCGTGGAGCTTGCATATTCTCCCCGTGCTTCAGGAGTTCCCTCCGGGCACTCTGGTTTCCTCCCCTAGTCCAAAGACATACTGTACATTGTAGGCTGATTGCCATTACCAAATTGTCTGTAGTGTGTGTGAATGAGCCCTGCAATGGGTTTGCACCCTGTCCAGGGTGTCCCCTAGATTGTCCCTTATAGAAAATGGATGGATTGATGTTTGAGAGTTTTTGTTTGTTTGTTTGTTTTCTTTAGCTATGTCACTCGAAAGATTCATTTCATTAACTCATTGTGATCAGTCAGGCCACACGTTACGATATGACTTCAATTCTTATGGCAACAATTTGATATTTGATGATAACACTAAATTTAGTATGATATGATTCAGTTTAGCAGCAACTGATCGATATGTGACAAACTTTGTTAGGAATCTGGAGTAGCATTAATTTATCAGTTACAACTTGAATGTATTATTATTTTTCATTATTATTATTATTTTTTTTTTAATCACAGATGTTTTCCTCCCACTTGCATATTATAGGCTACTTTGTGGGGGTGAATACTTATGCAAGGCACTGTGTGCACTGCCTGTCTCAGCCTTTTTACAGCTAAAAACAGAATGGACGCTGATCAGACTTATTTACAGAACAGTAAATGAATTATGTGTAGCCGAATCAAGGGGAAATGGTGAGTAACATCATGCACGCAGTATACACACCGCTATTTAAGAGGATTATACAGTGTGTGATTTGACTGCAGATGGCATTACTACCATGCATTAAGATATGAGTTTGGAACTGCATGAGCAAAGAGTAAATTTGTTTAATTCAGTCTGGCAATGACAGAAATGCACAATGATTTTTTTTTTTTTTTTTACTCATGTTTTTAGGTTTAATGTTTTTAGTTCTAAATGACTATTTTGTATTTTGGGTTCTGTTGAGTAACTGAAATCAAGGCCAGTTTATGTCAGAATTACAGCCACACATTCAAAGGCCTGGCTTTTGCTGCTGGGACTTCACAGTTCATGTAATAGGAAGAAGTATTTCTGTCACAGATGGTTGGGTTCGCTTCTGGTGGCATCTGGATTTCGGTTTCACACACACACACACACACACACACACACACACACACACACACACTTCTTCTTGTACCACCCATGATGATTGATGAGACAACCTTGGCCACCTCGGCACCATGTGGGAAAGGCTTTGGCACACATAGGCCTGAGCATTTTTTGTATCTCACACCAGTCAGCTCCTGCCACTTTTAATGAATGATCAATACGATCACTGTCCACCCTTCAAGCCAACGGGAAATTGAATTCATCTAATCAGTCCTGCTTAGACGACGCTGCTTGTTCATTTGTGAGTACTGCCATGTTCCTTGCCTCTAGAAACCCTCCAGGATTGTTATCAAGCTGTTGATTTGCCCACTGTGCCTATTTACATACAGACACATACATAAACATATGAAAACGAATGCATTATTTAGATACAATTGGGTGCTGATTGAGGTGGACAAGAAGCTTTACATTTTATTATGTAGAATTCAACAATTCCTGCTGATAAGAGAACACCTGTGGAGGTATGGAGGTTAATTCATTTAATTACAACATCTATAGCAGACATCAAGGTATCCATTTTACCATGTATGCAATTTAAACTGACACAGATTTACTGCAAAATGTCCTAGTTCATTTCTCTCTTTCCATTCAAAGAATCTCAAACCACAAGAAATACTGTTAACACCAACCTATGATGTGACTGAACCTTGCTAGAAAGTATTATTCCTTTAATCAGCTGACCATACGGTGATGCCTTCCACTTTCATATACAGGAGAATGAAGTTAACCTAACGCTCTCTCTTTGCTCCAGAAATTCTGGAGCAAATAACTTCTGGTTATCACCGTGTAGCCTGTATTTGCCCTGAACATGCCACTTCCTCTTTGCCCCCTTAATAGCAGTGTGAAGTGCCACGGTTGTAAGGCGAATTAAATCAAGCAGATATCTCAACCGCAGGCCATTAGTTCCAGAGAAGGCAGGCATCAAGAGTAATTATGCCAAAACTGCCATTATTAATGCGACTGCTTCGTCCCCGGAGGCCACTGCACCAATGTCTCGGTTGGAAAAGCATAGGATGCCAGAGAGCAAAAATGATGTCTTTCCCTGTTTTACTTACCCCATTACGTTGTTGGTTTTCCTCGCAAATGACACAGCACTTGAAAATGCGGGGGATAGAAATAAATGGCTCAACGAAAAAAACATCATGATCTTCTACGAGAGCCCAGGAGGTCATGAGAGATTAGCTGTTATAAAATTTAATTCAAAAGTTCTAGAGGGGATTTGAATTAATTCCTGCTTACTCTAGTATTGAATAAAATAGCAAGATAAACATTTTTTATTTATTTATTTATTTTTTTTTTTTTTTTTTTTTTGAGTAGCACTATTGTGAGAAAGCACTTTCAGCCTGTGTGTGGTAAGTATGAAATAAAAATGGGATTTAACATTAGCCTGATATGGTAAGTTGTTGAAATTCTGGAGCTGGTGGAAGCGGAGATGATTGGTGTTTTGCTCCCCCGTGGGTTCTCCATCATGTTCTCTGCATGCTGTTTGAACTTTGGGCACCGAGTCAGTTGGCGGGCTGTGGAGAGAGAAGATGGCCAGCAGTAACGGCTGCCAGGTAACAGATGGTTAAACTCAGGGATGCCTCGCACAACGTCCCAGTTCACGCAGATACCATCGTTCCTTATCGTGATGAGCCACCCCCGGGCTGGCAGATTGATTAATACTAGCCTTTCATCTTGGAGAACCCTCATGAAGATAGCACGGATGCTGAGGTGGGTGTCCCCGATCTGTTGACCTGACAACGAATGGCAACTCTTATAAATGACCACATCCGTAATTTTCCTGCCTTCATTACTCTTTTTGGTTATCACTGCTCCAGTTTCTTACAGACTGTATACCACAGCCATGTTGATTAATGTAACGCGACAGTAGTGCAGGCTATAATTCAAATCAAAGGTTTATATTAATGCACTTTTTGTAAAGCATTATTCTTTCTATACTAACAACTCATAACATGGTGTTATTTAACAAAGAAAAATGTATTATCATTGATATGGTGAGGTTTTCTGTAAAGATATGTTTATTTAACAGTTTATTTAACATTGAAGGAGTCTGTAGTGTTAGCGCTTTGTAACTGTGGGCAGTTACTGTTTTTCCACCAAAGCAAAGTCTGCAGTATGCGCTTTGTATTTAGAAGTTATAGCCAGGAACTAACTTGTTTCATAGACTTTCCACAACTTTAAATGCGTCATTTATTCCTTACTTCTTTTTACTTCTTCCTTCTAAAGCATTGCTGCACTTGTTTGTCTTGCCTAGGCACTCTATTGAGCCCCTATAGCTGTTTCGTATGGCAAATGAATTTGAGAGAATGCAAAGCATATTCAGGTCATATTAATCACCGCACAATTGTGAGTTTCTGTGAGATAATGTATGAGGAAGAGGGTAGAAAGCTCTTCCCTCCAGGTGTGTTACGCTGCCCTGTAATGCAGCCTGGGCAGCAGTTTGAAAAAGATGCAGTTGGCTGGCTTCATGTGTTTCGGAGGAAGCGCGTGTCAGCCTTTACCCTCCCCGGTTGGTAGTTGCTGTATGATAAGTGAGCGCTGGCTGGTTAGTGGGAATTGGCGGGTGTCTACATTAGAAAAAAATATCAAATATCAAATATCAAAATTCTGGTCATCCACTGTTCCCCTCTACTGAGTAGATCATTTTCAAAGCCATGCAAGACGTTTCACCTGGTCTCAAGGTTATCTCTTGTATATCTCAGGCATTTGGTGCGAAGAGGAATGAGAATCGATTAGAGCTGTGCAGCCACCTCCATTCTCTTTAACCTGGGGGTAAATCTCGATGAGTGGAACTTCATGTTCATTTTAACTTTGTGGCTAGCTGCAGCCGTTAGCCGTGCCTGACAGCCAGGATTTACACGCTGTGGTTGTGTATGCTGTGAAAAGGAGTCGTCTCTCCCCTTTCATGTGCACCACTCCTCAATCAGCCTTGGCGCACACGCGATGGTCCGCTCCCTCTTTTCCCTCTCTGTGGCTGAGTAATGGCCCGCTTTTCCCCTCCTGTCACCATGAAAGGTGGCACTGCCTCCATTCTGTTCTGCCTTTTTTTTTTGAGTGCACCCTTTCAACCGGCAAGGCAATCCCAACTGAGATCTCTATCCTGGTTGATTTATCTGATGTATGGTGTGGCACAGAGTCAATCTTTCTCTCTCTATTTCACTCTTTCTCTCGCCTACATGTTTTCTTTCAAAATTCTTGACTCTTATTTAAACAGAGCTGCATTGTTTGCATCGCTTTGTGCGTGTATCCGATTGCATTTTAGCACCCTACTCTCAATAACGGGCATGATTCTTTTGGAATATGACAAGCCCTTGCTAACAGAGCTAATCTCCTTCATGAAGGATTTTGCACTATGGTGTTAAGAATTAGGAAAGTGGAGAGCAAAAAAGCGAGCATTCTTGTTATCAAATCTGCTGTAAAATATTCTTTCATGATGGAGAACCAAGCAGTGCTGTCGTGTTCACATGGGTTTTTTTTTTTTTTTGGTTGTTTTTTTTTTGGGGGGGGTGTGGAGGGGTTGCATCTGGACCTTGTGAATTTTGCCAGCTCTACATAATGTAAAATTGAAGGATCTGCGAAATCTTTTGATTTAATACCCTCCAAAATCCTTAGAGACTGATTTCACCCATCATCGTTCTGCTAATTCTGGATGCGCTACATTGCAGTCTTGGTGTCTTTACAGAGGCTAAAGTGAGTCAACATTAGGTCTGATTTGTTGGCTTGGATGTTTGCGAGCCCTTGTATTTGATACTTTTTTTTCTTTTGGCTTGTCTCTATGTCTGCCTGTGTGCTTATGTGCTGTGTTGCCTGCCTCCTCCACCTCCCTCCCTTCTCCCTCTCTTTCTCTCTCTCTCTCGCAGACACACTACGCTGCTCTCTTTCCCCTTTTCTTTCTCTCTCATGCCGTGATAGTCGTTGCCTATGGTTTTAGAAGGAGGACTCTGTGTCCTGGTCTGCATGTTCATGGAGAACAGCCAAGAGTCGGCGTTTCTGTGTTCTCTGCTCAATCTTGGCTATCCTGGTATTGTATCCTTCAAGGATTCATGTTGGAGGAAAGGAGGATGCGTTATCTGGCAGTTTTTGGTTCTAATTAGCCTGTAAAAAGCTGTGCAACATCAGCAAACAGTTTTCCTACCATCTTTCCTTGCCTCTCCTCTGGGAATCATCAGTGTCCTAGGGAGTGTGTCCGTTTCTAGGAGAGGAGAGGAGAGGGGAGAGAGCAGGGAACGGGAAGGAGAGAAGCGAGGGGGATGGAAAGCAGTGCTAATCAATACAGAGTGCGCGTCAGTGGCTGAGAGAGAAGAGACGGAGAGAGAGAGAGGAAAGAGAGAGAGAGAGAGACTCTCGGCTGCTTGCGGTGAATGCTCCGTCGCTTGTCTCGGCACTCGCTCTCTCGCTACGGCTCAGGCTCTGGAAGGTGAGAGCATCAATGAGGAGTGTTATTTCAGCTACCAGCGCATTCTAGGACTCATGGGGAGCTTGCATTTATTTATTTATTTACTGATTTTTCCCACTGCCGCGCTGCAGCAGATTTCTCTCTCTCCCTCTGCCGCTTTTTCTCTCCATCAGAGTTCGCCTTCCTGCTGCCTTTCTTTGTCATCCCATATCATTTTTCTTCTTTCTTAGCTTTCTTTGCCTTTCTTTCTTTATATCCTTGCATCTTTTTAGAATAATCCATTTTTCCTCCTGGGATGTTTCTTATCACTTCCTCTGCAGTGGAGGGGCCGCCCTCTGAGGGAGAGTGGTCTTAACAGAGCGTAAGCTCTACCTGAGGCTGGAAGAGAGAGAACAGGGAAAGAGAGAGAGTCACCTGGAGCACTTTTTCTTTGCTCAATTAAGCTGATTTTAATGTTCTGATGCATTAATTAATGGCTGTTGTAGTTTTCGTGTGAAAGCCTGTGGGAATTGCCTTTACAGATGTTTATGATTCTGGCAAGATTGTGTTGTTTTGTTTGATTGCAGACAAACTACCCTGATTTTTCTGTCTTTTTATTTAATTGGGAATTGAACCAAGAAAGATTGTCCAAGAAGGACAGCAACATATTTGTTTCCTATTGGATTTTGAAGGAAGACTTAACAGAGACTGAGGAGCTTGGTTTTTTTCCAATGATTTTTTGGCTCTTTGGAAACCTACTGCAAAAGCCTTGAAGGTTTTTTTTTTTGGTGTCCATCACACCGTTTTTGCTGAGCTGTTTACCTATCCTGTGGATAATGGCCAACATGGGCTTCCCTCTCTGAGATGTCTCCTATGCAGCAGCTGGGACAAATGGGAGGTGGCAGGGCCTGGTGCGGTACTTCCTGCCCTAAGTTGGAGGTGCTGCTGCTGGGCTGGGAGTGTGGGGGAACAGGCTTGATGGGCCTAGGCACCTGGTGGAGGTTGGCATTATCTCTGGTCCTGCTAGTCTCCTTGCCAGACAGAACAGCCAATGCTCGTGTGTCTTCCAGTCTGAGCACCACACATCACGTCCACCACTTCCATAACAAGCATGGGACTGTACCCATCGCCATCAACAGGATGCCCTTCCTCACAAGAGGGGGCCACGGTAAGTCCTCATCCCATGTCCTGTCTACACCATCTTTCCATCTCAGTTTCGTATCGCACTAAAATGATTTAAGCAATTTTATTAGGTTTGAGATCTTAATGTTGAGATCACTTCTTACATTGATATGTGCAGCCATGATTGGCATCATGGTGTTCTGCAGCACTCCATGCACCCTGCACACATGCTTTGATCCTTGCCTCTATTCCACTCTTTATAGATCACATTGGGAGGGGTCTCAGGCTCTCTCTTTGCTTTGCTGCAGATCTACTAGAGAAACAGATATAAAGAGGAGCTATCCTTGCCAGTACTTTCACATTTTATGTCAGTCAATGGCCGCAGTCTGATAGAGACGAGTTGACAGCCTGTCTCCAAATACAGCTCTGTCATTTGATGTATGGCCAGTATATATGGTATGGTTTGTATGGGCAAACCTTCTTTCAGCATGTGGTATTAGTGTGTGTGCAGGGCAACTTATGTAAGAGACCCTCATTTAGAACAATTTTGCATCAAGTCTGTTTTAGAGTTACAATTTGATGTGATCTATTCTTGGTCACAGGGGGGTTTGGCTGCATCTGGATCTTGTGAATGTTGCCAGCTGTACATCCACTGTAAAACTGGAGGATCTCCAAAATCTTTTGAGATTTCCCAAAGCCTTTGAGACTGATTGTTCACCCTTGTTACCAAAAGTACCCTTCATATTTGCTTGTCCTACAGAAATGTGTATATTAAATGTCACTGAAAAAGATGCAAGTGCCCTTTACTTTTCAGCATTTTTAAAAGCTATTAGTCTGTTGAATAAACAATAATTACAAAATAGAGGCAACCCACAACAGTAAACACTGCGACCTTACCACTCTTTTAATCAAGTATGCATTTAAGTTATTTTCCATGGAAACATTCCGTTGACTAAGAAAGTATTCATCTTTAACAAAGTAAAAGAAAAATGTGTGTGTGTGTGTGTGTGTGTGTGTGTGTGTGTGTGTGTGTGTGTGTGTGTGTGTGTGTGTGTATATATATATATATACACACACACACACACACACACACACACACACACACACACACACACACACACACACACACACACACACACATATTCATATACAAGCAGTTAAGGGTCTGGGTTATTGATTGGTAGGTTAAGAGTTCAAATCCAAGCACTGCAAAGCTCCTTTGAATCTAGCAGATCCAAAGAAAGGAATTTCACTGCACTGTACATGTATATGTATAAATACGATAAAGGCTGGGAGCATAAACCCAGTTTCCGAAAAGCTTCTCATCACAAAGGCCTTGTGTGAGCATAATTTTTCTCTCTCTCTCTCTCTTTCTCTCTCTCTCTCTTTCTCTCAACCAGTATTAACCAGTATCAACCAGATTATAGCTTTTTTTTTGGAATCACATGTGATTCTACAGTGGAAACATTCAAATGGCACAGCAGAATTCCTGATGAGACTGGGAATCTAGACTATGGACTCACACCTTATTTGGTCAACAGCTTTTGATTAAACTTGCTCAATAAATATTTAAAGAACAGCTTTTATCTCTGAGGGCACAACAGTACAAGCTCTCAAATATATGCCCTTTAGCAAGATGGGGTCAGCCAAAGTTTTGTTGATGCTTTTGACCATTCAGTGCTGTAGAGAAAGAGAAGGATGGTATATAGTAGCTATCCAGATGGACAGCTCTCCATGTTTACTGACTAGACTAGCCATTTATCTGCTGCAGAATTTCTTGTGTCCTTACCACAGAAAAGCAGGCCCCAGTTTTACATTGTGCTGTGTTCCTTACCTACAGAATCTCACATGGTCTCAATCCCACAGCAGTAAAGCCTGCTAATGTTCTGGCTCGGTTACACAATTGTTGATTCAATCACTAGTTGATACATTGGAGCCTTTCAATTTGACTTGTTCATTTAATTATGTTGTAATATAGGTTGTCCCCAGCTGCAAATAGCAGATAATAATCCCTGTTATTTTTAGGCACACCCATCAAATTATTCTGTTTGTCCATTTGGATCATTTTAGAATTAAATCCCTTTCAGTATGCACAAGATGAATGTTTAATCCATGCAAATTGCAGGATATCTGGCCACCATCTTTAAACGTGTCAGCCCTAATATAAGAGAAGCGGCCCCCAAACCATTCACCCTTATTGACCAATTTGCCAAATTCAATCAGTATGCACCCTCCACACACGCCATTCCACCAAGTGGCAGGAAATTGATGGAATTGATATGTAGATTAGAGGTATCATGGTGGCCTGGGAGATCTGAAGGAGTCTGAGCGATGAAGCAATGGGATTTGCTTTTGAGGGGAGGAAATGTGTGTCACACCTAGTGTCACTCATAGTTCTGACATTTACATCATGTGACAAATGTCTCATCAATCATGGCTTTCATAGCGACTTTCCACCTGACAGCCACAGGCTACACAGTGGGCCTACAGATCATGTCTTGTGTCTTGTTTATGTATATAATAAAGATTTGTCAGAATAGTTTAAGGAAACTTAAAAAGCTGTTATGAAATAAGACATCAGACATCTATCACATATCATAGATGTGATATCTATGATATCATGATATATATCATAGATATCATGCAGTTTAACTGTAACCTATTAAGGGACTGGAGTCAGCTCCAGAATTATTGGCAAGGTTTAAGGGAAAGGGCATAAATGTTCATTCATTCAATCATTCATCTTCAGTAACTGCTTTATTCTGGTCAGGGTTGCAGTGAATCCAGAGCTGGACACGAGGCAAGAAAATCATCTATGTCAAAATATCAACAATACACACAGTCATTCAAATTTTCCTCTCAAAAACTAATGAAATATCTAGAATTATTATCTTTTTCTCTCAAAAACATATGTTGCAAAATTATCGAAAATCAATGCAAACAGTTTTCCATCCTTTAAAACATGTGCATTTGAATTTTGCTGTCAGTATCCAAAAACCTGGTTGCTGCCTTTGACAAATATGAGACTGAGCACATGTAAAATCTTTTTGTCATCCAGCACCATTGGAAAAAAAAAAAAAAACCCAAAGAGCTTTCAACACAAAAGAGATGGATGGTTGCAGACATGTGTATAATGAATATAAAAATACATAAGCAGATGAAAATACCATTAAATTCAATTGTAGCCATGATATACAGTGCCCTCCACTAATATTGGCACCCTTGGTAAATATGAGCAAAGAAGGCTGTGAAAATTGTCTTTATTGTTTAACCTTTTGATCTTTTGTTTAAAAAAATCAAAAAGATGTTAATTGCAAACAATTGCAAACACAACACAGGTTTATCCTAAAAATGTTAAATATAGGTGTGTAACAATTATTGGCACCCTTTTAATCAACACTTTGTGCTACCTCCCTTTGCAAGATAGCAGCTCTGAGTCTTCTCCTATAATGCCTGATGAGGTTGCAGAATACATGGCAAGGGATCTGAGACCATTCCTCCATACAGAATCTCCAGATTCTTCAAATTTCGAGGTCCACGCTGGTGGACTCTCCTCTTCAGTTCACCCCACAGGTTTTCTATGGGTTTCAAGTCAGGGGACTGCGATGGCCATGGCAAGACCTTGATTTTTCGGTCAGTAAACCATTTTTGTGTTGATTTTGATGTATGTTTTGGATCATTGTCTTGCTGGAAGATCCAACCACGGCACATTTTAAGCTTTCTGGCAGAGGCAGTCAGGTTTTCATTTAATATCTGTTGAGATTTGATAGAGTCCATGATGCCATGTATCCTAACAAAATGTCCAGGTCCTCTGGCAGAAAAACAGCCACAAAATATTAAAGAGCCACTACACAGTGTGTTGAGACAATATAGACACACGTCCAATTCCAGGTTGATTCATAACGTTTCCAGTTGACTGGAACTTCTTAATTATTGCCCTGATGGTGGAAATGGGCATTTTCAATGCTTGTGCTATTTTCTTAATGCCACTTCCCATTTTCTTGAAGCTCAACAACCTTTTGCCACACATCACAGCTATATTCCTTGGTCTTACCCATTGTTATGAATGACTAAGGGAATTTGGCCTATTTGTTACCTCATATTTAAACCCCTGTCATGGTTGAACAATTTCCTGTTCCTAGTCACCCAGGTGTACTTATTTTTTTTTTTTAATATCAATGGGAATATACTTGAAATTTATTTTTTCTCATATGAATTCATGGGGTGCCAATAATTGTTGCAGACCTATATTTAACAAAGAATTTTTTTTTTTTTTGATAATCCTGTGTTGTGTTTGCAATTGTTTGATATCCATGAGAGCAGAGTATTTTTGTGGATTGTTTTAACGAAAGGTTAAACAATAAAGACACTTTTTCACAGCCTTCTTTTGCTCATATTTACCAAGGGTGCCAATATTAGTGGAGGGCACTGCATATATAAAAGGCTGGATCTGTTGAAACTTTGCCAGGAAGAAGGTACATTAGTATACCTCTGAAAGAGACTCTATCCTTGCTAGACATTACAGGAAGTGGCTCAGCACTTTTATTCTATTCAGGGAAGTCTTCACCAAATATTAATTTTATGGGTGCTAGTAATTTCAAAGGTAGGAGGTTTGCAGGAAAAAACAGCTCTACTTAAGAAATAATATTGTGTTAAAGTAAAAAGAGTGTCCCTGTATGGTTTTGCTTAAAATATCACTAATTGGATGGTACTGTTTAATTAATTCTTCAGAAGGATGCCAATATTTTTGTTGTAGACTGTACAGTATTTTAATAAAAATGGCTGTTTTGATTTTCATCTTTACTGACTTTAATTTACTTCTCAGCATTTTAAATAAATCATGTATTTGTAGCTACAAATAGCCCTTCTAATGCAGTGATTATGTTACATAAATCACAGAAAATGTTGCCACTCAAAGTTCGTTGAATTAATATGCAGCCGTCAAATCACAGGTGTTCACCCAAGCTATGTGCAGCAGTTGCAGCTCGGTCATAGGGGCAGGTGCCGCAGAGCTCAACCATGTACAGTACATCAAATTTTGATCTTCATAAAATCCTTATTATATATATATATATATATATATATATATATATATATATATATATATATATGTGTGTGTGTGTGTGTGTGTGTGTGTGTGTGTGTGTGTGTGTGTGTGTGTGTGTGTGTATATTTGACAGATAAGCCAATATATTATCGATTTGTTTTTCAGATATTTAGAAATCATGGGGCTGCTTGCTCACTGCTCCATTTAGCCAAGTATTGTTTTGATTGCACCTAGTGGTCAAAAATGGGAACAAGTGCTAACAGAGGCCCATTGGGGCCGGAATCACACTGAATATTTTGTTTGAGTTGGGAAGGGGCAGCAGACAAGACACACTGCGACAATGGGAACCACACCTGCTGTATCAAACACAGTTACGTTTCTTATTTCAAAAATCAATGTAAGTTATAAATATTAATCTAAAAATTAATCTACACTGTTATCTAGCTAACTCGGTTGTTAATGTGTCTCTGGGGTGTAATTATCAACAACCAGAAACCATCATAATTTTACCGGTTGCTTATACAATTGCAGTTTTGATTTCAATAAAGCTGTGAAAAAATTGTTCATGTGAAAGATCAAAATGAGGCAAATTAAATAGTAAGGTGGCAGAGTTCTGTCAGAGATGTTCAGCTTGATCATCTAAAGGAGATGTTTGACTTTTTGTCAGGCTGCTCGGTTGTGTGGGGGCGCTGGATTTCAGACCAGACCACATCTTTCTGTTTTCTCTTGTAAATTGGTGTACATGGTTACTTCATTCAAGTCTTGTTGAGTCTCAACCTCCTATTATGGGGTATCTCTAAAAATTCACTAGACAGTAGCCTATAGCATAAATCAAGTATGATCCTCTCAACTTAAATTTGTTGTCATTATTAATGTTGTCCTGCCCCACCAAAATTTGTGGTCACGAGCCACTCATGATGTGCAGACTGTGTTGGATAAAACTAATCAGTTTTGCGCAAACTAGCTGAAAAAATTAGGCAGCCCTGCAGTTTATCCTGTACTTGACATTTGTATACTGTTTTGTTCATTAATAATCCAGTGACGCTGAATCTCTGTGCTTGTCAAGATCTCCGTTCAATCTCTGGCTTTTTTGTTCTGCTATGACCCCTGAGAGCAGCATTTCAGGCAGGTTGCACTCATCTTGACCTCCTCCTGACCTGCAGATCCATCCATGTCCTGCTGACTTTTCACAGCAATCTCTGAGCATTCATCTGCAACAGTGTACATAATATCTCTGTCTCTGTCTTGTTCTCTCTCTCTCTCACTATGTGTCACCATTTTGTTTGCTCCAGTAGCCCCTCCCCCCCCTTTCACTAATACCCAGTGGTCCCTGTGCTGATGCAGGTGAGATGTTTGACAAGCAACGGGTCCTGTTTGTTCACTCATGTCGGCCTGTGCATGCTGATTTGTATTTTCCTAGCCATCGCCATGCAATGCAGGTGTGCAGCCTCTCTCATTCACTGTCCTAATCACACAACTAGTCCTTTCCAAGCCTGAAGGACACGCTGTGATCTATACTGGGCATTGTGCCATGCTCTCCCTTAATACCAGGCTCCATGGCCATGATGGATGAAGGCTACATTGGCGCAGCGGGATCCACCCTTGTTGCCAAGCAGTGAGCATGCTATAGATTAGACATTATCTGCTCCGGCTCATGCCAGTGAAAGGCGCATCCTATTACTGCTGACAAGCTGGGCTCGGTGCGTCCACTACTCAGGGGGTGGCAGAAGAAAGAAACAGGAGTAATTGATCGGCAGGAGAAAATGGTGCGTTATGTGTGACTGCTTCATTGTTTGCTCACAGAGACTTGAATATGGATCTGTAATGAGGGAGCACTTAACCATGACCTTTGTATTCTCTGAACTCTACTGTTGGGCCTACAAGCATTTTCTACAATATAGGTCCTTAAGAAAAGATATAACTGGATCTAGGCCTGTTACTGCGATGTGGCATGTGACCTCCAGCATTGAGAAAGAACCAATGAATACAATTTATCTCAATGTTATCGAGGTCCTATGGACGGAGCAATTTGTCCGTTTTTATTGCTGAACTCCTGCTCTAGTGCAGTGCGTCAAGATGTCAATAACAACATGTACGTTGTTAATTTAAATGTGACTAAAAGTAACATTTTAAAATAGTACCACATATATAGTAGCACATATCAATAGCACAATCTTTTTTCATAGTTAGTGTGATCTTCAGAATATTGAGTTGTAAAACTAATTAATAAAACAAACAAGGAAATTGTGACCCCATTTGTAAATGAAGTGACCCCACATAGGGTCACGACCCATACAGTAGTTTGGGAATGCATTTTAGCCATAGTTGTTCTACATATGCTTCATGAGAGTAATAAAAAATAAGTATACAAAACATTGAGAGTACAAGTCTACTGTACTCATTGGTTTTACAATATACAGTACTGTGCAAAAGTTTTAGGCACATGCAAAGAAATGCTGTAGAGCAAAGATGCCTTCAAAATAATGAAATTAAATATTTCTACATTTAAAAAAAATAATAATAAACATACCGTAAAGAGCAGTAAACAGTAGTAAATGAAACAAAGTCAATATTTGGTGTGACAAAAAAATTAAAAACAGTAGTCTTCGGTACAATTTGTGCAGTTTTATAAGGAAATGAGCTGGTAAGTTTTATTGAGCATCTTGCAGAACCAGACACAGTTCTTCTGGAGACTTTGACTTTCGCACTCGCTTCTTATTTTTGCAGCAAAACCCAGCAGCCTTCATTGTGTTTTTTTGTCTGAAAAGTGTCTCTTACGTAATATGCTGCTTTCTTTAATGACATACAAACATTTATATGTAACATTTAATTTTGAGCTAGAAAATTAATGTTTGGGAATCTAAAATGTTTTTGCACTGACTTGGTAATGTAGAAGTCATAAAATAAAAAATCTATAACAAAGTTTGTGCCAAAAAAAAATAAAAAAAATAGGGTGCCTAAAACTTTTGCACAGTACTGTAAAAACTTTATTTTAAAAAAGTGTCATCTTAACAAAAGAATATATCTTGAATATAGTCAGATTTATCTAGTATTTCCTGTTATAAGATTACAGTAAACAAATATGTTTATTTGGTTATTATTGGCTATTATTAAACCAAATGATTATTAACCCTATATCTAGACATTTGCTGTTTGTGCTGTTATGCTGTTTGTTTGTTTGTTTGTTTTCAGTGAAAGTCTTCAGCATAACGGAAAGCTAAAATTGTAGCTACCATCAGATAACGTTAGCATAAAGTATTACTGAGCTGACCTGTCCATATTCTTGTAAGACATGCTTGTGTGCTAAGTATGTTCTGATGTATATTAATATTGTTATATATTATAGGTAAAATATCTTGTTTAGAGCTTACAGAATAAATTGAGAAAATTAAGACTTATTGTTTATAATGTGGTCTTAATCGACTACAAATATTTATCCAATTCATTAGATTAAGAGATAATAAGAACAGCCATATAGAATATTATTCCTACAGAATAATAAGGTTCTGTCTGTTTGGCCTTTGTTCAAAAATGTACCTTCTAAATGTCTCAGAATTTTTCTTATAAATGGGACGTTACCTTAATATGAAAGCGTTTTGCCAGCTGGAATATTGAAACTTTGATATCTCAAAACAGCTCCTCACCCAGATAGAAGCTTGTGATAACAAAGTCACGATTTTTGTTTCTTATTTCTGCTAACCTCTTTAAGAGAAGGCACCAAAATAGCATTGGCAGTATCAGCGTTTCATCTCCTACCTATACTCCCACATTACCCAGTCCTAGATTATATCTAGCAGGCAATTTCAAGGTATGTGCTGTAAGCACTGGATAGGAAGGGCTTCTAAATGGTCATTATGTGTACAGCATTAGCACCACACCGTAGCCACATTTGCAGAGGTTGTTGACATTCACTGAGAGCCTCCTCAATGATTACCCTCTGGGATGTTGGCTCTGAATGTGACACGGAGCAGAGAGGGGAAACCCAGGCATGTGCTTCGCTTAGGATTGCACCCGGAGGTCTCAGTAAAGCTGAAGAATGGTGCTGTGAGCTATGAGGGGTGAAATCACACTCGTGGTGCCTGGGCGCCTCTTTATACAAGTGCAGTCAGATCAGGATCAGCCATGGCCAAACTATCCTTGAGCAGTTCTGTAAAGCTAGCAAACTACATTATTGTTTTTGTTTTTTATTTGTTTTTTTTTGTTTGTTTGTTTGTTTGTTTTGGGGTTTTTTTGGCCATGTTTGTGTTGTAGCCCCAATCCCGCAATTAATTACATAATTATTTACTAATACTAATAATTATTCACTTTTATGACCCAATAATATGATTTACCATCTTCTACTTGTCACACTCCAGCTGTAATGGATTTATATAACTAGATTTGTTAGTTTTATATGAGCAAAGGAGCAATTCTTCAAATTATTTGCCAACGCATATTTGTAACATTTTGTTGAAACATCTTGTTTTAATCAGTTTAGGGAAATTAACAAGCTACTTTTTATGAGGAATGTGGTGCAATAAAAGATGCAAGTCGTATGGTTTTTAATTGGGCCTGGTGTGTAATGATAGCAGGGTCTTAAAAACATCCAGCTAATGTGATTCTCTTCAAGGCTATTAGCTTACGAAGACCACAGTAAACAATTTGACTCATTTCGCTTTGGCAAACATTTTATTGTTTTTGATATTAGAGCCTCAACATCCTTTTTATGACTCACAGCTACCAAATAGCAGTCAATAGTTCCTTGATTTTTTTAAAAATATCTAGGTAGATGAGAGGCAGATTGAAATTTAAATTAGCTAATGCAGGAAAAACAGTGTTTTTCTTACTATTATTAATCAGTCTTGGCTCATGTACAGGGAAATAGCTCTGTGCTCTAAAGGATTTGTCTCACTCATTCACTCATCCGTTCATTCACTTACTCACTCATCCACTCGTTCAGTCATTTACTCACTCACTGCCGTACTTAATCACTCACTCATTCACTCTCTTATTCACATGTAATGTATTCACTCAGTCATGCAGTCATTCACTCAGTCACACATACACTCATTCACTCACTCATTCACTCACTCACTCCATTAAGTCATTAAGTTCCTTGTTTGTGCATTGGGGCATTGTTGATGCAGATGTTGCGTACCGCTTAATTTTTATACGCTTTGCTGCTGACTTTTCAAACTGCTTTTCTTTCACTCACTCACTCATTCAGTCATTTACTTGTTTACTCACTGACTCATTCACTCACACTCACCCTCTCACTCACTCCATTAAGTCACCCTTGATTTTTGATTGAGGCATCGCTAGTGCCGGTGTCGCACATCAATTATTATTGTAGGCTTTGCTGCTGACTTTTCAAGCTCAACCAAAAACTAATTCACATCACTGACCATGAAACGGGGAGAAGGAATACTGCATGGTGTTGACTGGTGAGGTGTAAGACAAGGCTGCCAGGTTTGAAACAGTTGAAGGTGCTCCTATACCAGATCTGTCTTAAATCAGTAAATGAACAACAAAGCACAACTCTTAACAGCATAGCACTGCTTCAAACTTATGGTTTGTCATCTTGAAACATCTTCTGTGTTACAAAGCTATATGTAACGAGAGTGCAGTCCAGATGTGGACCCAGCAAAATATTTCAACGGCTCAAACCAAGCACTCGAAAAATACTGTAGCAGAACAGATCAATTTTCGGGAGGAAAAAAATCTGCCTATACTTCAATGAATGCAGTTTTCTAAACATGAGCCATCGCGGCTTATTGTAGCAGATCCTCTGTTGCATAATTGACATGCATTTTTGTAAATTATTTAGTTGAAGGCAGCTCATCTGGAAAAACAAAATATTTTTTTACAGACTTTCATGGATTGTAGTGAAGTGATTAATGAAGTGACGACATGGCTTGTTCCAAAACCAAGGAAAAGTCGACAGAGAAACACAGACTGTTTAAAGCCAAATGGACAGAGATGTGTGTTTATGTGTCATCTGTTCAGAGGCAGTGAACATGAAGCACCACTATAAACCAAAGCATAACCACTTCTTATTCATAGCCCTGAACTAACCCCTAATGATTAAACACTAAAGATAACTGTTATCACCATTCAACCATATTAGTTGCTTATCTAGACCTTCGTAAGTACGGAATTTTATGTAGCTAAACCTGTACAATGTTGTTGTTGTTTTTTTTTAAATCCCCGAGCTGAAATATTCAACAGTTTCTGTCATACTAATTGTTTCTCTGTCATTTCATCGCAGGAAATATTATGAACAACATCTAGATTTGCTTTACATCTCTGACACTGTGCTCTTTTTCTGGTCTCTGAGGAACTCAAATTATAGGACATTGTAATAAAAATGGGCAGCCACAAAAAGCCATGAAAAACAGAAATTTTCATTTTCATTGTTTTTTAAATATACTTTTAAAAATATTCATTTAATCTTCAGGAAATACTATGTGACAGTACTGAAGAGCACTTGAAAGCTGAATTTAGTAGTGTCAGGTAATCACTGGAGAACGACAGGAGGAGTGTGTGTGTGTATGTGTGTGTGTGTGCGTGTGTGCGTGTGTGTGTGGATGGTGTTAGGTATCAGAAGCAGCAGTGGGAGAGGTGTGCATCCCCCGTCTTAGCGTTTAGCTCTGATTTGCGCAATCCACCTACTCACGTCTCCGAGGACAGAGTAAAGAACAGCCCAGCATGCAGTCCTCCCTCATAGCTGAAAAACATGCATGCAGCCATACTGTTATCAGGACACAATGCTGGACCATCAGACATCTCCAGCCCTATCATCCACAACAATTATATCTCTTCTGTTTCTTCATGCAGGGTGTTATCTGTGAAAGTGCTGCTGTGGCGCGTCCTTCATTGAATAATTGCAGACAACCGAAGCCGAAGGTTTCCCTTTTGACTTCTTTTCTTTTTTTTTTTTCATAAACAGCCTAGTTATGTTTGTGAAAGTGTTCCTTGTTTATTTTTAAACAACATTTGGCAGGACGCGGGATTTGAGCTTTACAAGAAACTGGTTACAGCTCATTTTGCTATTTAGAGATAATAAAATTATTCTTGGCAATCTCTCTAAGGATTACACAATTTCACAGATAAACGAGTGCACAGCGAGCACAAGCAGCAGTGATAATACTGGTGGCATAAGTGTGATTCAGTCTTACTCACGATGGGACTCGCTGCCGAGTTTGGCTACTTCCCTGACTCCAGCGGGGAAAGAGGATTATTTTAACTTGAGAATGGGGTGAACATCATTCCCCAGATCCTGTCTGCAGACTGAGAGTTCATTCACATTGCGTCGAAACAAAGTGATTGTATGGGTTGGGCTAGTAGGCTAGATATGTGCGCCAGTGCTCCAGCAGTGGCTCAGACAAGACAGGTAGAAATGATCATTTTGAGCAAGCTTTTTTTATTTTTTTTATTTTTTTTGTTAAATTGCAGCTATATTATTCCTATTGAAACTATAGTAATAAAAACTGAGCAGTGATGTGGTTATTTTAGTGGGGGTTTTTCTCCACTCACGACCACCACATTATCTGCAAATTAGCAACAAAGAAGGCTTTAACAACTTGTTTCCTGATATAAATATCAAGTTATGTCTTATTATCACATTCATGTCAATTTCCATTATAAACATTCAAAACAGACTTACTAGTATGGAAACACATGGAATTGTGTTTATTTAAATCTATATCTCAGTTTCTAGAATACCTGTATTTGTGAAATTTTACATGTACATCCCTGTCGATAATTAGACTCTTACAAATGATTTATGATCGTTTTTAATGAAAAAACACAGTTTTCAGATTTTTTTTTTTATTTTTACTGAACAATGAACAATTTTATAACACTGCATGCTATTTTTTTATTAATCATGTATATATTTTTAAATTTAGATTTGTTATTATATTTTTAGATGAAATCTTATTTGCATAAATAAATGCAAGTTCTTTTAGTTCAAATACCAATTATTACTGTAAACGTATGTCCAATTTTGCCCTGTTGATGGCGCTAGAGGGCTTGAGTGCCGTACACCAAAACTGCTGTGAAGGTAGCTGAGACTGTTCTCAATCACTGTGGCACATTTCATAAAAATGTATGTCATAGACTCACACTGTGGAAGTAGAAGCAGAAGAGGAAAATGTGGCAAAGATTGATTGTCATATCCATTGTTCCATTGTTTTTTTTTGTTGTTGTTGTTTTTTAAATGACACTGTTCACCTGTAGTGCCTTTGTCTGTTTTAATTAAATCCTAAATGTATTTATGTTGCAATTTGTTTTTAACCATTGTATTTCTCGATGTTTTCCCCTTACAGTCCCCATTTCTACTGCATTATTCAGTTTGTGTTTTAAATGCGGAAGAGCCGAATAGTCCACAACTTATTTTGTATTACAGATTGACTAGTTAACAAATGTGGGGGGGGAAGCTATATAATGGTAAGAAAGAGATTTAAGGACCGACACAGGCTTGGATGCTAAGAATATCCATGTCTCCCATATATCTTGTCTTCATGCTTCACTAAATTTCTTTGTTAAACATATTTTTGGTCACTACAATGAGCGATACATTTCAGAATTTGAAGTCAGTTGCTGAATCACACCAACACCCAACATATTTCTGAATCTTTTTTTAGATGCAGGCGTAGATATTAAAAAGCATTTCAGCACTGTGAGATGTGAGGCCATGCATGCTGTACAGTGGTGTGTGTGCGGAGCGCGGATGGTCGCCACGCTACAGCTTTGGTGTGAATCATAAATATTACTGGTCTAGTGTGGAGTAAGTAGTAGGTACTACTGACTGTTTAAAAAAAAAAAATCAGGTTTGTGTGGGCCGAACGAAGCAAGGCAGCGGGCTGTATTTGGTGATCTAAACGTGTGATCTAGATAGAACTTGGCATGAAGCAAAATCACAAGAGGTGGATGTGAATCCCTTTTTTGCATACCGTCTCCCCTTCCGTTCAAGTCAATGGCCTTTTCCACCAGGCTGATTTTATTTGCATCCGGTATGACCCCTGCATGAGTCTGAAGTCGTCCGTATTAAGATGCAAATGGAGCACTTTTGTTTTTGGATTGTGGCTTAAATAATAGATGGGGAGTAAATAGAACATCAAACTGTTTCTATATCTTAACACATATTGAACCTGTATATGAATATATAAATATGTATTCTATTTTCTCTAAATGCTGTTAAAGAGAAGAGAGAAGGCAAATTAGAGGTAGATCAAGTGTTACTCACTCAAATATTTAATATTAACAGCAGAAATGACCTGAACCCAGAAGAGTATGACTGACCTAGCAGGCCTTTGATTGCAGCTCTCTTATTTTTGCTCTCAATCTAATTTATAGCCATTTTTACGCACTGAAGTGTTTCCTGTGCACTTTGCTGCATTGACACAATGATTTAGGGTCCGTTGTTGTTGTGCTGCTTTCAAGGCTCCTCCGAGTGGCTGGGTCAGGATTTGTGTCTCTCAGCTGCTCTCATTATTTTCCATTCTGTATAGTTCTCCAGCCTAATTTCAGCCTAATTGCAACCCCCTTGTTTTAAGTGTCTGCTCACTCAGATCTGTACAGTATAAATTCAATTCTGGGTTCTCCATTTCTCACACAATATTCTAGAGTATATGTGAACTCTTTTTTCCCCTTCCAGACTAGATGTAATCACTGAGATGGAATGCCTGCAGAAAAACAGAGTTTTGGCCCTGGCTTATTGTTTTTTTCCTGTCACAAAAAAGGAATTGCAGATGTACCAGAAAGACAAGGGTCTTGGGCAATTTTACAATTCCTCAGCTTATCACTCCCTTTTCCTTTTCCACTAATGCTCATATGCATCATGATTGCGAAGCATTTTCGCTCTATTTTTTGGAGCCGCTCTGCTGGGCATCTGGTGTTTTGGAGGAAATGACTGAGAATTCTTCAGACTCATCAGCAACAGCGACGTAATTGAGACATTTGACATTTGCACCACTGTAAACGTGATGTCCTTTCACGGGAGACTTCTTAGGTTTACCACTGGCTCCTCCATACTCCAGCCGAACTGTCTGAGTGTACTGTGTCTTCAAGGCTCCTACAGCCTTCAGCACCTTTTAATCTCACCTCTGACTCCTTTCTAGGTGTAAATATATGCACAGAGAGCCTTCACACCGTCATTTGGTACATCACTCATACCATTTCTCCCAGTGGCCTAGCCAGGAATGATAATTTGATCATTTGTGGGATGACTAAATAAAATTGCTATGTAATCTGTACAATTAAATTGATAAATTTAATATCTTCTGTAGATGCCAGACAGTAGTAGAAGAATTAATAATGTAATTATTTAAGGCATGGTCTTCTTGGTATAGCATTCAGAAATCCTATGAAAAAAATGAGGTATGAACATTTTATAAGTTTTTAAAAAACTTTTGTGCATTGGCTTGGCTTTATGGTGGACTTTGCTAAGCAACCACTGCAAATCAGTACAATACAAAAGCATGAACATTATGTCATGGATGTGAAGAATCCTGAAAGTAGACTGAAAGACATTGCCTGGTCTTTTTCCAGTCTTCACCTCTCCAGTTTCGGTGAGTCTGTGCCTACTGTAGCCTCAGATTCCTGTTCTTGGTTGACAGGAGTAGAACCTGATGTGGTCTTCAGCTGTTGTAGCCCATCCACCTTAAAGTTACAGTAGATGTGCTTTCTGAGATGCATGCTTCTCTGCTCACCATGGGTGTAAAGAATAGTTATTTGAGTTACTGTCACTGTGTTTGTTATCAATTTAAAACAGTCATAATATATATATATATATATATATATATATATATATATATATATATATATATATATATATATATATATATATATATATATATATATATATATATATATATATATAATTTAATATATTTTAAATATATATTATATATTTTTATATAATATATTATATTATTTTTTGGCTTACCCCCCTTAGCTAACCTCTGAACTAAATACGCATGTGTAGGTAGGAAACTTAGACCTAAAGCACACAGCACTAGAAGAGCAACTTTGTTATTGTGTTTAAAGGAGCGTGTTAATCACATTTGCTAATTGGGCTCAACAGTGAACTTTTGGAGAGTAACAAGTCAATCATGATTGCAGTAGCCAGGATTAAATTGAGGGTCTCATGGGAGAGAAGTGAACGGAAAGTGGAGCTGAGCTTCAGTATTATAATTTGAAGGAAATGTAAATCATAGCATGGCATAATGGTGATGATAATAATAATAATAATAATAATAATAATAATAATAATAATAATTAACATGATGTAATACAGGGTAACAGTGCTCTATATAGATATGCTTTCATTTCAACCGTATGGTCTGGCCGCTCAGTTGCAGTTAGTTAGGTTAGGAATAAAACACTTTTGGGTGTGTTGTTAGAGGAAAATAATCCATGACAGGGGAAGGGGAGAGAGTTATTCCTCTTATACCACAGGGATCTGTCTACAATTACAATCATCATGTTTTTATCAATTTATAGATACCTCTAATGTTGTGGAAGGTCTGCAAGATAAGTTAGTTCCTGTTATCACTTACAGGTGCATCTCAATAAATTAGAATGTCATGAAAAAGTTCATTTATTTCAGTAATTCAACTCAAATTGTGAAACTCGTGTATTAAATAAATTCAATGCACACAGACTGAAGTAGTTTAAGTCTTTGGTTCTTTTAATTGTGATGATTTTGGTTTACATTTAACAAAAACCCACCAATTCACTATCTCAACAAATTAGAATATTTCATAAGACCAATAAAAAAAACATTTTTAGTGAATTGTTGGCCTTCTGGAAAGTATGTTCATTTACTGTACATGTACTTAATACTTGGTAGGGGCTCCTTTTGCTTTAATCACTGCCTCAATTCGGCATGGCATGGAGGTGATCAGTTTGTGGCACTGCTGAGGTGGTATGGAAGCCCAGGTTTCTTTGACAGTGGCCTTCAGCTCATCTGCATTTTTTGGTCTCCTGTTTCTCATTTTCCTCTTGACAATACCCCATAGATTCTCTATGGGGTTCAGGTCTGGTGAGTTTGCTGGCCAGTCAGGCACACCAACACCATGGTCATTTAACCAACTTTTGGTGCTTTTGGCAGAGTGGGCAGGTGCCAAATCCTGCTGGAAAATGAAATCAGCATCTTCAAAAAGCTGGTCAGCAGAAGGAAGCATGAAGTGCTCCAAAATTTCTTGGTAAATGGATGCAGTGACTTTGGTTTTCAAAAAACACAATGGACCAACACCAGCAGATGACATTGCACCCCAAATCATCACAGACTGTGGAAACTTAACACTGGACTTAAAGCAACTTGGGCTATGAGCTTCTCCACCCTTCCTCCAGACTCTAGGACCTTGGTTTCCAAATGAAATACAAAACTTGCTCTCATCTGAAAAAAGGACTTTGGACCACTGGGCAACAGTCAGTTCTTCTTCTCCTTAGCCCAGGTAAGATGCCTCTGACGTTGTCTGTGGTTCAGGAGTGGCTTAACAAGAGGAATACGACAACTGTAGCCAAATTCCTTGACACGTCTGTTTGTGGTGGCTCTTGATGCCTTGACCCCAGCCTCAGTCCATTCCTTGTGAAGTTCACTCAAATTCTTGAATCGATTTTGCTTGACAATCCTCATAAGGCTGCGGTTCTCTCGGTTGGTTGTGCATCTTTTTCTTCCACACTTTTTCCTTCCACTCAACTTTCTGTTAACATGCTTGGATACAGCACTCTGTGAACAGCCAGCTTCTTTGGCAATGAATGTTTGTGATTTACCTAGTGAACCAAACTGAGAGACCATTTTGAAGGCTCAGGAAACCTTTGCAGGTGTTTTGAGTTGATTAGCTGATTGGCATGTCACCATATTCTAATTTGTTGAGATAGTGAATTGGTGGGTTTTTGTTAAATGTAAACCAAAATCATCACAATTAAAAGAACGAAAGACTTAAACTACTTCAGTCTGTGTGCATTGAATTTATTTAATACACGAGTTTCACAATTTGAGTTGAATTACTGAAATAAATGAACTTTTTCACGACATTCTAATTTATTGAGATGCACCTGTATATCAAAGCAGCTATAAATGGTTCCCTCACCAACCTCTTTAAATATCTTAATAAGATAAATTTAAAAAATAAAAAAAAAACAGCTTGTCATGTTACCTAGAAACCATAAAACACAACGTTCTCTGTCCTGAATACTCTTCGAAATCATTGACACTGGAGTCTCCTTCCATAACTCAGCAAGCAATGATTATACATTTTTCTTAGGTTAAATAACAAAACATTTTTTTTTTGTTTATTATTAGCCATTCAAGTCACTATAAATGAGTTACTGCAAAAAAGGTAGCATATTAGAAAGAGCACATTAATATAAACCTATGATTTGAATTACTGCTGGCACTACTGTCAGAGCTGCTGTTATAGAAAATGAATCAACCTTCTGAGCAATCAGAGTTGCGAATTCAGCAGCGTTTAGGTGTAAAGTAAACTGAGACCTTATCACAGTAACAGGTATAGGAGTAATTTTATTTTTGTTGTAGTTTTTGTGAAACCAGAGTTTTCCAGTATGGGCAATAAAGTAATCAGTCAATCAATCAGTCAGTCAGTCGGTCAGTCACATTTTCATTCTGAAGATTTAGTTGCAAAGGCTAATTATGATTTGATTCTTTTTAAATTATGTTGTTTTATGGTTTACTGTTCAATATATATAAGTGAATACTTTTGAAGAAGGCATGTTTGCTTTACAGAATTTAAGACGTACTTAAGACTTTTGCATAGCACTCTACATTGAAATAAAAGACATTAAGTGTACAGTTTTAAACCTCTAAATATGTGATTTTAGAAACTGCAATAAGGTCATAATTCATCTGTCGCAGGTTTAAACTCTTAATTTAAGAATTCTCTGAAATGTCTCTGCAGTTAATGATCCTGCGGTGTTGAAAAAGTGGGCAGTCACCGTTCAGCTCCATTACCATTCTAGCATAAAAAGGGCTCTTTGTGTTGGTTAGATTAATTACAAGCTATAATTTGACTGGTGGACAAACAGCAATATTGTCAGCGCTCAAGAGCAATTACAACAGTAGCATTGTGCAAGGACAATGGCTTAATTAGACACTGTCAGCCCAGGTATGGTTTATTGATTCTAGCTTTAAGATCACATATTGTTTGGACGAGTTTATAAAGAAAAAGCCATGGTTTATAACAGAAAAAAAATCCACCCTGCATGACTTGTATATGAATATTTGTAAGCAATATTGTGATCTACAATTAATCGGTTGACTTTTTTTGGTTTCAACTCCTTTCTTCGAACGTTGATCTGTTTTCACTTTGGCTAATTGCATCCTACATTACCCAAAATGCCATTTGACAGTGGCACCAGTGGTATTTTTCATCTCTGCTTAAAGATAGTGATGCAGCAGCACTTTGGTCCTTTAGTCTGTCCAGCACTCTGTACACTCTGCTCAAACAGATCAGCTCCCAGAGCCTCCAACTTTTATGCTAATACCGCCATCAATGCCATTGCGCTTGTCATCTCTTAGACCACTAACTAGCCGAGTCAAGTCTATGCCATAAATGAGCACAGCTTTGAGTCCAACGTTTGCACCAATGTCTCCACTACTTCTCTATTGGCTTTCTCATTAATATGACATTGAACATCACTGGAAAATGGTGAGTGAGAAAAGAAGCTCTTGTTCTTAGGAGCTACCCTGACTGTTATCCCTTATGTTTGAGATTTTTTTTGTTCTTCTATTAAACACCTGCTGTGCTGTCGGTGTGGCACGCACCCTCTAACCTCTCACAGGAATAATGAAAATACAACACTAACTAACAAAATAGGACCAGAATCACTAAGAACATTACAAATATTTTAATATAAACATATTGTCAGGGTGGAGTTTTCCTTTAAACAGCTGCTGGAACAGAGGGAGAGAATTGGGAATGCAAACTGACATTTTGGGCAGATTTTTGAAGTGAGAGAAAGACACATATGGGGACAGATTGGAGAAAAGCCATTTTTACATACTGTATACAGGGTCATGGAGGAGCCTGGAGATTATCCCAGGAGACTTGGGGCACAAGGTAGGGGACACCCTGGATGGGGTGCCAACCCATTGCAGGGAACAATCGCACACAATCGCAATCGAACACCATGGACAATTTTGATGTGCCAATCAGCCTACAACACATGTCTCTGGGGGAGAAAACCTCGAGGAAGCTTCACGCACACAGGGCAGAGGTGGAAACTGAAGATGCGAGGCAAACATGCTAACCACTAAGTCATCGTGCCCCCCCACGAGAAGCTTTTTGTTTCTCCTATATATTCTTCTATGTCGTTTCCCATAAATAGTGAACACCAGTGTGAAGCAGGAAGCACTACTGATTTAAATGATTACCCACAATGTCAATCAGTGTGTTTAAGAAAGCACTGCTGAAAAATAATGTAACTCCAAAGAACTTTGCATGCAAGTAATTTTCTTCCTCTTTGTGAAGCAGGAACAAGTAAAAAAAGAGGGAAAAAACATGAATCTCATAGCGTGCAGATGGGAAACTGATGAAATCAGCAGCAGCCCCCTAGTATGTGTCAAGCCACGTCCCAGTTTGTAACCTAGCAACCATCAGAGAATGAGACAAGACTGAGTCTCCTATACCTTACTGTACAGTGTGTTAATACACAGAATAATCTGGATGCATTAATTCGCTCTTGTCCTAAATCGTTCATGTAGGGCTTAGAGTTTCACTAAATTGATGCTTATGTGCATCGTGCATCGCGTTTTCGAAGACGCAGATGTTTTCCAAAGGGTTTGAAGAGCACTTCCAAACAAGGCTGCACTCTGTGCTTTAGATTGGCACGTTGCTGCAGTAACAGTCCCCACCTGAACTACAGGGTTTTTTTTTTCTTTCCAGTTCCCTCACCCCTGGGTGGAATATGCATCATACAGTGGGAAGCTTGGTTGTTTTTCCATGTGCCCCCAGCTCTCCTGAAACTCCCCAGAGGAATGTGTTGTTTTTTTCCTCTCTATGACTCTGTAAGCCTGGTAGTAAGACCACAGTGCAGAGGAAAATGGTTTCATTGTTAATGAAGAGATGGAGTGAAAAATTGATGTTATGGTTTCTTATTTAAGGAGACGCCACGTCACCCTGAAGTCAGTTCCTGGATGCCACAAAATCATCCATTACAAATTGCTCTGTAATGATTTCAGAACAGAAGCTGTTGCTTATTTTTACTCTCTATGGTTTTGAGACATTATTTGCTAAATAACCAGGTTGATGGCATGTTGATTTGTAAGCCGAAAAAGAAAATGGTGCCCCCTCTGAAAGCAATACCATCACAGAACGCTTCCTGTCATGTGTCGTCAGCTTCAATCAAACCAATTTTCTCACTCTGCTCCAGATGATATTCACTTTTAATTTAAAAGTATGCTTGCTTGAGTTTGCACATCTGTGTGGTGGCCTGGGAAAAACCTTCACAAGATGAATATTTGAAATAATTTGAAATGAGTATTTGAATTTTTTTTTTTTTACTATAGTTCTGAAAACTATTTCTAAACTGTTTTTGTCAGCTGAAATGTGTTTCTCTTTTACACGTATCTCAACCAGTAGTAAAGTTTTAGCATATTAAAGTCTGGTTACCTCCAAAAATGAAACGAGAATTTAAAGATTCAGTTATATGCATTTTATTAACATTTAATATACAGATTAATGTTTTCCTAAACATATAGTAGGGGTTGCGTAGACTAGTTGATTAGTCACCACTGTGGGAATGTCAGCTAGCTTGACTATTTTGGCATTTTGTAAGATTACACATGATTCAGTTTGATATCTCTTTGTATGAAGTGTACAAACTGTGGAAAAGATGCCTAGTCCACTACTTTTATACATAATTATATGTTGCCTAATGAAAATTAATGCCACCATACTGTATGTGGACCACAGGCCTTGAGTTGGCCATTGATATACAGTACATTTATGGCATTTGGCAGACGCCCTTATCCAGGGCAACTTACAATTGTCTCATTTTTTATACAACTGAGTAGTTGAGGGCTTAAGGGCCCAGCAGCAGCTTGGCAGTGCTGGGATTTGAACTCACGACCTTCCGAACAGAAGGCCAATGTCCTAACCACTGAGCTACCACTTCCCTTACTATACATCCTTAACCTTTGCTGGAAGAAAGACAAGACATTTACAATTCAAAAGTAAATAAAAGAATTTCTGTATGTTTTATGAATTTGTTTTTTTTTTGTTTGTTTGTTTGTTTGTTTGAGGTATCAAAGTACTGTATGTATAGGCAGAAAAACCCAATTCTAGAAAAAGTTGAGTTTTTTGGATGACTGCTTCACATATGTGTTTACTTTTAATTATAATTTGTACCACATTAAAACCAGTGTCGAAACTGACACAGTTGCACCCTGCTACCCTGAGTACTGCAAAATGTATTGTGTTCATCATGAAGGATTGCTGAGCTGAACAGACTAAAGAAACAGAATTGCATTTTTTTCATTCTCTGTATAGTCCTCACCACAGACATGAGATTGAACTGTCAGGTACCCCACTGCTGCCACCTTAAATTAATCACTCAACATTGTCAGGCATTAGAACAGCATTATATGCCACATCTCTGTTTCGAGTTGTTCGGTACAACATCGGTTCTGCTAATTTTAGTTGTGTGAATGGCAGCCTCAGTCAAAACCTTCACACCAAGTGGATATTTAGTTGCCAAGAGATAAGACGAGTTCTGTTCATGGCCGTGTGTTATTACTGGCACCGTCTCGTTGCTGATGCATTTATGCTGTCTCCCTATTTAAATCATTAAATCAAAGTGAAGCCCTTTAAGCGAATGCTATATGACAAATATTATTAGGAAAGTCATTTCCTTGTATGGACTGGTGAATCATGAGCCTGCATCACTGATCTGATTGTCAAAATATGAATTGGTATTCTACTCAGGACTCAATTTGAAGGGAGATATGAGGGAATATCCTTCCTCCTAGTCTAAAAATTTGATTGCAAAATGATCCAATGCTGTAAAACCTCCCCTTTTCCATCTCTTTTGGATTAAGGCTATTACTGTATGTGCTAACACTATTGTTGACATATTAATCATATTTATGTTTTAGATTTACACACCAAGTAGCCTTTAGCATTCCTAGACAGAACTGGAAAGTTTAAAAACATATGGAATTTAAATGAACTCACTGTAGAACCATCAGAACATCAGTGACTGAGCGTGGCCTGGTTTTGGTGCCAGATGGGCTGGTTTGAGTATTTCAGAAACTGCGCCTCTCCTGGGATTTTCATACACAGCATTCTATTGAGTTTGCACAGAAGTTTGTGAAAAACAAAATACATCCAGTGAGCGGCAGTTCTGCGGTTGGAAATGCCTTATTGATGAGAGAGATCAGAGGAGAATGGCCAGACTGGTTCGAGTTGACAAGAAGGTTATGTTAACTGAAATAACCACTCTTTACAACAGTGTTGAGCAGAAGAGCATCCCAGAATGCACAACACCTTTAAGCAGATGGACTACAGCAGGAGCAGACCACATCAGGTTCTACTCCTGTCAGCCAAGAACTGGAATCTAAGGCTACAGTGAGCACAGTTTCATCAATCTTTTTCCAATCTTCAACTGTCTTGTTTTGGTTTTGGCACAAAGATTTGCGTTAAGAAATATAATCATTAACCACACACCCATTTTGAGATCACCTTTAAATTGATCATATTTTCATTTGTGCCTGTTTATGACATCTAACTGTAGTTAGAAGCTTTATTTTGCAATGGTTTATCAAAGCTTTATTTTGGTCAATTTATTTATATCCAATTCACTTTAGGCTCAGAACAGCAGACAGGAAATTGTTGTAAACAAACCCAGTGAGCAGTAAAGATTTATAACGGAGTGTGCATTCTATTCACTCTGAGTTTACCTCTGTGTATAGCTGCAGCGCTGTTTCACTGTGCATCCACATAAAACCCATATCACCAGCCCTCCACTGACACATCGAGGAACTAAGTCCTACTGTGACTCAGTAGTTAATGCTGTCCAGAAGGATATGAGGTCAAGGCCTAGGAATGCCAGAAACCCACTGTAGTTCCATTAAGTAAGACTCTTACCTCTTCAGATTTTAAAATAAAAGCATATACAAAATGAATAATTGTAAATACATAAGAAGATAAGTATTAACTGAATTGTATGTATTGCTGTCTGGGTGGAGTTTAGCAAGTTCTCACTGGTTCATTGGTTTCTTCTTCAAAAACATGCTTTAGGTGAAGTGTCTACTCTTAATTGCCCCTATGGGTGTGTGTGTGTGTGTGTGTGTGTGTGTGTGTGTGTGTGTGTGCACGTGTGTGTGAGTGTGTGTGTGTGTGTGAATCCCTGTGTATGGTACCTTGTGATAGACTGGAATCCCATTTGGGTCTATACAGGCTTTACACTCTAGCTTTAAGCTTCAGGCTCTGGAATCACTGTGACCTTGGCCAGGACCAGAAACACTAAAAGAATGATTGCATTTTCGACCAAACGTTGCATGTGAACATCCATTCAAACTGTAATTACAAGTAGGATATTTGGAAGTCATTTTTGGAGTAATCAAAGTTTCAGGTTTGTTACTAACCTTTACACTTTATTGGAGTGTAATAGAGGAAAGCATGGTTTTAGAGGCTAATCGTAGATCAGTCATTCCTCCTCTAAATACAACTTACTTTTACTTCATGGATTAAGCCACAGACCAAGGTTTATTAACCGGCACACTGAGTTCCGGATGCGGACACAACAGAGTATTTCAGTTGGGGGGGCAGTCAGGGGGACAGGCTGTGATTCAGTGACTAGTTTTCAAAACATGAGCCATCTTGGGTACTGTAGCAGATCCTCTGTTGTGGCTTGTTCAGGCAGGCTATTGGACCAGAGACTAGCTACAGAGGTAAACAGTTAACAGGTTTTCACAGACTTTCATACATTTTTTTTCATAGATATTTACCCTCTCTTATTTGATTTGACAAGTTACTGATGAAACAGAATGGGCACAGATGAATGTGTTTATTTTCCCATGAATCATGCACAGAGTTACATGCAAATGCAGGGTCCACAGAGCAAACAAATCAGGAGGGCAAATCCACAAATCTATGTAAAAAAAAAAAAAAGAGCAATTAGTCAGGCAATTGGCAATGTAGACAAAACACAAACCAAATTGAATAAACGAACACAGGTCATGATCTGGTTGAGCATACAAATAAACAGCAGGCGTGGAATCGTCACTAGGAGCGAGACTTCATTATGTTCTAATGAAATTTCAGGCTGTTTAAATGAGAAGCTGTGATTGTCTACAGGTGTGTGTAGTTATTATTCCTGATATTATTCCTGAATGTGGATATTAATCACGTGACTGATCCCGTGGCGGGGTTTGTACTTGTGTATTGTGGGAAATGCAGTCGGTTGTGGAAGTGAATAGTGGTATGTAATGTAGTTTGTGTTGGGAGCTGAAGATAACGTGACACACTGCTGAAATTCAAAACCCATATGTCTCGTCTGTTTAGTTCGTGGCTGTAGTCAAAAGTGGTAACATGAAGTGCCACTATGAAACAAATATACTAACAGACTACTAATTGTCTTATTAATAGCCATGAACTGATAATTAATGGTAACTGTTCACTATTCAGTCGTGTTAGTTGTATATCAGGATCTTTGTAAGTAAGGAATTTTATGTACTGTAAATGGACCTATACACATTTTAGTTGAATATCCGTTCCATAGACATTGGTTTACATCAGTACCTGTTGCTTGGAGTGTGTAGACATTTCCAATAAGGGTAAATCGGAATAGAAGGATCTCTACCTAGCTAACATTCTAACATTAACAGTGCACTTGAATGCAAAGATTTTATAATTAGGATCATCATAAATTTTGCCAGAGATTATCAGACAGCTTCAGGTCTCACACTCATCTCTCACACGACCTTCATGCACTGCACAAGAAATTTCAATTAATGGTGTTATAGTTGCTCTTGCAGATTTCTGCTTTACAGTTCACAAAGTCACAGGCTTTCAGCCGTTCTGTTGTCAGACACCAACCCATTATCTCTTGGAGTGCATTCAGGAAAGCGACGGCATTTTCACCTCTGACACAGGTTTCCAAATATCTATCATGTCATCATCAAATCACCAGGCATCTGAAAAGCAGCATTGTTCCTTTGTGTGAGAAGATGTTTAGGTAGTTTGACTCCTATACTTTCCTCTTTTACAGCAAGACACACAACACACTGCTGCGTGAACTGTTGTTTCCTCACAAAGACAGTCTGTAGTGTGGTGCCATTTCAGCCAGCTGCCCCTACGTCCATGTCACTCTTTCTCAGAACGGATGTGTTTCCCCTCCTTACCTGCCTTCGTCCTCTCACAAAGGATTTGGAGGTTGACACAAACACCAGGATGACTCGAGCCCTGTTTGTGTTGCTGCATAGCTCTGAGAGCACAACCCACTTACTTCTGAAGTTTTTTTAGGCCTTTCTATCTTTCCCTATCTTTCCCTCACACACATACACACCTCATTTATCTCTATGCAGCATTGCAGAAGCAGGTAAATAGCCTTGAGAACGAAAGTGTGTGCGCAAGGGTGTATGGGGAAGAGACTCTCTGTGAGAGTGCTACGTAGGACAGGCAGACAGCTCTGCAGCAGAGAGAGAGTAGAGAGAGGAGAGTTGGTGCAAGCCAGGTACAAGAACCAGGAAGGACCAGACACAAAAATAAGCCAATAAAAAACGAGTACATTGAGTCACTACAACAGAGGTGCGGTTAAGACAAGGGTGCTTTTTTTATCTGAGAAATGTTTTTTTTTAAAATAATAGGTGACATTTTTATACAGAAATGACAAGTCTCAACAAAAAAGAAAGGTATAGCAAACTATTACTAATTTACCCTATATTTCACCTTTTCTTGCTAATAAAACTGTAAAATAATATGTCATAGTGCCTTGCATAAGTATTCATCCCCTTGAACTTTTCCACGTTTTGTAGGAATTGCAAATGGACCTAATCGTGTATAATGAATTTTCTACAATATTAACTGTAACTATGAATGGATAAAATGTAGATGTTTTTATAAATGAAAAAAAATGTTAGCACTGGCAAATTGCTGTGGTAGAAGAGGAATAAAACACTTCAGGATGAACAAATACTTCCCTTCCATGATCATACCTGGTGGAGTAAAGAGAAGACCTCCACTCTCACTCCCTGCCTCATCTGTGTTAATAGTGAAAAAGCCAGTCCTGTTCTAAGAGTGCGAGTACTAGCAGCACCATTAAGAGACAAAGTCTCCTGAGATGGAGTGAGATGGGAAAATAAACATGACACCAGCAGGCACATGAGTGTTTCTTAGCAAAGACAGAGATTCAGCATCCCAGATGACTAATCTCAGTTTTGTTATGTGCGTTCACACCATTTCGTGGTGTTCACTGCGATTCGTGATGAGTATGTGATGAGTGAGTCTTGTCACTGATTCCTCTCATACTACAATCAGACAATCAACCAGAAAAATAACTTTGGATTCTGGCCAGCAACCTCTACAGTAATCCACACTTTCAGTTTTATCACTTTTTCTATATAACAACCCATTTTATGGCCCGTTCCATTACAGTAATAATGATAGACTAGGAATGACCACATTTACGGTGCACAATCCAGTTTAACTGCTGATTATTCACATCATATAGCCATAATGTCATTGGTAGTTAATGCCTTACATGTCAGGTCAAGACAAAGCTAGTGAAACATATATAATGAAAGTAAAAATATGTATATTATTAAGATTGTCAAAACACCTGGAAGTCATAGCTATGATTAAGTTGAGAAATAATACTGTCAAAGAATGAGCAAGAGTGAATGAGAATCATGTGAATTGAAAATTCAGATGGTTAATACTTATATTAACTTCATATCTATAGGCTGTAATCAGAATTAGCGACTTAAGTCCAGACGTTGTGGGGTTAAGTGTATTCATAGATGGGTTGAGAACAATTTTCTGGGTGTGCCATTCAGGTTATCATACAGTACATAAATCACCTGCATTCAGTTCATGCCTCTGAGGTTGGCAGGTTTTTTTTCTTGAGTAGAAGCATCCGAGACAGAGTTTTCAATAGCGTCAGGACCGCTGCCTTTACACACAGTCACGTACCTTTAAGCCCGGAAAAAATGCAGACTGAATAAGAGAATTGTATTTTCTTTCTTTGCTGTCAAATGTAATACAATATGATGTAATATAAAATCAAGTGACAATTTATTTTTTTAAAAATAAATAAATAATAAAAAAGACAATGATATGTGAATGAGAATACAGCAAGCCTTGAAATAAACATCTAATAGGAGTTATTTGATAGTTTTTTCTGTAAATAATTTGATTCTTGAGATTATCAATGTCTCCGAATAAGTTGCTGTCTCCAGTGATGTCCTCTATGCAAAAAATATAAAAATTTCATGGACATTAAAGGGACAATATTATAAATTAATTAATAATAGCATTAACATCCCAAAACCTAAATTTCACTGTGATATATTGTGGTTACCTCAAACTGTCAGAGAGTGACGCTGGACCAGTACTGGTCAAAGGTGACTCAAATAACCTCTGAATATCAATTAAGTCTGTAGTTAAATCTGAAGTCTGAATAACAATGTGTGCAATGTTGGTATTACATCCTCACTGCACTTTAATAAAATTAAAAAAGGTATTAGGTAAATATTGATATTAGTTTTATTTTAAACTCTATACGACAACTATTCATCAGTCATTAATTATATATGAACTTTTAACAAGTTTATTACCAAACCTTAAATTAAAATAGTATCAAAAAAGTATTCATTCATGAACTGGCAATCACTGCTGCCACTAGTCCAAGGTGAGAGTCTATTTCCAACTCGGCTGTTACGCAAGCTCTGCAGGGAACTGGAAGCATGTTACACATCCTCTAAAAGGCATACTCCCTTGTGTCTCGAGCATTAGCACTGCATAATTGATGGCTATGCTATTATTATTTCATGTGCTTACCCTATATGTGATGGCAATGCTTGCACTCTGAAAACAACACGTGGGGTGGTTCTGAGTGAGTTCTGCTGTTTTCTGCTCAGCATGAAGATATGAAGATGTTTATGGTGTGTGATCTGGCAGCTTCATCAGTGTTTCATGCTCACCTTTAACCTTGCACCCAGGTCAGAGAGCCAGGCCCAATCAATTAATATTATATATGTTTCTCTTGGGGAAGAAACCTTTCTATGGATCCTCTCCATGGAGATATATATATATATATATATATATATATATATATATATATATATATATATATACAGCTTTGGAGATTTTCTGTTAGTTTCTCATGTTTATGAGATACTCTTGGGCTTATATAGTATGTAAGTAAATTTAATTTATAAAGCACATTTAAATTCAGCTTACACTGACCAAAGTGCTGTACAGAAACTGTTATAAAATATAATAAAATATACAATGAAATAAAATAAAAATAAAAAACAACAGTTACTAATCAACAAATTAATAGCCAGGGAAGGCCAAAGATTAAAAATGTGTCTTAAGTCTAGATTTAAAAATAGAGATTGAGGGAGCACTCTTAATGCCAGGTGGCAATTGATTCTATAAACGTGGAGCAGCAACTGCAAATGCTCTGTCACCTTTTAATTGAAGACGTGACCGTGAGACATGTAGGAGAGATTTATTGGCAAAATCTTGAACTGAATTGTAACAAAGACCAGAAGCCAATGAAGAGAAGCTAGAAGTGGAGTGATATGATCATGTTTTTTTGCATTTGTTATATGTTTAAAGCATTTATTCACAGGACAGTTGAAGATTAGAAAAAGACCAGGTGCCCTGTGCCCAGTGTAGCCTCAGTGTCCTGTACTTGGTTGACAGGAGTGGAGTCCAATGTGGTCTCCTGCTGTTTGTAGCCCATCTGCCTCAAGGTTCGACATGTTGTGCATTCTGAGATGCTTTTCTGCTCACCACAATTGCAAATTGGTTACTATGGCCAAAAAAGAGTTTGCTTCTGGTAGCAGATAATTTTGTGCCAAGCTTGCCTGTGTGAACTTTAACTCTACAAAGAGAAAATATCTCTCTCTCTCTCTCTCTCTCTCTCTCTCTCTCTCTCTCTCTCTCTCTCTCTCTCTCTCTCTCTCTCTCTCTCTCTCTCTCTCTCTCTCTCTTCCTCCTTCCTCTCTCTCTTCCCCCCCCTCTCTCTCTCTCTCTCTCTCTCTCTCTCTCTCTCTCTCTCTCCCTCTCTCTCTCTCTCTCTTCCTCTCTCTCTCTCTCTCTCTCTCTCTCTCTCTCTCTCTCTACTGTCTTGGAACAAACCATGTATACACCCTATTTTATCTAACAGAGGATGTGATGCACCCATTTATGCTGCTAGCTAGTGTTAACTGTTCACTAACATGTATCTCTCCAAAATCACATCCCAGCTGAATGCCTACAATGGCATGCTTTTTGCACCACTCCAGCAAAGAAAATAGCGACTATCCAGCATGCTTATCTGCTCAAAGGTACATGTATAATACAATTTGTAGTCAAAGTTCAAACATGATTTAGAGATCACAAGCCTGAAGATGCAGAAGAAAGGTAACCTGAGTCTATTAGAAATTTTAAATGTCCGTAGTCATTGTGATAGAATGGGGGGTGGGGGTGGGGGGTTTCAATGGAAGTGACGACCTGAGGTGAAATGACATAAAATCAAATCATATTCTTGTGTAGATATTCCTCCGCTCCACCAGCACTCCACCATCAGTTTTGCAGAAGGGATTTAAAACAGCCCTGGTGACCATATGCCATGTTTCAACAGCGCGCTGGTGGACAGCTCCTGTCAAGATAAGGCTTTGTTAGCTCAAAACACTCTCTGACTGGCCTTCTTCTCAGCTCCTACGCCTTCCACTCTTTCTGGATGTGTCCTCTTTTTCCTACCCGTCTTCCTATACGTCATCCCTTATGCTGCTCACTCTCCCTTTCTTGTCTCCCATGAGAGCTATTTTCACTCCTCAGCAGTGTTCCCAATAGCCCAGAATGCACCTTGGTGGACCTAACCCTAGCTTGGTCTGTCACATCCAATTCACTCAATTGTGCGATCACCAGTGGCAGGCGCAGCACTTCGGCACACTCCACCTCCAGTGTGGTGTGCATTATGGAAATGGTGACTGAGAGAGGGCATTAATTAGACATATCATCTCTGTGCTGGAAACTTAGAGAAGTGAAACATGTTCCAGACATGAAACATTGATTAAGAACATTGATGAAAGGAAATTTTAAAAAATCCAACATCAAAGTAGCTATTCAGATACAAAGTGATGCAACCTTTGGTTGGGATTATGAAAGGTGTTAGGATAGAACATACCCAATAGCCACACTCCTACCGATAGCTTAATGTAGCTTTCTTGTCTGAGGTGTCTACAAGAATCTACATAGAGTCTTACTTAAACACACCCTTCTATTTCCAGGGTTCCTCTACCCTCCTGGAAACATAGGCTTGAGAGATTGTTCCACCACAAGGAGGGTGGTGATGCTGCAAGGCCAAGATACATTCTTCACATGTTACCACAGTCCAGTTTGTCGTCTTTTTGTCCTTTTTTCATCCTGACCATAAGGGTTCCAGATCCAAGCATCAGAGAAGGTAGAAAGGGGGGAAAGGGAACCTGAACTAGGGGGGGGGCAAACACATGCAGCTGCTTTGTACTCTAGAGAGCACAGCAGAGATTAAAGATAAGAAGATACCAATCAGCCAAATGAATTGAGAGAGAGAGAAGAGATCCAAGGATGAAGGTTGTGAAAAGAGTGAATGAGGTCTGCTAGGAAGAAAGATGAAGGTAAAGAGATATGGTGGAAAGAAGAGACCCGGGAGGCTTCATCTCAGCACCTTCCCACTCTATTCCACTCGATAGCATCTCCAATTCTAACCCATCACCTCAGGGCTGTTTCCTGAAGAAAACAAGCTCCATTGCATTTCTGCAGTGATTTACTGTATTTAGATCTGTATCAAATTCCCTCTGCGCTAAAGTGAGTGATCCTTCAAGCTCCACTTGCTTATCTTAGCATAGCTTGTCCGAGATAATGCTGGAGATTGTGATGGACTGATAGCAGAAAAGAGATCAGCCAACAGTCGCATATTATCCAAAGAGAAATTAAGTGCTGACACTTTCTTGGATACTATTCTCAAGTAGAAAAATGGGGGAAAGACCACAAGATAGGGAGAGATAGAGTTGCAGGGTCAGGGAAGACAGACATAGATTGGCTCAGTGCGACAGAGGTTAGACATATGAAGCAACTTATGACCACTATTTAGTCAAATGAAATTGCCTCTCCAGCCCATCTTCTTAGCAGCAGTAAAAGCAGTGGAGTGAAGAGGAAGCTACGATCTAGGTGCTGTTCTTCCTGCACTCCTCTCATCTTCTCAGCTAGCACCAGGGAGACCAGTGCAAACACACTGCCAATCACTGAGCACTTCTCTTTTTCTTATATAAAGAAGAAAAAGCAGCAGACCCACTGTGTTGTTATAGTCAGACTAGAAGTGAGCATAGTGTAATTGTAGTCTCCCACCTCATGTTCTTTTTAGAGCTGAATTCTTACACTATTTGTCATTGATTGTATGTGTAGAGATGCCAGAAGTAAAAAAAAAAAAAAAAGATGCAGAATGGAAGCAAAGGAAATATAGAGCCCATAGGTACGGTACATCCCAGCTACCTGCCTGACAGAGATGCTATTTTTACTAGACCCAGTGTTTTCATGTCCTTAAAACATCACCCAAACAGACAGCACTGCACAGGCCTTACACAAATGGTATGCATTTTTTATTAGCATTTGTAATATTTTATATCACATTATTAAATGTTAATGGGGCGCTGCAGCATGACCTAACAGCTGCAGAAAGGAGCAAGCCTCAGCAAGTTGGGAGAGTGTGACAGGAAGCAGTGGTGTGTCCAGGTTTTTAGACATGGGGAGTGCAAAGAGGGAACAAGAGCACACTAAAGGGTATCACCACCATATGCATTTGCAGAGTATCTGACTTGTTCCTGGAAAAATGCTAAGTGACCTGCTACCTATTGACTATCTTGAATTTCCCCTCTCAAGAGCTTGGCCAGTTTCCCAGTGCAACAAGCACTGCTCTTGTTTGTTTAATTTTGAGTTCATGGTATGTGCTTTTGTTCTATCCCCATCCTTGACCTGTCATTGGTGTGTTACCTGATTGTGTCCAAGTGTTCCCTCTTAAGACTGTGATCAGTTTGTCTATTTATACCCTCATGTTTCTTTGTCTTGTCATGAAGTCATATCATACAATTCTTCCTGTTAAGTGCTGAGCCTTGTTTCTTGTTTCCATGTTTTCTGGTTCTGACTCTTGTCTGTTGTTCTCATATTCTGAATATAGATTATCTCAGTTTAATGTTGCCTGCCTGTTCCTTGTCATACACAATGACATAACTGCCATTGGGTTAATTGTATTAGTTCCTAATACTGAAGGGATTTGGTGCAACAACACTACAATGCATAGGACTAATAGACCTCTCAGATATAGTTTGTTTTTTAAAGAGAAAGAAAAAAAGTCTTTGTCGTGACAAATGGGGTGGCAAGGCTTACTTCAAGGAAGGAACATGCCACGCTGTACCATCCATGTGGCCACACTATTGAGTGAAGCTGAAAAAAGCTCATCACTTGAGCAATGTTTCTGGTTGCAATGGGATGTATATATTTTCTGGAGTTGGTAGTTTCATTGGGCAGTTGGTTGAGACGTATACGTTCAGCAACAAGCAACAATAGAGGAGGCATGGACCCTGTTTGAACTCCTGTGCCTCTAAGCAGAAAACTCTCATGATTAATTAACTTGCTAGAAGAGTTAATTAAAAGTACCTTAATAAAGTGTATAATTAATAACATCCTGAGTTTCAACACAGTTTCAGCCCCTCATTGTACCACTTAATGTCATATATATATATATATATATATATATATATATATATATATATATATATATATATATATATATATATATATATATATACTGAAACCGTGCTTTACGTCTGCAGATAAAACCATACATTTGTAACCATACTTGAAATGTGTGATTGCCATTGGAATAGCTGGAAAAGCTGGCTCTTACCTAACTGTGATCGGTGGCAAGAATGAGGCAAGATCTCTCCACTGTGATTCCGCTTCAGTTGAGGGGAACAGGGAGCAGAATGCTTGAGCACACAGACCTAACTTTCTAAGCTATTCTGAAGCCAAAGCCTGTGGCTACTACAGCACTAATAGCTGTTTGCAAAGACCACCCATGCCTATTCCTGTTCCTGACTGATTGGGAGCTGCTCAGTTTCTTTTTGATAAAGAAATAACCCTGAAAACAACTTACAGTAACTCAGGGTGCAGTTTTAGTCTCTGTAAATGATGGGCATTAATTGGATTGATCCTAGCCAGACCTCTGTGTTTGCTTCTCCAGATTGAACAGACTGAAATGGATTTTCAATGGAATATCCACATCAGCTCTATAATTTACTCCATGGTTCTGTGGAGATCTTGATAAATTGCTTACCGTCACAGTTAAATCTATCAATTAAATTAAATTAATTCATTAAAAAAAATTAAAAGCTTAATCCCAAATGCAGCTCCACTCACAAAATTAGTATTATTATTGCAAATCCTGGCATGAAAGAAGTGAATTTTATGAAGATTTACAGTTTATTACTTTTCTATACCATAACCTTATTCCATATAATAATCATGAAAGTGATACAAAAGCATCATTAGTTTGAGTCACACAACATTTTTTTATAAGTTGATATTTATATTTCTTCCCAATTATGACATACATTTGAGTATTGTGTGTTCTGAGATGCTTTTGCTGCTCACCACGGTTGTAAAGAGCGCTTAGTTGAGTTACTGTAGCCTCCCTGGCAGCTCGAACCAGTCTGGCCATTCTCCTCTGACCTCTCTCATTAACAAGGTGTTTTCGCTGACAGAACTGCTGCTCACTTGATGTTTTTTGTTTTTCGCACCATTCTGTGTAAATTCCAGAGACTGTTAAGCTTAAGATTACAGGAGATCAACAGTTTCTGAAATGCTCAAACCAGCCCATCTGGCACTGACAACCATGCCACTGTCAAGGTCACAGAGATTACATTTTTCCCCCATGCTGATGTTTGATGTGAACATTCTTTGAAGCTCTTGACCTGTATCTGCATGATTTTATGCATTGTGCTGCTTACATATGTTTGGCTGATTGGATAATTGCGTAAATGAGTAGGTGTACAGGTGTTCTGAATATAGTCACCGAGCGAGTGTGTATGGACTGCTACAATAACTTTGAATGCTGTATTATTAGAAGGGACCAAGTTACCACATAGGGGCCAATGTATGAAATAATAATAGTGCAGCTATAAAATATGCAAAATAGTCAGGAAATTAAAGCCTGTAATTCCCTTGATCATATATAATCATTTCATCATTTATATTTAATTTATTCTGGGTCTGTCATATTGTCATTATATATTGAATTCAGATTATATTTATATATATATGTAGGCAAAAAAAAAAAAAAACACTAGTCTAGGTCAGTGATTTTGACAGAACTGCCTCTGTTTGTCCTTTACTATGGAAAATTGTTGGCTAAACTATTTTCTAACAACTAAACAGTACCTTCATTGGGTCTTCATAACACATTCATAAGAGACATTCATAAGAGATTCATCCAGATGTTTGAGACAGATACTTTTTAAAACGTCATTTTTTCCCTGCATTTTGGCCTAACAGCATGGAAGACAAGTACTAAAACTATAGTAACAATCTTAAACAGTCTGTCCATAAAGATAATAGAGTGTTGTTCCCATTTCTGTCTCTCTTTCTCATGTAAAGACAAAGTAACATAAAATCTGTAGTGGACATAATTTGAAAACATTTCCAGCATTGCTTTATAAAAGATGAATGCATTTGTAATAAATGTTATACAGGCACAATGTAGGCAATAAAGCAATTCATTAATTTATTACATTTATTGGTGTTTTTTTTATTTTTTATTCTGTACCAATTGCTAAAGTGTGACTTGGCTTGATTATTGTCCAGAAGCCACACAATATGTCTGCATTTCTGAAGGAACTAATTTCCCATTCATTCTATCCAATTTTAGTATGATTGAATTTTACTGCCAGTATCTCCGAATGACATTAATGAGAATTGACATATTGTAATTATTCCAGTTGCGTTAACAGTATGTACAGGGTCTTGAGAAATTGTGTTAAAATTGATCACATTTTGTCATAATACTGGAACTTGATATACTGATATGTTTTTGTGACACATTTATGACATTGAGGTTTGTCAGTGAGAAAGAAAATATTAAATTGCATTTCTGTTTATTGCCTGCATTTGCAATAACAGAATTGCAACCAATTGGTTTGAAGTACACAGCAATTCATTCTCTGTTTGCCCACTTAAACCACTTCAGGCTGAATTACTGTCTGTCAAAATTGAGCATTTAGCATTGTAGTGGCTGCGTGGCCCAATCACAGAATTACAATTACAAGTGGTGGTGGCTGCACTTTACTTTCTAATGCTCAGGGTGTTTAGGTAAGGCTTTTATTGTTGGATGCAGTGTTTATTAATTCATGGGGGGAAATGAGTGCTGGAGGGAAATGTAAAGGGAGAACATCTGTACCCATTGTACACTGCAATTTGTTCAGGCTTCAAATTGTGTTTTTGTGGTCCTTTCTGCTTTTTGATCCACCAATGTCCGGTTTTCCTGCTCAGGACTAGGTATGCTTAATGCTGCAGCAAGAAAGGATGGAGGGGAGGGATGAGTGAAAAGGGGGAGAGGGGGGAGAGAGAGAGAGAGAGAGAGAGAGTGAGAGAGAGAGAGAATGCAGGAGGCATGATAGTGAAACATAAGAGCAAGAGAGAGGGTGTAGAGAGATGGGTACTGGAACATGACCTACTTCGATCATAATCGATTGAGGTTTGGGTTCAGTATGTTCAAATGGGAGGCTGACCGAATCCCACCCCAGCAGCACCTCTCTGAAAGACACAAGGTCACACTGTTAGCAGCTTTTCTCTCCTTAACGCTAGCTCTCTCTGTGGCTCAGCCACTTCTTCTAAGCTCGGGACTATCGGGACATAGTCTCCGGGGTTCCACTCTAACTGTCTGAATGATAAAGCACATGATATCTGACAGTTCCATATGTTGACAAGCTGGTGGTGTCCAACCAAAAGCAGAAAATCACATGATTCCCAGTGGATCCCTTTACATATACCGTTTCCATTGCTTAACATTTGATGCTGTCCTTATAGACCTCTGGCAAACTGGTGGCACTAGCAATCCTTTGTAGGGCATTCCAGGTGTTGGGGAAGAGCATGTGAAATAGGAATAAGCTCTCTGTGGACCTAAATTCTGAACACTCACAATAATAAAAGACTGTGACAGTTCTAAGGACATTGCTCCTGGGGTGAATTGGACATTAGATGTGGGACATACAGCGCTACGAGGGCCACCAAGTTGAATGCATGTCCTCTGTTTCTGCTTTTTATAATAGCATAGCCAAACCTGTCACTCCCTAGTGCCTATAAAAGGGGTACTGAGCTGCTTACAAAAGGTCCCTGTAAGCAACTAACATGACTAGTGAATGGTGACAGCAGTTACATTTCAGTGCTTAACCATCAGTAATTAATTGATGGCTATAAATAAGGGGTTGTGTTTTGTTTTGGTGTGGCACTTCATGTTTCCAATTTTGACAAGCTGCCGGAGTCCGAACAGATGTTCATCTTTAAATATACTGTTTTTGTCGTCAACTTTTTATGTACAAGCCACATTTTTACTGCTCTGATCAGACCAGTGATGGTAAATGAAATTTGAAAAAATCTATGAAAGTCATGAAAACTCTTTCTTTTTTTGTTGAGCTGCCTTCAGGTAAATCATTTATATAAATGGATGTGATTGGATAAGCTGTAACAAATGGTTCATATTTAGAAAATGAGTTCTTAAATTATGACCATACTTTTTTAATTTAATACATAGGTCAGTTCCACTGCATTATTTTTTAAATGTTTGGTTCAATCCACTGAAGTGCTTTGCTGGGCCTGCATCCAGACACCAGTTTGCCGGTTCATGACCCCTGGTCGATAAACCACTTTCAGCATCAAAGAAATAATTTTTCCTGCATAACGGTGAGGAAGAACTTTTAATCAAGACGGGGTATTTCCACATCTTTCTACCAAGTATAACCACGGCTTTTGCTGTTCTTCGTTGTGGTTTTTCTATGCAGCCGGCACTGGATGAGATCAATGACAGTGATATGATAAGATGCTTTCATTCATGGAACCATTCTCATTCATACCACATGGCCACATGCACGACCACATACAAAGGTTGCTCAGGTCTGATTTGAAAAAATCAGATTTTTGTGTCCACACATTCTTGAAAAAATGAGATGTGTCACATTAAGGCAGAAAATCAGATTTGTGTCACTTCAACCTGGTGATGTGAGCGTAGCCTGTGAGTAATGGATGGAACAAATGAAATGTATTACACAATCAGTTAACCCTTAAATATTCTAGTAAACCTCTCATAGGTAAACATCTTGTGCTCAAAATTATGTTAAATACCCTATCCCATCAAAAAAAACATCAAAGGTTAATGTGTGTGTGTGTGTGTGTGTGTGTGTGTGTGTGTGTGTGTGTGTGTGTGTGTGTGTGTGTGTGTGTGTGTGTGTGTGTGTGTGTGTGTGTGTGTGTGAAACTGCTGTAAAACCTATTGCTGTGAACATGTTTAAAAACAAGGCATCAAAAATTACCCTTCCAGCTTATCTTGCAACACCCACTTGATATATAATACAGAACCACGGATCATCCCTTTACTTTCCTTCCTCGGCAAACATCAAAGCAGAGCTGTCGGAGGAGGAGACACGGTCCTGCTGGAAAAATTCGATCTCTTGCCCGAGTCGTTGTAAGTCCCTCTGTGGTGTTGAAGAAGTGCCCTGCTGTGTCCCAGTTAGCTGGAGAGAATCTAATAAGACGGGTGTTAATTGTGTTTCTCTCTGTAGTCTCTTCAGCTACAAGCTGCCATCGGACAATAGGTTTAGCTTTAATTCGAACCTCAGTAGAGGGGAGACCATATGTCTCACAGCTGGACTGCTCATTGCTCAAATGAGGCTGTGCTCTTACCGAACCTAGTTTTTTCAGTGCCTTTGTTTCTTTCTTTTTTTTGTCATCACTTGCCTGTATTTCAGTCATAAGCGGATATAAATGTAAAAAAAAAAATATATATATATATATATATATATATATATATGTGTGTGTGTGTGTGTGTGTGTGTGTGTGTGTGTGTGTGTATATATATATATATATATATATATATAGCAATTCACTTGAATTGTTAAAAAAAAGGCAGCTGGATCCTATTAGCACTTCACCACAAGTTTCATCTTGAATAAGATGCACGCTGTGATGCACTTTTGTCATCACTTGCCTGTATTTCAGTCATAAGCGGATATAAATGTAATTGTAAATATATATATATAAAGCAATTCACTTGAATTGTTAAAAAAAGACAGCTGGATCCTATTAGCACTTCACCACAAGTTTCATCTTGAATTAGATGCACGCTGTAATGCACTTCAATAATAGTGCTGTAACTATGCAGCTATACTTCAGCAGTGAAGGTGGTTTAAAGACGGAATACTTTTTGTAATATATGTTGTAGTTTTTCTCATGTTTATGCTGAGAGGAAAATCTTTTGGGTCTGTGGCAACCCAAGTTCTCATGAAGAGGAAGAGATTGGATGTAATTGCAAATCCTTTATTAAACAAATCCAAATCAGCGAGCTGTAGTCACAAACAGCAGGCAGGCTGAGGTCAATCGATCAGGCATACAACACATGCAGGGAAAACTCAAATAAACAGAAGTGAAGCATACAGTAAGTTCGAAACCAGAGAAGACGAGTACAAAGAGGCGAGTTGGATTGGAGGTGGATTCTGATGTGGATGTGGCACAAGTTCTATAAATGAGAGAAAATACAAAAGGACCACCAACATGCAACCAATCAGGAAAAGAAAGCGTGGCCTGTGAATTATCTGCTTGGGGATTTCTGCACGTGTGACTCATCCTGTGGATGATCCCAAATTGAAATACTAAAGATTTGCAATTTATCCCCAAGACACACCTTTGCTTCAGTAGATAATCTCACCTGGATATTGTACCTAAGAACTGACGCTTTATTCATAAAGACTCATCTGAGTGCTCATCCCAGGACTTATTCACAATGTTTGACATCTAATGAGGTATAACCCCACTCTCCTTTTTGGGAGAAAAAAATGGGTCCCTTTTGAGTCTGGCTCCGCAAGGTCATTTCAAGAAATTTTCGCTTGCTTCTGGCTTGCTCATTAGGGGTCTACTGTACATCTACATCTGGATTTCTCTAAAGCTGATTTGTGACATGCCCTGCATCTCAATTGGCATAATTATACTATATACTAAAAGTATGTACTCTTTTTGTGAAGAAAAATGACATACTTTTGAGTGTGTATCAAAAGAGTATGCAAGTACTGGGACATACTGTACTAACACGTCATGTAACGGAAGACAACGCTGTTGCCTAGTTACGCACACTGTCACTGTAAACAAACTCCTCGTTGCATTTCAGCTTTTCTTCATTCATTATTCCTTATATAACGTATACTAAAACAATTTAATTTATCATTCCCCTGATTTATTTTTCCACATTTCATTTATACCTAAAATGCATCCTTGAATTCGGCAAAGCAAACAGTCACAAAACTCCTCCTCCCTTGCACAAGGAGTTGTGGGCAATATTAGCTGAAAAAGTGTCCACGGATCCACACTTCGAAACTCTACCGGAAATAGTAGACCATCCGGGTACCTTTGGGATACTCATTTCAACATACTATGATTTGGGACACGCTAATTCTCATCTCGGATACTATTTAAGATGGGTAGTATGCCAAATGGGATGTAGGGTATGTCTCTATTGCTAAGAATGTTACAGAAATAAAATTGAATTGAATTATGTTGCACGTAGAAGTTCCAGTGTTTTGTGGTTTGGATACAGTCATTGACTATACAGTTAAGTCTATTAGCAAGAAAACTACTATCTGAAGACCTGCAGGTGCATTGCTTGACTCATGCTTAATCAATGGATGTGGGAATGGTCTCTTTTCTCCCCTATGGGGAGGGATTATTCAACCATAGTCACCTGTATCTGGGCTCCTGACTTAATGAATGGCTGGAATTTGCAGTCAATTGGGAATCAATAGCAGTAATTACATTCAGGGATCCAGAATAGCTGGCTTTTATTTAGTCTAGTTTGGTTTTCAGAGCCACATTATACACACATGGCCATTCCATGTGCGGAGGTAATTTATTACCACAGCTTGATTTAGTGTGGCTCCGTTGGGCTCGGCTTGGCCATCTGCATTTAAAGATTTCCACGTCCCTCTGGACTTTCAGCAGTGTGTACAGTACTGGTGGAGTCAGCAGTAAATATGCAGTATCCTCAAGAGGAATCGGGAGTTGTATTAAGAGTAAGGCTGAATGCTTATTTTGGTGCAGTCTCGTTCAGATAGCATCATGACAGTCAGGAGGAGCTTAAAAAGGCTACGGGGGCCTTCCGAAGTGGAGCAGAAGTGCCGCTCGGCTCCCCTGAGACAGTAATATATGGCCCTGCGATCCTTCTCCTTCTCTTAGCCTCTCTCTCACCTTCCTGGCTCTCTCCTCAAGCAGCTGCTAAATTCCCATTCCACTTTGACAAGTGAAGAGCTCGATTTAATTAGAGGCAGTCCAGAGGACGGGGAATAGAGCTGCCGGGTTTTACCTGTCATATCTCTAGCACGGTTATCCGTCAGGCAGAGGAGAGATACATCAGCTCCAGAGCTTGTTCCACTAAACATGTAACATCTTTACTAAGCAGTGGACACTGAATGGACCTCACCCTGAATCTCACTGTTGACGTTTGGAACTGATCTCACATATGCTCTGAAATGGACCCTGCAAGTATCTGATTCTTTGATGAGCCTGAAGGGAAGCAGCCCAGTCGTAGGTGTATTGTAATGTAGCATTTAGCCACATTGATCTCTTAAGGTCAGCTTGACATGATAGGAATAATCTGCCACCTCTGTGTTGACTTAGTGCTCCTTGGAGACATGAGCAGTGACATGTGACATGTCAATCAATTAGGCTTGACTTTTAATAATTCATAATTTAATAGTTAATCTTGTGTGACTGCTTTTTTTTTTAAGTATTGGGAATAGCTAATTAAGATTACTTTACACAGGCCAGTCTTTGCCCTTTAAGCACTCAGTAATTACATGTCAGCCATTTTTGAGTTATTTCTCTTTTTTTCTATATTAACACAATAGTTAGCACAATAGGCTGTTTAAAAACAAATTCCAGCTAAAAAAAAAAAAAATCACTATCCGGTAGCTTTGTTTTTTTAAGGTTTTTGTTTTTTTTAAGAATACAAACTATGAATGTACACTCAATCCTCTGTTTCAGGGGTCTTAGGCTGCATCCAAATATACCGACTACCCTACTATATAGTAGGCGAAAAGCAGTACACCAAAGGAGTAGTATGTCCGAATTCTCAGTATTCATAAAACAGTAGGCGGAAATACTGGATGACCTACTGCTTCCGCTTAGATTCTGAAGTTGGGAACCAATGCACAGTGCATTATCCCATAAGGCAACGGGACTGGTGTGGAAGAGCTGTCAAAATCAAAAATGGAGGAAGGCAGCATGTCAGCTCTTTTTAAGTTGTAGGTCACATGACAATGCCAACGTGGCGGGTGTAGTACGTCCAGATTGTATTCATGCTACACACTTATACTGATCAGTACGTACTGTATCAACGGCCGAGCAGTAGGTACTGAATCGAATGCAGTAGGTATTGTCACAGTACGCGATTTCTAACGCAGCCTTAGACATCAATATACACTTTTAAAACACATATGGATTGTCTTTACGTAATAAGTGTGTGCATATGGTTTTTATTGAGTGTTTCGTGTATTACTTTGCTTTATAGAGGCCAAATGCACTGATATAAAATCATTTAGAGAGCTTTATGCTTTAACAGTTTCTACGTACCACAGAGAGTGTGTACAAGGTGGACTTACCTTATAAGAACTGCACGGTTTCTGTGACTAGCTTCGAAACCCTATAAAAATTCAATGTATGTTTCCTCAACCGTTAATATGCTATTTAATTATCCATCCCAGTGGTGCTGTAAGTGGGCTCTGAAAGGAGGCTAAAAAAACCTGTTACCATCTGTTCTTCATGAATATATACTGTTGGACGAGCGGGTTCATATTATGTAGTAGTGCTGCACCATCACTGGTGGCGGTAAGACTGAAAGCGAGGTTTATGTTAGCTCTGAACCACATCTGATGGCCAATAAAAGGCAGTGGACTGGAAAGGTCCCCCACTTGGCCATCATTGTTTGGCATATGATGTGAACAGTGGTGAGTTATACACCTTGGTTCAAGTGTTCATTCTGACTTTGCTGGTTAGATCTTTTCAGCAGTGTGTGCCATTTCTGGCGCATACACCTATGCATTTTATACATTATGCAGACGTTATTTTTGAACAGCTCGAGAGCTCAGTGAAACATAAACAAAAGCTGTCAGAGGCGCATCCACAGAGGCCTTCATCATGCAGCAGCACAGTGCCTGAAGCTCCATGACGCCTGTGCAGCCTGCTGGAGTGAGACCCAGTTTGTTCAGGAGAATGTTTTATATTCTAATCCAGGCCTGTCATTTATCAAGACAGAAGGAAGGAGTGGGGAATAAATGTTTAAGGAGCAGGTTGTTATACCTATATACATTTCCTTCTTTCTCTCTGTGTCCTGTCATCCTTCGTTCCCTGCAATCAGAGACTTTCCTCATCCCACCTAAGCCCCACTCTGCTTGTACACATCACCCTACTTCAGCCATGCTCTCTCATGCAATATTTTATTTAGAGCTGTGAGATAGGCGATAACCTTATGTTGATTGCAGACTTGCAGCGAACACTAAATTGATTTGTATTCTGCGGTGGAGCTGCACAGCTTCACTGCCAATTCGTGAGCTGCATGCTGTACCTGTCACCAGCAGGACAATTGCTCTGCTTGTCTCTTTTGTACATATTTTTTTATATTAGTAGGAATTTTAAATAGCTGCATTTTTAAAGGAATTACATTCACCTTGGGAATGCGAAAGTGCTCCGTGTCTGGGGGCTGTTTTGTGTTGAACGTGAAATTAAGTTTTGCAGCATACACTTCACCACCGAGGGGCGAGACAACGCTTCGGAAGTGTGGCAGTTGATGATGTTTCTGCATGGGGGAAGTAAATATTTTTCCTTCATTCTGTTTTATTTAGCTACTTGTCATCATGGTTGGTTGTGCATTATCCTCTGTGCTTATGTGATATTTTGACAGCGATACAGTATGAGCCTGCGTCTTCAAAATCCTTTTCAGCAAACAGAGCGCTTGAAACAAAGAAAAATGTGATCAGGTGAAATATGCATCTTCCAGAAAGAAAAGAGAACTGTTCAATATTCCCTCTACATTATAATCGCACTGCAGGCTTAGGGTTCATTAAACAGCCCACTTGAATGTGTGTATTTGAGAAGTAAGAAGAAGGAGAAGAAGAGAGGCAGAAAGACAGAGAGAAATGGGTGTCAGAAAGACAGAAAGAGAATTATCAATATCACTATTGCCTCACTCATGTTTACCAAAGCGGTCCTTCATGGACCTCTCACCTTTGAAGCTTCACTTAGTCCCCAGATGGACAATTATTTTCTCTCATAGAGACATCCTACCCATGTCAATGAGCTTTTCACACACTGCAGCAACAGCCACAGGCTCTGTCTCTCTTGCTCTCTTTCTTCATCTCTCTTCACTCCCCCCCAGTCTCTCTCTCTCTGTCCATCTCTCACAGTGTAATCCTTGTACAAACAATCACCATCTGATCATTTATATCAGAGGATGCCTTTTATGAACAGCCTCATAATTCATCTTTCATTTGCCTTATGTGATTTATAATCCAATTAGCACACAGCTTAATTGATGGCCTGATAGGAGCAGCACTGGCCTCTGAGTGCGGTGACTTGAGCTCAGCCTGAAGCTTTTCCCAGCGATTTGGTGCGTTATGTTTTTAAGGGCCTACTGTGTGGCTGGAGAGAGTTTGATAAGATGGAAGCAGGATTGTGAATGCGAATGGCAAGGGATAAGAGACTATTGTGGTGTTGTATTCATGGTGGAGAGTGGAGAAGCCTACCCGTACTCAGAAAAAGGTTGCTGTTTATAATCTCCAGTTACATACCACTTTGCCTTAGGCATGTTGGGTAAAGTAAGCATGCAGTGGCTTCTGGGGAAATGTTACATCTGCACTACGTGTGTTTTTCCTCACATGGGTCAGAGATACTGTAAGATTTCTGTAAGATAACAGTTTTGAGTGGGTGAGAAATCATAAGCAGGGGATGTGTCAAACATCATTGCAGTGGATCCGGAATCTATCCCAGGAACACTGGGGGATGGGATGATGGGAATAATGGGAATACCCTGGATGGGATATGATGGGAATACCCTGGATGGGATATGATGGGAATACCCTGGATGGGATATGATGGGAATACCCTGGATGGGATGCCAGGCCATTGCAGGGCACTGTACACACCAAGGAAACCTGCATGACCATGGGGAGAACATGTGATACTCCACACTAACCATAACCCAAGCTCAGGATCTAACTGTGTACAGCAATGCTACCCACTGCACCACCCAATTATATCAAGTATATATGAAGTATCTCCAAATATTTCAAGATGCAACAAATTTGAGAAAAAGACCAGTGGCCGAGATATAATGTGATGGGCTGATGGGCTGACCCAATTTGTAACTGACAATCAACAGCTGTTATGTAATTGGCTAAACTTTACCATAACCTTAAACTTAACCCTATAGGATCGGTTGATGCATTGAATGATTGACAACTTGTCCCACTCACTGGTTCTCCAAGCTGCAGTTTTATATACTTGCTCACTTCTTGAGAATATGGATATAATATGACTTCAGTATGTACAATAAAACCAGTGCAATGTGCTTCTAGACTGCATTATCAGCAGCAGATCTAACTGTCTGCACCAATCAGAGCCTTGTGTAAAGCATCTATACTACTTCCCCCAAAGCAATTTTGAGCTCAGGATTGCAGCTGCATCCCAGCTGTTGGGGGCTCATGCGTTACAGGCCTGGGCATCATCCATTAGCTCATCTCAGACTTTTGTGGCTGTTCTACTGCAGTCTCTAGGCACAAACCAGGATCTCCATTTGATCAGATAAGTTCATGGTAGAAAAAGGTAAGGAAGGGGGTAAGAGGGTCGCAGCCCAGCCCTGTTCTCTCTACCACTGGCTGATATAATCTATTCCAAATGAGAGAGGCTAATTAGAAATAGAAACATCATTGCAATTTGGCATTCACTGGTGACACGATGTGGGGATCCAGCTCTACCGTAATTCAGGAAAGTCATTACCCGTAGCGAAGTGAAGCAAATTACCGAGCCTGTCATCTCCATCGCAGAAGCCTCATAGCATCTAGCTTAAGTGCTGCACTTTCAACCACTTTAGAGACTGACACTTATTAGATGCCAAGTGTCGCTTGATACCCACCTGTGCAGATATACCCTGAGGATTTAGCCAAGCAACAAGCAAGTGCTGATAATATGGGGGTTTGTTTTGTGTGTCTGTGTGTTTTTTGTTCATATTTATTGTTATGAAACAGACATATTATGAGTTGTTTTCATTTTTAGACCATTTCGATGTTAAGCATATATAGTATTATAAACTGCTGACAGCCTCTTCTTTAAACGTCAAGGTTATTTCCACCTTCTCCCACAAACATCCTCCCATCATGCTTTATCTTCAACTGACTGCTTCAACTAATTTTCAACACCCCCAAACCCTCCGCCCACAATCATTCACTACATCTACTTTGGACAGTCGCATTCCCAAAGCCCTCGATCTACTCTTCTCTCTGCCCACTGCCCACTTCCTCCCTACATCTCAGTGGAGCTGGCCACTGCAGGTGCTCTGGCAGCAAAGACATGCTGTTAGCAAAGCTTCCCTGCCTTTACTGAGCGTTTGCGCTTTGTCATTTACAGCACAGTGGGAGTATTTTCCTGCGGTATGAGCCAGATTCTCATCAGACCTTGACTCTGGGAATCTAGGAGTTCCCTTTGCTCTTGAACCACACACTATTGTGTTTATTCTTTGGTGATAACCTATAACCACTGATGCAGAATCTGTGCAGCAGCATATCGTAGTGTTCTGGCAAACCAGGACTTTAATGAAGCTTAGGAATATAACCAAATATAAATAGAAATGATTTGCATTAAAAAGAATCTGTTTTATATGGATACAAATACAGAGACAGATACTAATAGGAGGTACACAATTCTTCTGCCTGGTCAGGGTCACAGTGGTTTAAATTAGTCTACCAATGTGTTTATATTTTAAGAAATATAACCAACTAAATTTCTTATAAAATATCGCAGGCACACCACAAAGGCAAACCACATGAGCTAAAAAACAAACAAGAAAAACAGTCCCATGTAACACATCTCATACTGTGATTAATTATGAACTTGAAAACTGATGTAGCTGAGTTTGAAGAACTGTCCCAGACCATGCTAACAGCGTTGGCATTTCTACCTCTGAGTTGTTCTAAGCGTTTCTAAGGGTATAGTGGCAGGGTTCAATTAAAAAGAAAAAAAAAAAACAAGTTTAGGCCACACCCACTTTGTGTTTAAATCCAAATCCAGATACAGATAGGGATATTTGGAGCACAAAAAAAGCCCACATACAGCCCATGGAAAAGGAATAGATATTATTTTGTGGTTAGAACACAAGAACGGAAATGTTAAAATATTGGTTCTACTCTGAGGGAACTGATTTTTATTCTTTAGTTCTGTTCACGTCTATGTCTGGGACTTTATCAGGTGTGAATTCTCAAGTTGGAATTGTGCTTCATGCCTTGTGCAAGTGCTTCGCTTTTTCACTCTGTTAAGCGTAATCTGTATTATACATTCATTCCAGCACTGAAAATCACTACAACCTTCATGTACTACTATGCATTTTGTCTTATATTTACAAAGACAAATCATATTTAACACATTTATTTCACCCAGCTACTCTCAGGTGAAAATTACCTAAACAGATTCTTGGTAATAAAAATCACATTAAAAAAAAAATTAATAATTTTGTGTTCAGTTAATTAGCCAAGCACTGGAAAAATTTCATTTTCACCTGAACATTTCTGTCATATAATGACAGATGATACTCTATGTTCTTTAGAGAAACTGAACGCAGACTCAGTTTCGTACTGGAAAAATTATAGCTCATCATATGTTGAAAAAAAAAATCTCTTTTACTCCACAGTACTTTCATTTACATCATTAATATGACATCTAAAACGCCTGATGAATACACATTCTACCATAGAAAATAACTAAGTAGAAAGACAAGCTTGCATTGCATTTCTAAAATCACAATGCAGAGAATTCTGCTCACTTTAAAAATGAACCATAAACTACAAGACAAATAATTGGAAATGAGCCTACAGTGTGCATATAGCAGGTGAGTCCAGTGTTGAAAGAATGAGTGCATCATGATTGTATTTTCCCTCATGAGCTATGACTAAATCCTGTATTGGCTTTTGTATCTGCTCTCCTCTAGCACTTTCTCATCCGAAAGCTTTAAGGCTGACTCATGTATTTTCCAGAAATTCTTTACAATAGCTGAGAGCACTCTGATTATTTGTTTTCAGGCTTTGCAAAGTGAGCCTTTTATCAGACATAGAACTTCCACTTGTGATTGAACACTTGGAAAGCAGCCTCTTGCTTTGTACAACTAAAAAAATAATAATAATAATTAAAAAAACAAAATATAGTGGGGCTGCATTGTATTGGGTAGTGTATGAAGCAAGGTGGTGGCTGGATGTAAATTTTCATGGTAGGGGGCAAATCTGGAAAGCAACAGGCCACACTGTAAGATTAATACAATCCGATGTTGAAAATGTGGAGCCCGAATATGATGACAGATTTCACAGATTCATCAAACCCTCACATTACAAGATTTGCCCAGAATAAAACACACATTATGCTCAAAAATCATTTCCAATTAATAATCCTGATTCTTAGAGCCTGGGATCTCACAGTATTTTTGGGAAAATTTGGATTTTCAGATCAAAACGGATGTGGAGGTCTTTTACTCATATCCGTCAGTCAAGATTGTGTTTTTACAGAGACGGTCTGAGTGTTTTTACTGAGACGGTCCCCCTAACACTTATGGATGGTACTGAATATGAGGTAGTCTGGGAAATCTCACCAGGTCAGTGCAGTTAAATTCTGGGGGAAAATACACCAAAATGAAATTTTCTGTAATTTCATACCTATACATACTGTATATTGTGGAAATTTTCCAAATTTGACCATGTGAAGGTTTTTCTCAGGCCGCCACACATATATTGAACTATTTGCGGATTTAAACTGAGGTGGTCACAGTTGGACCACAGTGAGTAGGTCAGAGGGGGTTACGATTATTTTTCAAACACCACACCACAGAATAATCTGGGATGATAATCATGAAAGACCAACCTGAAATCCAGATACCTTTTGAGTTCATCAGTAGGAGGGGGAAAGCGAATGAAAAATATCTCTCAGAAGATCCTTTCTAAGCAAAGGATCAAATTATTAAGTGATGTTCTACTGCTGTGTGCCTTCCACAAATAAGCTTGACAGTGTGTATTGATTACAACCTTGTGGTTTGTTCTCATGTTTAAAGGATGATTCGTATTTTGAAACATGGGGTGTATTTTCCTTTCTTTTCTAGCTCATACAGTCCAGTCTACAAAAACTGCTACATACAAGAGTGCACACACGTGGTTTTGTATTGTTTTGAATAAAAGAAGTCAGGTAAGACCTACTGTTCATTGATTTCCCAGTAGCCCGTGACACTTAAGTCTACTCGGTTAGTGGCCCTTCCCTTAATTTATGCATTTTAAATCAGCCATTTTCAGAGACATGGTGTGAATATTTATAATAGGAAAACATGGGACAGATGCTGTTCCGAGGCAATTAAGCTGTTGTTGTCATGCAAGCAGTTCCCCGATATATGGCGCTTAACCACCACTTAAGAGTCTGTGTAGTCATAATTTAATACCCCTATCCTTTAGTTTATAAATCATGCATGTGTAAACTATACGTATAAGCCCTACAAGGAGTCCTGAATGTTTTAGGCTATTCAGCTGCTCGCAGCCTGGAGGAGTGGAACGGAAAAGCCCAGCTATGTCAAAAGCGAAGAAAAGCAAAATCCCATTTCACACAGAGCTTACTGAGGAAGTGAGACAGACTGCCCATGTGAAACCTACCATTTTCATCTTTAGCCAGTTTGAAGCCCACTTCAGGCATGAGTAAAAGAGCAAGATCATTTTGACACCACAGTGTGAAAGGGCTTTGGTCCTAAACTGGCTCTCCCTTTTAGGAGGAGAGGACAGAGCAGGCAAGTATCAAGGCGGATTGGTTCCTTGTCACATTTTTCTAGCATAACTTTTAGACTGGCCAGTAATATTTCCCTCAGAACTGGAAGCTCCACTTTAGTGAAGTGCCTCTCGTTGGTTTGTACACAGCGATGCAGGAAGCATCTTTACAATGTTGGTAGATGACACCCACATAATTGCATGGTCCTGTCGCTCTCTCTTTCATCTCACTGACCTCTCTGTGTCGGAGCTCGCTGCTCCCTGGTGGGTATTTTAACAGCTTAGCACGTCCTCTGACCACAGAGGTCGAACAGAAGCTGCCCCTGGGACACCAGGCCTCTTCAGCTGGCATAATTGTGCCTGCAAGGTACAATATGACCAGACAAAACATTGTATTGTAAAAAGGAAATAGCCCAGGCCTGAAAATAGCATGATAATGTTATACCTAATTTAACGACTAGTAGAAGGGCCCTGGGATGAGGTCACAGCATTCAAAACCAACTGGCTTGGTCTGAAGGCATTAGTGCAGCAGGACAAGGGCACAAACTCTGACACTGGCACTGTGTGGCAATGAATCACCTCTCACCATAGTGAGGGAAAGCCGTATTATTAGTGCCTCAAAATAACACTGACAAAAAAGTACACATCTTGATAATTACTTAATTATATCAAATGATATGTGTAGGATTTTAATTACATACTCTTAAATACTAACATATGTAATTTAATTAATTAGCCAGTCATGCTATATATGACTGTGAAGTAAATATTCTCCTTCTCATGGAAGACTCTAGAGTGAAAATTGTCTATATGACAGCTCTGAGTGGTGATAGACAGTTGTGAGTCTTGTGAGACTGTAAATAGCAACTCTTATTTTGTCAAGCCGTGTGAGCTGTCATGGAAATGGTTTCCCAAACAGCATCTTCTTGTCTGGGTTCTTCATAGATTTCTTATATGAGGCCTTTATCTGGTCTGGGTGAGTTCATTAATTTTCACCTTTCATATTTCTAAGTGAACATAAATGGAAAACAGTGCAAAGGATTAAGCTAATAGTGTTCTGTAAGAGTGAAGAGTGGAAGTTTAGAACCATCCATGGTGCTTTGGAGTTTAGTAGAAGGCAGCCCTAAGAACAAAACTATACATAATATAGATGAGATGTCTTAGAGATTTAGATGCTACTGAGGCCAGAGCAGAACATGTCAGTTTATCTGCTGGATCATTATCAGCCTGGAAGAAGTCCCAGAATCTTTCATAGACATAGTGTCCTCCATCCAAGAAAGGCCAGTCATAGAGCAATTGGCAGTGGGCATAAGCTTGCATGGTGTGCACTCTAAGTTCCAGAATCAACCATTTTAACTGAGTGTTCATTTCATCCAAATAATGTCTAGTTGACTGTTTCTTTAATTACCGGTCGAGTATTAAAACTTAATAGTCATGGAGACCCTAGACTAAGCATCATTATAGGCAGCATATGGATGGTCGAGACACAAGACAGCATATGAACAGCAGGTGAAATGTGAGTCAGATGCTGCAGATAGCAGCATGTGAGCAGAGCTCATAGACTTTCTCCATTCTTGCTGTCACACAGGCCTCAAGATCCCAGCGAAAGTAGAATTATTCATGATGGAGGAGGATAGAGACATGTACATCAGCACATTTGAAGCCCTGTATAAAAAAAAACAGCAGTAGGACACGCAATTAGTTCCATATTGAGTGAGAGAGAAAGAGGGGGGGAGAGAGAGGTGGGGATGTTTTGGCTGACCCACTTAAGCAACACAGTGAGGCAGAAAAACGCAACTTCAGCTGAAACAAATAGCACCTTCAAGCCTGGCAAGCCTTCGCTGAAATATGGATAGGCAGATTCACGCTCTGAAAGAGGGCGGGAACATGTGCCAGCACTTGCTCAAACTCCTTAATTATCCCAAACATAGACTCATAAATTTTCACATTGATCAGTGAGAGCTGCTGTGCGCCTTCATGACTGCTATTTCGGAGGAACCAGGGCAGTTGTTCTCTGCACACACTCCTCACACTGCTTTCCCATGCTGCTGCCAAGGCCTTAATGAAGATTAGGAAGTGTTCTTTCAAGCACCTCCTTCAGCTTGCTGCCTGCGTCACTTCAAGTAATCAGTTCAGATTAGATTCAGCATTGCTCCAGGTGGATAGACTGATTGGGACTACAGGTCAGCTTCTTTGGGGATCTGTGTTAGCAAATGGTAATGGATATTTGCTGTGCCACTAAACAATCTTAGATACTGTATTCTGCTAGATGTGAAGTCTAATAAAAACGAATGATTGTTGTCACAGGGGATAATGCATTATTTTGAGTAATAAATTCCTTGATGTCATGGATTCAAAATTGGGGGCCGTGGAAGAAAAGGAAGCACCTACATTTTTACTTTCATTAAGAAATAGAGTTTGTATGAATATGCAAATCAGAAAAGCCCCAATCATACTCATGCTCACCTCCTGGTTCAGGTACACCTGTGTACTTGCAGAAGACACTTGCATATTAGGTTATAAAGCTCTTATAGCTCTGTTGAATGATTGTATTTGATTGGTGTTGCAGGGTGTCGATAACTTTTCTATAACAACAGCTCAGACAGTAGTGCTGGTCTTCACGTCGCAGTTTATATCAATGCGTGGATTCTAATGTGTTATCATGTGGATTTATTTAACATTTATGGAAGGAGTCTCTGTTGTCAGTGTTTTGTAACAGTCAGTAAGTTTTCCGCCGTGGGAGAGTTTTCAGGACATTGCGCTTCCTGGTTTCTTGGTAACTTGACAAGCTGCATTTTTTGCCTTTGTGTCTTCAAGAGAGAAAAAACAGAGGGAACGACTGTTTACAGCTGCTGTAACGTAAGTGGTCTATAAATGGTTAAAAGTTTTAGTAAATTAAAAATTGTAATTGTTGGCAAAGTATGCAGTGGTATAAGAGAAATAAAACATTCCGAGACATTTTGTATAAAATTCGCTGTTATTGAAAAGAATCATATTCATGGCAACATTAACGCTGATTCATGGCGCATCGCATAACACCACCCGGCCACTGATTATTTTCTTTACACAACACTTGTCTGTTGCATAGATTTCTCGTTCAGGTTTTTCTCTGATATTTTCAAGGCCATTCTTTCTTCATAGAATACCATAAAACTGCTGCAGTTACACTTTGACCAGTCTGCACACCCAAAGTATTTGATCATAAAAAAAGACAATGTTTGTTAAAGGTCAAGCTAAATTGAACTTTTATTTCTGTTTCAGGTCATCTTATATTTGATTCTTCGATATCTTTTTAAGATAAACCAGATCCCTACACCTAATTTTACACTGTATCATGTCACAGTATTCTATTGTACCAAACTGATCAACCATGTGGTTTAATCCACAGCATCAGCACAACGAGGGGGTAAAAAAAATTCTCATTTCAGAACGCAATATTTAATTTTAACAAGAACAGCATTACCAAGCTTCATACGGTATGTGCTCGTGTGCTATTTTGCCCTATACGGTCTTTCAAGAATAAACGGAAATGTATTATAAATTCAGTTTACAAAAATGGCTTGATGGATCCCGGATTCAGGCTTTAATTCTGCTGTAATACCTAACTGTTTATTTTCCCTGCATATTACTCTATTATTTGTCTAAAAATATTCAGTACACCAGTGTACACCACTAAACCACTAAAGGCATGAAATAGAAAGCAGGAACTATTTTTTCCATCAAAGCACTGTAGTAAGATACTTTTTGCTTTAGCAGGATTTGTTCAGCTATCTATCAATCTCTCTCTCTCTCTGTTCTTTGTTCTATATCCTCTCTCTCAGCCTCTTCAGTTTCCTGCATGGTTGTCAGTGGTAATTACTGGGAGTTTCAGGGTTATCTGCCAGAAAGCCTTGTCGAACCGCTGGAACATTATTGAGCTGACATCTGTAGAACCCTTCAGAGGGGCTTTGAATTGTAGGTTTGTGATTGTAATGCCCCCCTCTCTCATGTCCCCCTGGTCTGTATGCACAACCTGCCATTATTTTCATCTGAAGGGGAGCTTTTTTCTTTTTTCTTCTTTTTTTTTCAGTTTGAATACTGAACCTTGTCATTGGATAAGTCAATCAATTCAAATTCAGGGGAATAAGGAGATTTTTTAGTAGATAAATCTAAGCTTTCATCACTAATACCAATGTTGTGTTATGCCATAAAAGTAGTCTTGTTATTCAACAAAAATCTACATTCTACATACACTATATGTATGTCAGTCTGGGGAAACCTGTCTGTCACTGTGTCTGAATTCAAACCCTGACTCTAGCTCAAACCTAATCCTAAGCAAATCCTGAACCTAATTGTCCTTAATCCTAGCAAAACTCAAACTCTAAGTAATTCCTAGGGTGAGTAAGTGAGTAAGTAAGTAAGTAAGAAAACAAATGAATGAATGAATGAATGAGATTAAAAATCACTTTATTATGACATCACAAACTGATAAATGCAGATACTACACCTAATCCTGCCAGAACAAAACTAAAATAGTACTCATAGTAGCAGGAGGACCTTACATAGGGAAGGGCTAATGGGATTGGCTGGGGAGGACTGAGTGATCCGACTCAACCCTTTCCAAGACAAGAGGCAAATATCCATAAAGATGAAAAATCAGGGTTTTGTTTTGTTTTGTTTTTAATTAAAATGCTACAATTTACTTGTGGTTGAAATACAAGTAAAGGTCTGTAGTTTTCAGAACTACATATAGTATAAAATGTCAAAATTTCACCATGTTTTCCCAGTCCGCCTCAGATATAAAATCCGAGTTTAACATTGAGAAGCATAGCATATATCATCTTGAATTGATTCTGCCAAATGCATATTTTCCGTAGAAAACTGTTTCTTACTTAAACAGAAAAGGCGACAGTAACTGAGGGTTTCTTCTGAAGAGCAGGCGTAGTGTGCAGCAAAATGTCGCAATTTTTTCAATCTTGATAAATGTGTCTCTAAAACATGTCGGCTTTGCTTTTCCCTTCTCGCTTCTTCTCAACACGGTTTCCTCGTTTTATGCACAACTGTCATAATGCATACACTGTGAGAAATTAAAAAACATCTTTTTTATACAGAAAGGGAATCTATCAAATAATGAATCAAAGTATATGAAGAATGGAGTGACTGAAGAAAGTTGGAAAGTGCTTTTAGGGAAGCGCTACAGTGGGTTTTTTGCACCTAGTCAGAGTAGTTTCTTAAATTCAAATGTGTCTTAAATTCCTGTTCTTAATGAAAGGCTGTGAGGTGAAGTTGGATTATTTCTTATTTATTTTTGGGTTTTTTTGCAGTCTGTGTGCTGTTCGGGATGAACGGAGATGTGGAGTTAGACGCTGTGACAGAGAGGAAATAGGTCAGCCAAGAACTTTAGTCTAAACAGTGTATAGATACAAGCTATTGTTCCATGGCATAAGAATGTAGACTGTAGGAGTACCCCCCGTGTTCCTGTTTATTCAGCAAACGTTCACGCTGAGCCTCGTTCTTCATAAAATCCTGCTAATTGGATGTTATTATTTTTGATCTTAGACTGATTTTGTCTTGTTTTCCTCGCAGCTGAAGTTTGATGCGAAAGTAGAAATTAATTGCGAATGTTATCATTGCCTAACAAGAAAAGACAAGACATCTTCAGCTGAGCTCGGTAAACTGATGGAGGTGTGTGAAGTTTGCACAGACAGCTCTTCTCACCTGCAGGGCTTCACAGAGACATACAGCACTGACAGGCTCCTGGTGAGAGAGGAGGGGATCAAATGAACAATGTGTAACATGGAGACATCTCATATGAAAAGCAACATTCAGAAAGCTCTACATATGCTTTAGCAGCACCTAGGCTAGCATTTAAAAAGCCATAAAGATGGCTATGGACCTCAATCCATATGAACCGTTATGCTATGATGGCTAGGACTACAACTGCCACAAACAGTTTTGCACTCAAGTCTCCATCAGTGAACAGTTCAACAAAACAGACTGTGTAAAAACTGTAATGAATTTTCCTGGTTACACAACTGCACTATTTGACCATGTAGTATTAGCACATTTATAGAAGAGATTTATTTATTTATAATCGCACTATCCAGTGTCACCCAGATGAGGATGGGTTCCCTTTTGAGTCTGGTTCCTCTCAAGGTTTCCTCCTCATGTCGTCTCAGGGAGTTTTTCCTTGCCACCGTTGCCTCTGGCTTGCTCATTAGGGATAAATTCATACATTTAAAATCTATGTCCTGAATATATATATTTCTGTGAAGCTGCTTTGGGACAGTGTCCATTGTTAAAAGTGCTATACAAATAAAACTGAATTTAATTGAACCTAGGGGTCCAAGACAGTTGCTGATGTGGTTACATTTACAGCTGTATTAAATCTGCTCAATTAAGTAAACATATAAAGCCCTTTCTAGAATTGCTTTATTAGACTAACCTTTCTTAATTCTCTTATCTGATTAGTTAGTAGGTGTTGATTCATTTTCTATAATAGCAACTCAGTGGTGACAGTAGTGCTGTATTTTAAATCACAGGTTTATACCACTGCACTTGTTCTATTGCATTATTGTTTCTATAGAAACAACTCAGACCTCTTTGCTGTAAGATGTGTTGACAGATTAATGTGATATTAATGGTGGTATAGGAAAATAATCAACTTTGGTGTAATTACAGCATCCCACCACCCCAGTGTTGATCATTTTTATATTATATATTATTATATGATCTTTATGTACGAGCATGCTTAAAGAAATATAATGGGAATAAAGGTCTATAGCTTAGCTGACAAACAAAATAAATTCTACTTACATGTCCAATGGCATTGGGGAAAACTGAAACTAAAAATCATCATCTACATTCATGGCATTTGGCAGACGCCCTTATCCAGAGCGACTTACATTTATGTCATTTATACAACTGAGCAGTTGAGGGTTAAGGGCCTTGCTTAAGGGCCCACAGTGGCAGCTTGGCAGTGGTGTGCCTTGAACTCACTTCTGATCAGTAGTCCAACGGCTTAACCACTGAGCTACCACTGCCCATCATCTAGCTCATTTCATTTTCTACCATAAGACCTGCCTATAACCTGGTTTACAACATGCATTTAAACATCTGGTGTGTTTTGACGTGGGCCTGGAGGTGGAACTAGCATATTGAGTCTTAACATATATCATATATTCCAGCGCTCTAGGAAGTGGTTTATCCGAAGTGCTTTATCCTGAGAAATGTAGGAGGTTAATATACGATGGCATCCAGGGAATTTTGAGAGCGAGTCAATATTATGTTGCCTGCATTCAGAAACATGAGAGTCACTGCAATGAATCCTAAGCAGCTCGAGCGCCTCAGTTTTTTACACTTCATATTCTATGCTGTATATTAAAAAAAATATACCCATTTTGAAGCTTGTATTGATCATATTTTGCAGGTATGTTTTTTCCTTAAGCTTATTAAATTCAGTGTAGCAATGATTTCTTTTCTTCTGTTTCTGCATGCAGCTCAGGGAGAGATGTACGTATTTGCATTTGTTGACAAAGAATATTACCTAGGTCAAAAGCATTGACTCACTGATTAATGAGCCACCAGTGATGGGCAGTCACATTTGTTATAATTGTCTCATTCACAAAGTATTTCAAAAGCCTGTATTGGATGAACTTGGTCACTACATAGAGGTTCTGAATCATTTCCTTTGCCAGACCTCCATCTGATGCACTCACAAGCTAAATGTGTGGCGGCCTGGGAAAACCATTCACGTGACCAGATTTTGACATTTTCTATTGTGCATATAGTTTTGAAAAGTACAAGCTTTCCTGAACTGAAACGAGGTTCTTGTTTGCATATAGGAGCCACAAGTAAAGTTCTAGCATTTTAAAGTCTGTTTACCTCCAAAAGCAAGAATATTGCATTGCATTTAAAGATTTTATTCCGGTTCCACTGAGAACCTGCCCATACATTTATAACCCAATCTACTTATGGAAAAACATCATTACTGCCAAATGTTAAGGATTAGCAAGTCTACAGTGGGAAATGAGTTATCGCTGATTATCAGCATCATCTACATTAGTGTCTGTCACATCACCTGAGGTAAAAGTGACTCATAAAATTAAAAACACTAGCCTCATCACCATCTTTTCAGTCTACTGATCTCCAGTCATGCTAGCACTGGTACTGAAATGATCACTGATTAATTCAGTTAATTCTGTTCTTTCACTAAATTTCTTATCATTACTGTCTTTATTAGGTCATTTAAAATTTTTGAGGATCACAGACATTTTGACAAACGGTATCTGTTTACAGTCTGAATTGATGAGGTTTAGGTCCATAGCTATCCATCAGCTTGATCAAAGAGTGGCACTCAATGTGTATGAAAATCACAATGAACTAGATTGGGTTTAGACATTTTTAGGTAGACTGACTGTTTCTTTGCAAGCAGAAAGCCAAAATTAAGGTTAACAAATGAGACTACATTAAAAACATTTCCACACCATTTTTGGTCAAATATATTTATGGTTTCTTAAGCTAGAGATATATTATTATCAGAGGTTTCCAGAATTTAGCCGCAGCAGCATCCAGTGGGTGTTCCTAGACCGCACAACAAATGTGTTTCTCCTGTGGTGAAACAACGCTTCAACCCTAGTGCTTCACAGAGGCGTAAAATGAAATGCATCTTCATAAAATGCGGATGGTAACACAATCCGTATTCCAAAAAGCCTGCTGATACGTGGATAAACTGATACATTTTTCCTTATTGAGTGCAATTTTCTGAGACTTCTCCATAATGTATGCCCTTTAATCTGTAGTATTTAATTTTGATGTAATGTAAAACCCCTGGCTGTGTGTGAGGGCATGTCTGAAAATTCTGCTGTGATTATTCTCAGGGTAATGGGAACAGTAAGATAGGTTCTCGCTGCATTCTGCTTTTATGTTGCTTTATAAACGGCTGCCTTTGGTGGCCAACACTAGGTGTGTGTCTGGGGAAAAAACTGAGCCAGTACACACACATGCTCCACTGGCCATGATTCCAATATCCCCCAGTGAGACTCTGGCAGCACACAGTAAATAACCTCTGTGCTCAGCAAATTCCCCAGTATCAGTCTATATGCAGCCCTTATCTGATGGGTAAGTCTCACGGAAGCCCTAAAGACACCCCCTAACACTAAAATCAAATAGGAAAGTTGCACTCATATTTCTTTACTTGATTACTATCTCTTATGTAAACCTAATTTTGGACCCCTGGGTGAAGGTGAAAGTAAATCAGCCTAATGGGGAATAATTATTTATGGGAACCTTAGTGGAAAGGGCATAATCATGGTGTACTAATATATTACCATTAGGTTTCTTAGGTTATGCTCAGTGATAGAAACTTTTACATTAGGTCCTATTTCAAGAGAAGAAAGGCAATTACTGTTAACTCCCGTGCCATATTTTCATCAGCATTTTAAAGTGGTGTGTGTTTGATCATCCAGAGTGACCCCTCTCTCGTTGCCCATTTCTCAGTATGGTGTAACAGGCGTGTTTCCTATAAACCAACATTACCCAGCAGGGGGGAAAGTATTACCTCTGTCAAATTGCACAAAAAAGCTTTAGGAAAGTTGCTGTGTGATTGGCACACAGCTGAGGGAATGTAGCAAGCCAGAAAAAGTAAACCTGTATACCTTATCTTACTCAAAGCTCAAGGCTTTTTACCTCACTCGCAGCAAGCAAGTGAAGCAAGAAAATGGATTTTTTTTTTTTTTTTTTTTTTGCCTGAGAGGTCCCTTCCTTTCTGAATAGGTTTATGTGGACAGTGTTTATTATTTGCTCTTGGGCGAATTAAATACCATTTACAAATCCTTAAGGATAAAACCTTAAGGATTTTAAAGCCAAGGCCCTACTACCTGTACAATAGTCATGGGCTCATTCTATTGAACGGGTCTACAGAATGAGGTTGCAAGCATGAACAAATCAGGTTTTGTCAGTATGTCAGCCTCAGGTTCTGGAGGGCTACAGACCTAAAGAGATGTGTGCTTTCCTTCTTCACACCAAAATACAGTCTATGACGGCTTCACTAATTAGCTGATGAGTTGAATAAGATGCCAAACAGCAATGTTTTTTTGGTTCTCCAGGGCTTGTGCCTGACAGCCCTGACTTAAATTGCCTCATTTGTTTTTAATTATGTTGTCTTTGTTGACTTGTCTTTCCTATAAAGACAGTGTGGTTCTAGAGATGTATGCATAACTTAAGAGATAAAACACATTGAGGAATGCTGTTACAGGAAAATAATCAATGACAACGTTGTGTGATGTATCCCGACATAAAGATAAATGTTGATAATTTTTCAATAACAGTATATCTTGAAGTGTTTTATTCCTCTTATACCGCAGAAATTCCCCAACAATTTTCTGTTAAAGAAAATTAATAAAGTCGTTCTGATCAGTCAGAATCTAGAATTCAGCAGTGACTGTTGTATAATAGGAGTTTAACTCTCATCTTACAGACGTAAATTTTACCTTTCTATGAAGACTGTGAATACATTTTATTGGGTCACCTCAGAAATCAGAGCTTACATACGTTGCTTTAGTTTGAGACAGTGCAGTGATTCAAGGCCATCACTATAATATTACGTCTTAGAAACACTGCTCCATTCTTCTATCAGGTAACTTCTGTAATGATAATGTTGAATTGTCCTATTCTTTTCTTTCCAAAGAGGAAACTATATAGGAACAATATGCATTGTGTTTCTTTACCCTTGAAGATGAGGCAATGTAAGCTTCAATTTGGAAACTTCAGACTATAAAAGATCAAACAAGCCCCAAAAGTAACAACTGAGGAGGTGCAGGCTTTAAGTTCATAGAAACTAGGATATAATAAATTCATTTATTAACCTCAAGGGCAAATAAAGTCTAAATAGGTGCACTAAATGACTACACTGTCAGATGAGAATTGATGGAGATATTGATTACTTTATAGCAGCCTTAATACCATATAAGATGAAGGCCACCTCCTGACATTTACCAAATAAACTGACCCATCATTCAGTTTCAGTTGTGAGGAAATCAATGCTTTTCCACTGGTGAAACTGTATAGGACAGGGATTGCAGTGCTTAACTTTGGTCTGCAAAGTGTCATTTCAGGTTTAGTCCCACTGTTCCAGGGCAGACTGTCCTTGTCTGTTTTCCACAATCTGCACTTCATCCCACCTGGCACTCTGTTATCTCTGAGACATTCCGGTCTCAGGCCCATTGCACTCTCAGTGCCCACGCGTCACTAACAGGTGGCGGCTCCCTGGGCTCCATTACATGCCTCGGTGCTAGCAACAAGTTAGCTGTAGATTTTAGGAGCAGGTGTGCGACACTGTCTCCCACAGCCAGTCTCACCAGATCAACTAATTACATTCCCCTCACCTATTCTGTTCGGCTAGTTTATACCACCACAGGCGCCAAAGAAGACAGGTGGTGTCGAAATCCTGCTCTCAGGTTCGATTCGACAAGGCATGCAAGCTCACCTGTTTAACGGAGCGTAAAGTGCTTTACAGCAAATGTAAGCAAAATGGGCTACAGATAGAGTTGGAAAGGTAAAAGGGAGATGTATTGTTTCACCTGCCAACTGGCATCAAAACGAAAGAGAAGTGTTCACCACATGAAATAAACACAATTGGGCTGAATCCAGACAACATGAAACTTGAAACACACAGTGAAAAGATGAACACGAGCATCCACAGGTGAATGACAGCAGAATGCACAATTGTTCTTTTTTCTCATGGTGCTTCCCAGGCCTCTGTGGGATTTCGTGCATTGTTCTCTAAATATTGCTGTGCTATGCATGGAGGAGTTGAAAAAAATACTTCAGTAATTGTACTTATACATAATTGTATGTATACTTTACTGGAGTATTACTGAAATTAAATACTTGTATTCTTACTTAACTAACGTTTACTCCTTGCGTTTTTATTTAGACATTTAGGTCTCTTCATCTCATCCAGTTACTTGATTGAGTGACTTTATGCTCTCTCTCTCTCTCTCTCTCTCTCTCTCTCTCTCTCTCTCTCTCTCTCTCTCTATATATATATATATATATATATATATATATATATATATATATATATATATATATATATATATAAAATGTTTTTTTCTTTTGTTCTGTCTTGATAATGTAGGAGACATATATATATATATATATATATATATATAGAAGAAAAAAACATTTTAGATTCCCAAACATTAGTTTTCTAGCACAAAATTAATTGTTACAGAAAAATGTTTGAATGTCATTAAAGAAAGCAGTATATTACGTAAGAGACACTTTTCAGACAAAAAACACAAGGGTTTTGCTGGGTTTTGCTTTGCTGCAAAAATAAGAAGCGAGTGCGAAAGTCAAAGTCTCCAGAAGAACTGTGACTGGTTCTGCAAGATGCTCAATAAAACTTACCAGCTCATTTCCTTATAAAACTGCACAAATTGTACCAGAGACTACTATCTTTATTTTTATTTTTTTGTCACACCAAATATTGACTTTGTTTCATTTACTACTGTTTACTGCTCTTTACTGTATTATGTATGTAGAAACATTTAATTTCATTATTTTGAAGGCATCTTTGCTCTACAGCATTTCTTTGCATGTGCCTAAAACGTTTGCACAGTACTGTATATCAAATGGGCTGAGTTTAGTATCCAACAATCATTTCAGTTTATCACCCAATCAAGTTCACTTGAGTAAAAATTTGGCTGTGGGCTTCCACTTTTAACTGAGTAAGATTTTGACACATTTACTTTCTCTTAGTACATGTTTTTTCACACTGACTCCCATAGTACCACGTTTGATTGTTTGGAATATTGTGCTGCACTGGGTGGGCCAGCCATCTCTCTCACCCTCCTCCCGCTTGGCACTAGTTCCCTGTCACATACTCATGTGCCTCCACACCACTGTATCTCAGCCACAGAGCCCAAACACTGTTCCATATTAGCGCTCGACTCCACAGGCAGTCCACCAAAAGGTCAGAAACTAAGATGAAGCTTGATTAGAAAATGATCTCAGCTCTAATGAGCAACAAGGCTGTTAAGCTGCAAGTCAGCAGAGGATGCCATCCTCTCAACTGACAATGCTGGTGCTTGTTTGTTTGCCGCGGATGTAATATTTTGTGAACGAGCATCCAAATCAAGGATGAGCCTAACTGCACAAGGCCCGATGGAACAGATGGCAAGTCAAAGACTATTTTTTTTATCTCATTCTCATTTAAATCCCTGCACAGATGAATGTGAAAAGAGGGAAGGAGCTATTTCGCATCACCTTGTCTTATCACTCTATTATTCATCCTGACACCTCTTCTTTTTAAAGTTTGTTCTTTCCACCACTCCCTTGTTTAACCTTTCACCAAAAGCTTAATCTATCTATCTCTCTCTCTTTCTTTATTTCTTTCTACCAGCTGGGACCACATATATATTTGGGAAAGGAGGAGCTCTTATCACATACACATGGGCACCAAATGAGCGACCAAGCACCAGGGCGGACCGGCTGGCCGTGGGCTTTAGCACTCAGTTGAAGGATGCCATCCTGGTGCAGGTGGAGAGCACGCAAGGCCTGGGAGACTTCCTCCAGCTACACATAGTGAGTACTTTACCCCTGCTCAAAGACCCCACTCGGCTGTTCTGTTGAAGGATTAATTCACTATAAAAGGAAAGCATTTGATGATCAGTTACATGTAAACTGATCATTTTAGTTTATTATCACTGTCATTAGTATAAGCATAAAAAATGTTCCTGTATGTCTGTAAGTGATGATAAACTTTTTTTCATTTGTATCATCTGGGCGCTCTAGTCATCTTAAGTAATTAAGATGACATGACATAACCGCATCACTTCCGCAGATACCATTTGTGGTTCGGGGACCCTTAGGACCTCTGAAATAAAAACTCAGTGCAAATGAAGTTGGATAAAATCTTAAGTCGAGTTATTCCTTTCAGGCACTATAAAATCACGAAGCTGCATTGAGGCCATATTCTGAGATCAAGCTGTTCAAATAAGCCTCGTCATTTGACCCAGATAAGATGAAGCGATAAAATAGCTCGTAGGAAAGATTAGAAGTGCCTGGTGAGAAGATTAATCTGCCTAGTGTAAAGAATATGAAAACAGTTACAGTAAGTGTAAGACCTGATAATATTTTAACCTATTAAAATTATTAAAAAAGACCTGTGATGGTATGACAATATGGTGGTATATCAAATTGGAAAATGGTTCCCTGACCCTTTGGATTTTTCTCACAATTATATCTCAAGTGAGGTTAAAAAAATAAATAAATAAATAAATAAAGCTTCATCTTCAAATAAATAAAAAATTTGGTCTGAAACTTAGACTTCCACATTGGAAGCCTCCTTAGCAGTCCAGGAATAAACAGTCTGACAGCAGCTGCTTGGCTATACACAGAGCAGTGTTTGTTTTCAGAGCCTCCCCCTCGCTTGTTGCAGTCTTTAAATTCAACACTGGTTCGTTCTACTGCTGAAAGGGTGGGTTTGTGTGAGCTCTGTCAGATGGCTGTTTTGGTGGCTCATCTGCAAAATGTCTTTCCGTTAGATGCTGTTCTAGCCCCAGAGCTTATTCTCACTCTACACAAGGACATTGCTGAACATTGATTTTCACACCATCAAGCACCTGTGGTTTGTCGTGTATAATGTATGAGGTTCTGTTGTAAATAAAAGCAAGTCTGTAAAGTTTATGGTGAGCATAAAAAGCAGGTTACAATATGGTTCGCCCCTGCTTTTATCGACAGCACTGCTTTCACCTCAGTACTTGTACTTCATGCAGAAGTATTTGCTTTGCTTCAGAAATTAGAAGCAAGGACACATCCTTGGTCATAAGTACTACAGTGATATGGATTCAACAAGAGAAAGCACGCACCTAGGCAAAATAAAATCTTGAGGGTGTTCTACCTCCCAAGCAGGACTTGCATTTGTCCATGTCCTGTCATAGTATCCCTGCAGTATCCCTTCCCTCTAGCTCTACCTGGTTCCAGGCTGATGATGCTTGGCGCCACTTTCTCGCCCACAGAGTCTGAGACCTGCAGGAAGGCGTGGGCTGATGAATGAGGCGGTGCCATCAGCAGACCAGCCGCTCTCACTGCCAGTAATGAGCAGCAGAGTGGTTTGGTATTCCAGGGTGGCTGCATATCGATCTTCACTGAGACTCTGGCCTCCATCATCTCACAGGCATTTTGGAATGAGGGTGCCATGGGGGTTCACCACCCCACTTGTCAGGGGGGGTGATGGATTAATGGAGCTCTCTGATATGTGTGGCTGAGTTTGTTCAGTATAAGCAAGTACTGGGAGAGAGGTTCTGCAGCTGAGCTGCAGGAGGGGTGTAGATCACAGATTCTCAACCTTGGTCCTGGAGTACCCCCTGTTCTGCACTGTGTAATGTTTCAGGAAGAGCTGTTAGTTAGCTGATTAGTTGTTGGGTACAGGGAAAACACTAAAATCTGCAGGACAATGGTACAGGATCAGACGAGATGATGAATGGAATGAGATGAGGGTGTCTAGATCTTTCTGATTCAAAGCTTAGCCCTTCTGAGGATCTATAGAACATGACACTAGCCCAAAAAAGGATTTATTATTGTGAAACTAAGTAGCTGAAATATCTTGCCCAGTGGATTTATCTCAATTTCACCATGGGTTTGATTAATAAACCCGTTGATCGTTTGTGTCTTCACACCCATGCCCAGATCTCAACAGTGACAGAGGTTATTGCTCCAGACAGCCATATGTATTAGACCAATTGTTGGGCGCCACTATTAGATTCGCCCATAGACTCCTATCTTTCAGGACATTGTGAGATGTATCACCTTCAGACAAACTAAGAATAAATATCCTGTTGGTTTTACTAGACTGACTTGTTATCTTGGCTCTCAGACAAGTGTCAATGATGATGAGTCATATCTTCATATCATATGTAGTAGCCTGCTTACATACTTGCACAACTTGTACACTCCTGACCACAGAGCAGCTACAAAAGTTACCATTCGCCTTGAAATATTGCTGTTCTTGGAGGTTCTACAGTGCCAAACACCCCCAATCTGCCTTAGGCTGAGGGCATCCATCTCACATTTGACTTATTGTGGAGCACTTTGGTCTGAGGAACAGATGCAAGGGGCGGGGGGGCTCTCCTCAGGGGAAATCAGTCTTTTTAGCAGTGTGTATCCCCTGGACAGATGTGCCATGATTAAAAACGGAGGGAAAATCTGTCAAATGGCGGTGCCTTGCCTCATAATTAAAGGAGCACCTGTTCCTGAAACAGTGGGCTACAAAATAAAGCAAAGTACATTGACTCAGCATTTTCTATCCTTTTAGTAACTCCAATCCACACTATATATGTAATGTATATGAAATGTGATGACTCAGCAAGAGTTAAGTGTGTAAACTTCAAAATCCAAGCTGATTTATGGAAATAGACTACAGAGTCATGTCTTTCAAATCAGCAAAATGAGCATGTGTTCTCAGTCTCTCTCTTTCTTTTTTTTCACATTTTTACATGTTTTATATGAGAAAATTAACAGGATGGTAGGGCAGGTATTAAATTTGTCAACACCTGTTTTCTACCATTTGAAGACAAATTTCTACTGAAAACATTTTCTACTGACAAGGTACCAAAATGTTTATTATAAGTATGTTTTAGCATTTCAAAATAATTAGGTTTCTCAAAATGACGACTTATTACCATGGTAACACTGGTTTATATTTGAGAATTGCAGGGTATTCACACCTCAGATGCCAATACCAGTACCCATTCTAATGTCCATGCTCTTGTTTTATCTCATTTTGTTTTATTTTGAACTGTTTTCCAATATTCATCATTGCTTTTATGTGGCAATATATAGTTGCTGTGTGTTTATGCATATTTAAGATTTTATTAAATCAGGGGTAGGGTGTACTTAGCTAGCAAGTACAAGGTGACCAGGTTCAATAATATTCTAGTTATAGATTACCAAAGCAGTCCAGCAAGATGGTGACTTCAAAATTGTTTAGAAATCACATGAAATCTCTTCGGAGCATGGTAAAATGTTACACTTGTGAGCTTTTATGCAAAATTGTTTGATTAATGAAGCTTTATTAATTACATGTGTCATATAATTAGTAATTGTTTTTTTTTATTGCACAGTTTCAATTTATAAATATATTGCAGAGGCAAATTAAATCGATCATAGATTAGTTATGATTTATGGGTTTACTGAACCATCACATTTGGATTTCGAGTTCAACAGTTCCACTGGAATGCAAATATATTTAAGCTTAGATACCTCCCTTACAGCAGTGGCTTGTGACCATAGATTTTGGTGATGTAGGACATCATTAATAATGACATAGCCTTAAACATCTATTAAATTAATATCTTAGAATATTAATCTACATAGGCTAAAATCTGTTAGATTTAATTCAGATTATTTGCTATAAAACAAGATGGCCTTGGTGATCATGGGATATTTTTAAAGTAGTCCAATTTGGCATAAAACCACAACAAACTGTGCTGTCCATTGAAAATGTTCTTGCGCGAGTATGGTGCCCTGTGATTCCTGCCCCTATGGGCCTCCATTAATGCTTCTTGTAGTTTCCATTTTTGACCACTAGGTGCATTAATAACTTTATGTCACTAAATGGAGCAATAGGCATCCATTTACCTAGAAAGGTGCGCAATTTAATGAAACCCATTTTTTAAACACTGTTGGTCATAGTTAATGAGTATTTCAAAGGAATTCAAAATGTATGGAGTTGTGAATAAGTACTTTATGAAGATTAACATTTGTTAAATGGCTGACATTTATGCTGGGGCTCTGCTCCACCTTCCCCTATGGACAAGCTGCCACTGGTCCCTAAGATATCATGGAAATGATGTCTTTTAACTTCGTGGAAGGATTTTAAAGAGTTTCAGTCATGATGAGATGCTAAGATGGTCTGTTTTGTGAAGCACTTTAAGGGCAAAACCTCTTCCCTTATAATAGGAGGAGATAACCGATTCATACATTTACTTAAAATGTGCAGCTTTTAATGGTGAATCCAGAAGGAGGATCAGAGCCTCAGAATGGTCTTCTTTTTATTAGCATCTTCCTATAAGGATGTTGATTCTTTTAGTAAGTAGAGAGATACTTATCAGGCATTGTCTTTTTGTGCTTTGAATATGGTTCAGACTAATACACTGGTGGAATCCATTTGCACATGCCTGACTGGTTTGTGCTGCCACTGAAATAGCCATTTGAGCATTTCTATGATACATGTTGAGCTGCTCTCATAAAGCCTCTGCCTTTGTCCGGTCATTTTTACAAAATGTGTGCCATGTTTCCATCTGGCATGTATTTGTTTGTTGGTGCTGTAGGCCACATAAGATTTGTGAGCAATTCACAATTTACTTCAGAATGTAAACAAATCAAGCGAGTGTGTTTCATTTTTATTACAGGAAGCAACATACACTAGTTAGACATTGATCTTTCCTTGAGATATGAGTTCTCAGCTCTTATTGAGCTGCCTAATGCACGTTTGTTTACTGAAAGTCATCTGACCTGCTGTCTAGTTCTCTGTTATGAAGATACAGGCAACTGGTACATTTTATATTTTACATTTAAATGTCATCACATTCAAAATGCCATAAATGTAAAAGTAAACATTTTATATATGTTCAATTACACAATTCCTTTTACACATGAATTCTCATTCATGCACTCATCTAATCAGCCAATCATGTGAGAGCAGTGCAGTGCATAAAATCCTGCAGATATGGGCCAGATATGATGTGATAATGTTCACATCAAACATCAGAATGGGGGAAAAAATGTGATCTCAGTGACACCATTGGTGCCAGACAGGCTGGTTTGAGTATTTTTATACAGTGGGGGGAAAAAAGTATTTGATCCCCTGCTGATTTTGTACGTTTGCCCACTGACAAAGAAATGATCAGTCTATAATTTTAATGGTAGGTGTATTTTAACAGTGAGAGACAGAATAACAACAAAAAAAATCCAGAAAAACGCTTTTCAAAAAAGTTATAAATTGATTTGCATTTTAATGAGGGAAATATGTATTTTATCCCCTATCAATCAGCAAGATTTTTGGCTCCCAGGTGTCTTTTACACAGGTAATGAGCTGAGATTAGGAGTACTCTCTTAAAGGGAGTGCTCCTAATCTCAGTTTGTTACCTGTGTAAAAGACACCTGTCCACAGAAGCAATCAATCAATCAGATTCCAAACTCTCCACCATGGCCAAGACCAAAGAGCTGTCCAAGGATGTCAGGGACAAGATTGTAGACCTACACAAGGCTGGAATGGGCTACAAGACCATCGCCAAGCAGCTTGGTGAGAAGGTGACAACAGTTGGTGCGATTATTCTCAAATGAAAGAAACTGTCAGTCTCCTTCGGTCTGAAGCTCCATGCAAGATCTCACCTCGTGGAGTTTCAATGATCATGAGAACGGTGAGGAATCAGCCCAGAACTACACGGGAGGATTTTGTTAATGAGCTCAAGGCAGCTGGGACCATAGTCACCAAGAAAACAATTGGTAACACAGTATGCCGTGAAGGACTGAAATCCTGCAGCACCTGCAAGGTCCCCCTGCTCAAGAAAGCACATGTACAGGCCTGTCTAAAGTTTGCTTGAATGATTCAGAGGAGAACTGGGTGAAAGTGTTGTGGTCAGGTGTGGTCAGATCTCTTTGGCATCAACTGAACTCGCTGTGTTTGGAGGAGGAGGAATGCTGCCTATGACCCCAAGTCATAACACCATCCCCACCGTCAAACATGGAGGTGGGAACATTATGCTTTGGGGGTGTTTTTCTGCTAAGGGGACATGAGAACTGCACCGCATCAAAGGGACGATGGACGGGGCCATATACTGTCAAATTTTGGGTGAGAACTTTCTTCCCTCAGCCAGGGCATTGGAAATGACCTTAAAGACTTGGAGAGGATCTGCAAAGAGGAGTGGGACAAAATCCCTCCTGAGATGTGTGCAAACCTGGTGGCCAACTACAAGAAACGTCTGACCTCTGTGATTGCCAACAAGGGTTTTGCCACCAAGTACTAAGTCGAAGGGGTCAAATACTTATTTCCCTCAATAAAATGGAAATCAATTTATAACTTTTTTTGAAATGCATTTCTCTGGATTTTTTTGTTGTTATTACAAAATACACCTGCCATAAATGTGTAAATGTATAAAACACACCTACCATTAAAATTATAGACTGATCATTTCTTTGTCAGTGGGCAAACGTACAAAATCAGCAGGGGATAAAATACTTTTTCCCCCCACTGTAACTGGTGATCTCCTGGGATTTTCACACACAACAGTCTCTAGAGTATGACTGAGTATGAATGGTGCAATAAAGAAAAAACATCCAGCGAGCCTCAGTTCTGCGGACGGAACACCTTGTTCATGAGAGAAGTCAACGGAGAATGGCCGGAATGGTTTGAGCCGACAGAAAGGCTACAATATCTTAGATAATCACTCTGTACAATTGTGTTGAACAGAAAAAACATCTCCGAATGCACAACACGTCGAACCTTGAGGCAGATAGGCTACAACAACAGAAGATCCATTGAAGTTGAGGTTAGCATACAAAAGACATAGCTCAGTTACATTAATGCTAAATACAAAATACAAAAAAAGTCATAGATAAGGCCCTGGCATCTCCTCAGTATCTCTGATAAGGATCGAGCTGACTTTAACATGTCTTCAGCTGAACTGGCAATGGCACTTTGACATTCGGAATACTAATGGCCTGTCCAGGTTTTTTTTTTTTTTTTTTTTTTTTTCAGGTCAGTGAGAAAGATTGTGAACTATAGCAACAACCTAATAACCTTGAGTCAGTTGTGCTTCCAACCAGACAGCTGGGAAAAGACCAGGCATCATTTTTCCAATCTTCAACTGTCTAGTTTGGGTGAGCCTGTCCCCACTGTGGCCTTAGATTACAGTTCTTGGCTGACAGGATTGGAACCTGATTTGATTTTCTGCTGTTGTAGCCCATCCGCCTCAATGTTTGACATTTGTGTGTTCTGAGATGCTTTTCTGCTCACCACATTTGTAAAGAGTAATTATCTGAGTTACTGTCAACTTCCTGTCAGTTCGAAAAAGTCTGCCAATTCTCCTCTGACCTCTCTGATCAACGAAGCATTTCTGCCCACTCATTGGATTTTTTTTTTCTTTTTCGCACCAGTCTGTGTAAACTCTGTTGAGTTTGAAAATCCCAGGAGATCAGCAGTTTCTGAAATAACAACCATACCACAGTCAAAGTCACTGAGATTTACCCATTCTGTTGATGTGAACAATAATGAAGCTCTGGACCTGCATGATTTTTTGTATTGCGCTGCTACCACATGATTCGTTGATTGGGTAATTGCATGAATGAGCAGGCGTACAGGTGTTGGTTAAAGTGGTCGGTGAACCTCTGCAGGAAGTTTTATTGTGGAACTTGAAAAGTGGAGCGATTTCTGAGAACTTGAGTTGGAGTTCTGGGCGAGAGATAATAGAGGCAGGGTTCAGAAACTTCATGGAGCTTGGTGGAGCTTCATATGTGGTCTTTCTCTCAAACATCAGTCATTTCCTAACTCCATTAAGTTAATAGCTTTGATTTTATCAAGACATTTATGACCAATATCGCATTAGAAATTTAGCAAACTGTAGCAAAGCTCACCAATACTGAAGCCACATATAAGATCACCATCAAAAATCGATTCTACCACCTTAAACTAATGTTATGCAGTGAAGATCTCTTCCTAAATATAACTTGTAAGTGTGAGCCAGTGATTCAGAAAAACATCTGCTTCTTTGTCACATCTAAAAGCTTTTCTTGTAGCAATGATTCTGTTGTGGAGTAGCTATGACTGTTAAGTTTGTCCTAATAATAACATCTGTGCAAGACTAGATGACTCTGTATGTGTTGATACAGACACTTTTGTACACTTCTGTGCACAAAACCACAGAAAGAGATTGGTGGCATACCTGACAGTCTTCCTTGAAGACTGTAGCTGTGCTGAAAAGCCCTATTCTAAACATATATTCCACAGTGCTAATGCAAACTACTTCTCTCCCATGCAATATTCCTCCAAACTGTGTTTGAGGCCAGGATGTTTCTACCGTCTTTGCTCAGAATCAGCAGAAACAGCCAGGACGAAAATAAGTTGGATGTGCGCGTTGGGTTCTCAGTCCACTGAGCTGAAGCCGTAGATGATTTATGGTCGTCCGATATGCAGGGCCTACTGTCAGGCGCTAACCCGTGGTCGCCACTCTCTGTGCTCTGAATATGAGATGAAGTGCCTTTGGGGAAGGAGTGTTTCGCCTGTGGCATGACTGCAGAGCTGCACTGGTATGCGTTAAGGAAACCAGGAGGGCAAACTACAAGGTGACTTGCTACTTCCTTGTTGAAACTGAACAAAAGTTGCAGCAGAGTCAGTGCAGGAGCTCATACACAAGTCAATTTGACATCTTTTTATGAGAGAGTGCATTGCAGTACTTGGAATCAAAGTGGTTCATATACTGAAGCAGTTCATATACACTATAACCATTTATTTTCTCCTACACAAAGTCAAACATTGTTTTTTGTTTTTGAAATGCACCTGTATGTGGAACATTAAATATTGATTTATTTTTAATTCGTTCTTCTTGTTTCACTACACAAAGTTTGAAAATCAAATATTCATGAACCCAAATATTACAAAAATGCCCACTGCACTGTATTTTGACCTGGAAATACAGGTAGGCTATTCTACAGGCTATTCTCTGGTTAAGATGTGTACTCTGATGTGATAAAAATGTGATAAAATCTGTTCTTAACACCTTGTTTGCATATAATCTTACACAGACCCTTACCATTTGTCCCGTTAGAATGTGTAAAATATGTTTTAGTAGCTAGGTCAATAGTGTGTGTGTGTGTGTGTGTGTGTGTGTGTGTGTGTGTGTGTGTGTGTGTGTGTGTGTGTGTGATGTACTTTATAGGGTACACATACATATTGTAGTGACCCTAACTGCCCCAGTGCCTATCCCCAGCCACTCTTATGCCTTTGTTGCGGTGTCAGTGGCAGCAGTATTAATGATGGCTGTGGTGTAACTTGACCGTGAGGCTGACTACTTTTGGTTTTCCCCTAAAAACTGCAGGTGCATTTACAGAACTCCCGCTATCACCTTCAGGCTAGACGCGTCCCAGGCTGTTTCTTCAGGCTCGGCTCAGATTCTAATACAAGACACTCTTTCCTTTCTCCAATAAATTCCAACATTTGTACCACTTTGATTTGCATTAGTTATGTTAAGTGAGGCCCTAAATTTGCTATAAAAGAGTCAGAGGAGCATAGCTCAGCGATTTGAAGTGCATATCCATCACTGCTGTTCTCAAGAAAACCATGATCATGCACTGGAATGTCTAGACAGTCCATTTAAATCAAGGCAATCATTGCTCCACATCCAGCTCTTAGATTCTGTGGCCTGACTGTCCATCCATTTGACCACCACCTAAAATCAAGCTAAAGAAACATCTCATGAGCAATAAAAACGATCTACAAGACTGAATCTATGAGAGGAGACTGAAGAGCGCTTCTGCCAATCTTGCAGCTTAGAACAAATCAAATGAGAATGCAGCCAATTACCTTTAGGTTAGCCCACTTGAGCACAGCAGAGTCCATTGGTATGTGTGATGCAGATTGACGTGAAACGTGAGAGTATAACGTGGCAGACAGCTTAACCACAAGAGGAAAATGAAGAAGGGAATCACACCAAGAATACAAATCCAAGGTCTGTCTCACTTTTCCTATTCAGCTGCCTGCGATGTAAAGGGAAGTGTTTCATTACAAGCCCACATCAGCCACCTGAGTCCTGCTCAATGCTCTCCAGCTCTAGAGCTCCACCTTCAGGAAGCCCTGAGTCCTCATCATCAGAGAAGGTCATCATGGTGTAGGTGCAGCACAGGACCGCCATCAATTTAAAAAATAAATAAATAAATTGGACTGGGAAACACGCCAGATACCTACTGGCTTTATCACCATTTCAGGCATTTTAGGAGTCTTGAAAATCAGCTGAATATTGTGGCATGTAATCAGTTTAATTCTAGCTATTTTAAGCCCATCGCATATTAGCTTGAGAGGGGGGCCGGGGGTGGGGAGGACCTAATGAGAGAGCCTTGGCTGTCCAGGCTAATCTTTGGGCTCTGATTAAGTGTGAAGGTCATGTGCTGTGACACCTATTAACATGCAGTGTTTGTGAGCAAACAGGCAGGTGAGCTTGGTGGGTGCTCACGACGAGCTGCCCAGCTAAATGTCAGCCTCCCTGGGCAACCCTCGCCAATGAACTGGAAAGATATATTTGTCTTTAATCAGGGCTATCTCCATGTTCCATGCCAGACAGCCGTCTCTTATTAGATAGCATCAGAAACGTCCCATTATTAACATCAGCATCTTTCACCATTATAATCTTACGTCTTGGCTTTGACACAAAAAAGTAGGACAGCCTTTTTCAAAGAATGGGAGGCTTCTTCACGAGGAGAGCACGCAACATGAATGCTTGTCATGCTGCAATGCATGATGGGTCCCTATAATAAAAACTTCATGACAATTGAAATGTCTCTTTTTCTCTTTTCCCCATCGGTATCTTTTTCTTGTGTGTGTTGAAAAGAATGTCACGCTCCCTTCTTGCACCAGCTACATTCTCTCATATCTTTCATATATTTATGTTACAATGGAGACATTTCAAACATTTTCACCCACATCAGCCACACAAAAGGAATTCCTTAAACGAAAATCGTCCCAAAAATAATGACAAGCGGCTAAATTGAAAGGCAGCTGAGGCAAATGGCTGAATGTGAGTGTAGCAAAGACTGTCGCATTGTGTTAGCCATTTCCTACATTCACTGTGATTATTTCAGTCAGATTAGGTGCTAGAAGCCTAATGAGTGTTATTGTCCTTCCAGAAATCTGTAATCTATTTTCTGCCAAACAGCATCAACTTTAGAGTTCAAATCAGAAACCCAGGTATGCTGGATTATTAAATAAGAGCTGTGCTGCCTTAAGTTCAGAAAGCTCAGTTTACAGATAGGAGAGGAAAGATAAGGGCAGATACAGCATTTGTGCCTGAAATACGCCCATTCAGATGTTATAATTCATTCTCTATAGGGCTTTAATGGTGCTTCAAACCAATTGTGCATCCACTTGTAACATTAATAGGAAATTCAAGAGCATGTTAAGTATCCCTAGAGATACTCTGAGAGCAATAAACATAGAATGCATGTGAAAGCCCACCCAAATGCATCGGATCTTGAAATGAGATGAGTAATATTAATATTAGCGTTTAGAAATCTCTAGCAGCCACAGTTTATACTCACAAAGAAAAGGGACTGTGTACTTTTTAGCCATTCTATTTTTGTGTCAACAGAAATTAAAGTTTATTAATGGTTTTAAAATTAATGGTTATTTGATTATTGTTTCAGGGGTATGTCTCTTTCCTTCCCCAAAAGAGCTAAATATACAGTACTGTGCAAAAGTTTTAGACACATGCAAAGAAATGCTATAGAGCAAAGATGCCTTCAAAATAATGAAATTAAATGTTTCTATATTTAAAAAAAAAAATACGGTAAAGAGCAGTAAACAGTAGTAAATGAATCAAAATATTTGGTGTGACAAAAAAATAAAAATAAAAATAGTAGTCTCCTGTATAATTTGTGCAGTTTTATAAGGAAATGAGCTGGTAAGTTTTATTGAGCATCTTGCAGAACCAGCCACAGTTCTTCTGGAGACTTTGACTTTCGGACTTGCTTCTTATTTTTGCAGCAAAACCCAGCAGCCTTCATTGTGTTTTTTTGTCTGAAAAGTGTCTCTGCTTTCTGTCTGCTTTCTTTAATGACATACGAACAATTTTATGTAACATTTAATTTTGTGCTAGAAAACTAATGTTTGGGAATCTAAAATGTTTTTTGTACTGACTTGATAATGTAGGAGTCATAAAATAAAATAAAAATCTATAACAAAGTTTGTACTAAAAAAAATAGGGTGCCTAAAACTTTTGCACAGTGCTGTATTTTTTACATTAATACATTCATCAAAGTGCAGAGGCGCACTATATGGCCAAATGTATCTGGACACCTGATTATTGAACATCCCATTCCAAAACCATGGGCATTAATATTGGTTTGTTCCCCCTTTGCTGCCATAACAGCCTCCACTCTTCTGGGAAGGCTCACTAGATTTGGGGAATTGGCTCTGGAAGTTTTTTGTCCATTCAGCCACATGAACACACAAGGTTAAGCACTGATGTCCGGCATGAAGGCCTGGCACAAATTTGCTATTTCAGTTCTTCCCAAAGGTGTTCAGTGGGGTTGAGGTCAGGGATCTGTGCAGGTCACTCGAGTTCTTCCACTCAAACCTCGGCAGTCATTTCTTCATGGAGCTCACTTTGTGCACAAGGGCATTGTCATGCTGGAACAGGTTTGGGCCCCTTAGTTCCAGTGAAAGGAAATCTTAATTCTTCAGCGTACAAAGACATTCTAGACAATTGTGTGCCTGTGATCAGGTGCCCACATACTTTTGGGTAGATACTGTATAGTGTATCCAGGTCTGCCAGGTCCAGGTGCTTACTTCGTTTATAGCTTTAGCCACCTCTAATTCCAAATGTGCATTGGAGATTTGATTTTAAATCATGTTCAGCGCAACATTTCCTAACTGTCCTTGAAGAAAACCCTTTTGCTTTTTTACATCAATATAGTCACTGATAGTTTTGTGGAGGACAATCCTCCTCTGGCATTTCATCAATCATTTCAGAATACAGTTCCAAACGCATACCTCAAGCTAGCTAAGAATGACAGGCATATTGGCTGGCCTTGATCTAATTATTTTCAGCCCTAATTTTGCATCTGCTATTTCAGACAACAAATTCAAGAAATGACTGGTTTTCCATTTCTCTTGCCAGAATTTTGAAATAATAATCAAATAACCATTCATGTTTAATTTTTTAATTTCTGTTACTAAACCTCACACATTCTAGGCAGTGATCTATTTTAGAAAAGCCTTCAGGTTAGCCTAACCACTGAGTGACAGGGAGGATAGGAGATATAAAGGGAGAGAGATGAGGTGGGAGAGAGATGAGGTGGGAGTGCATGATTTTCTTAACCTTCCCGTCCACACTCTCATCTGCATCTAGCTTGTACTCCTCCACTTCCAATCAGCAGCCCACCGGCTGAGCAGGCAGATGTGTGACAGCAAGCAGCAGTGGGCTGATGTGATTGTGTTCAGAGGAGAGAGGAGGTACCTTCATTGCAGGCTAGTTTTAACCTTGGTCCAGCTCATGAGATGACACAGAGTATTAGTAGCATTCACTGGGTGTCAAATGCAACTGTCATACATCAAAAATGAGTTGCCTTAAAACATCGGGTCTATTTTAGCAGAATATAGTCTGCTCCGACATTGACTCAAGGCCTTCACTTAACAGTGAATGTAGCAGGATGTCTGAGGGGTGAGGGAGACTGCATTGTTCTCAGTCGACCCAATCTGCCAATACTGACTGGAACCAATAAGTTCTGGAACTATCCATAACAAGATCTACACAGTTCCTGGACATGTTCTTGGTTTATATATCCAATAGAGGTGTGTACAGGACTGTTTTTCTCCACTAAGTTACAGTGGTGGGAAAAAGTATTTGATCCCCTGCTGATTTTGTACGTTTGCCCACTGACAAAGAAATGATCAGTCTATAATTTTAATGGTAGGTGTATTTTAACAGTGAGAGACAGAATAACAACAAAAAAATCCAGAAAAATGCATTTCAAAAAAGTTATAAATTGATTTGCATTTTAATGAGGGAAATAAGTATTTGATCCCCTATCAATCTGCAAGATTTCTGGCTCCCAGGTGTCTTTTACACAGGTAATGAGCTGAGATTAGGAGCACTCTCTTAAAGGGAGTGCTCCTAATCTCAGTTTGTTACCTGTAAAAAGACACCTGTCCACAGAAGCAATCAATAAATCAGATTCCAAACTCTCCACCATGGCCAAGACCAAAGAGCTGTCCAAGGATGTCAGGGACAAGATTGTAGACCTACACAAGGCTGGAATGGGCTACAAGACCATCGCCATGCAGCTTGGTGAGACTGTATTCTGACCTGCTCCTGCAATATTCTCTAACAACCTTTGTTGGATATATTTCATTAAATTATAAACAAATTACATTTAAATTAGTAATTTAAGCAGTTGCTGAAGATGGATGTATGAAAGTGGTAAATGCATTTTGCAGCGTTGACCAAGCATCCAATGCACTCCCATGTTAATGAACAAGGCCATTCTTTGTCCCAGCTTCATTCTGACTGCCCACACCTGACCACATGAAGGTAAAACCTGCCCACTCCCATGACTGTTTTGCCGGGTCTCACTCCTTATAAACCTGTCAGCCTGTACCTTGACCCCTGCTGTGTATCATGACCATGATTTCTGGACTCCATATAATAAAGAACACATCAATTGTACAACACTTGGATTTAGCCTCTCACTACTATACATTAAGCGAACTGCATGAGAAGAAGGCAATACATTTCAGCATGCTGCAGAATGTAGAAGGAGCAAATGTGGAAGAGGTTGATATTAAAGGTTTGTTGTTCTTCATTGTTACTTTTTTTAATTATAAATTTGATGCACCACTTCTGACTGTCCACTCGTGTATAAGGAAAAGTGGTGTGGAAATATTCTGCTTTGTCATTTTACCACAGTTAACACACCAGTTGTTCATACCACCTCTGATTAAATAAAAGTAAATGGTTCTTAGTTAAATTCAGGTATTCAGAATGCCAGATGAGAGAATTAGCCATTCTGTAAAGCTAGCATTTGACAAATAATAAATGTCCATCACACCAGTCATTTCTGGTCCTCAGCAAAAGACCTACTCTGGAGGAGGACCTAAAAAGTGGTTCCTCGAAAAGTACGCTCAAAGGTTTGTTTCTCAAAAGTTCTGGGTTCCTGAAAAGGTTCCTACAAGATAAATGCAGCTACAGAGAAATTGTAGGGAATCCAAATGTCTACAATTGATTATATTATTATAATGCATTACTAATTATAAACTACACTGCTTGTTTCCACTAAATGGTTTCTTGTGTATAGAGACGAAGCCAAACGAACCCATTTTGCAGTGTTGAATGTCAGCGGTGATTGAAAAGAGCATGTGTGCGGGACGCTCACGATGCTCAAAAGCCCCCGGCCATCACCACAACCCAGACTGTCAGACTTGTTTTGCAGGATGTTTGGCATTTGGGGATTAGAGCTGGGTGTTTTGTACGCTAGCCTGCAGGGACAGCCTGTTGACAGGCGATCTCTCCTCTGGCTCGTAGCACCGCCTGCTCGTTACCGGCTGCCCTGAAGAGATTACTCATTCTCCCCACTCTTCCCAGGCTACCATCAGCAGCTCTATGTCACACGCAGGAGACGCGCAAACCCTAAATCAGCTATTTATTCAATAGCTATAAGCTATTTATTGTTTTTGGATTTAACATTCCTGATCTGCAGGATTGACGCAAGCTTCCCCTTCACCTTCACCTGACCTTCTCACCATTGTAAGCCTGTTGAGCCAGTAAAGTGCTATTGTTTTGGGGGCTTTTGTCTGTTGATGACCTCAAATATGAACTAGCATTAGAAAGTAAGATGGAGCTCATGAAGGTCGGAGTGCAACACGAGGCCCTCAGTTGTGCAATAACTGAATCCAGGTTTACTTCTCAAAGCAAAATTTGACTACTCCTGTGTTGAAAGGAAATGATTTCTCTGAGCAGCGCATGGCATGTTTGAGCATATGGCTAATGAGTCGTCTACAAGTAAGATAGCAAGCCTATTGGAAGAGAGCCTGTCAGAGAGGAAGATAGACAGGCGGAAAGCAGGAGAGGAAGCAGCGGAGGCTGATAAGGAGCACATGGCAGAATTCCATCCTCTGAGTGCCAGCTGATAGTATTAAGCACTACATCAGCACTCCCTCAGGAGCCAGATGTAGTATTTTCCTTTAGTGACTTCAGCACACTTTTAAGGAAAAGGATTTCTTAAGGGTTCTTTGGGTGAATAAAGCTTTTTTAAAATCTTTCCAAACAAATTAATTAAAAATGGGTAACCCTATGTTGTAGTGTCCTGGATAGATCCTTTAAGGGTTTCCCCAGAGGGACAATCAGACAAATCCTTCAGTGTACTAAATGAAACCTTGTTTTCTGAGAGAAATTACAAGCTGAGATGCATAATGTAGCCTTTGTTATGGGCAGTGGTTGCTTAGTGGTTAAGACGTCCGATTGGAAGGTCCTGAGTTCAAATCCCAGCACCGCCAAGCTGCTTCTGCTTCTGGGCCCTTGAGCAAAGCCCTTAAACCTCAACTGCTCAGTTGCATAAATGAGATACAGTAAATGTCATTTGCTCTGGATAAGGATGCCTTGCCAAATGCATAAATGTGTTGGCCAAACACTAAGCCCAAGGTGTGAATCCACCCTGGATGGGACACTAATCATTTGAAGGGCATCATGCACACAATAATTCACACCTGGGATCAATTTAGAGTAGCCAATTCACCTACTGGCATGTTTTTGTGAGGAGGGAGGAAACAGGAGAACCCAGAGGAAACCCTTGAGGAGAACACGTGAGACAGTAACTCATTTCATAATCGAACCAGGGCACTGTGAGGCAGCAACCCTACCCGCTGCACCACTGACAAACATGTTTCATAAAAAAAAAAACAGACCTTTAGAGCAATTCTAGAAATCCTGCATAACAGCAATCAGTTTATTCAGTTAATTCAGTTTGACTCTGTCAAATGAAAATTGCCTTGTTACAAGCTTATGTAACCACTCTTTACCTCCTACTGCCAGTCTAAAAAGTAGCTGATTGGATTTTAGCCCACATTGCCATTATCTAATTTTGTCTACATTTTTTTTTTTTTTTTTTTTTTTACCAGTGTATTTATTTTGCTTGTGTATCTCATTAGAATAAACTACAAATCATTGAATTACATCATTTTTTCTGGTACAGTGTGTCTAATGTAACTTCTAACTTGTTTCTAACTTGTTTTAATTTCTGAGAAAGTAAATTTTGTATTGTGAAAATCTCTCCATGTGCCATTGCATGATAGTATATTTTAACCACAACACCCAGCAGTAATACTGTGTTCACACACACACAGCATGACACACACAACTATGTTCACACACACAGCATGACATTTGATTTCCTGAATTCTGTGCAAAGTATGATTAATGTATTATTTAATTTGTGTTTAACTAATTAGCTGTAGAAGTTATATATAGCTACTGACGTTTCCCATCAGAGCATTGGACAGTACACACCCACATGCGACTGCAGTTGTTACACACCCATACAAGCAAATGACTTGCGGCTTGCTAGTGTGAACATAGGGAAATGCATACTTTGCTATATTTCAGAAATAGGAATGTGACTCATTCAGATTTTTTTTTAATTCAACTCTTCTTACAAAAGTTGTTTGTTGTTTGGAGTTGCTTGGCTCCTACAATGTAGTGCTGCTAATTTATATGTATATTTATTCTCATCTGTATGGTAAAGAGTTGCGATTTTAGACATTGATGCTTGTTATCCCTGTCCTTCAGTCTCCAGTACATGTTCTATATTCATCATAAGTTGCATTTGATATTTGTCAGGCATCAGCATCTAAATGAGAAGCTGTCAGTTGATGCCAGAGAGAAGGAAGACTATATCCAAATTTGGAACGTGGGTGGAAGTTTGATCAGCCTGGCTCGGTTGTGTCCGAGAAGATAGCTCTGGCTATTTTTCCCACTGGCCTCAGACTGTTGGATATAGTGGGTCATGACAAGGCTGTAAAACAGCTGAGCTTTCTCTCTGTTTCCGCAGCCTGCCACATTAGCTCTGCGACCTGCAATTCCCCAATGCAGCAGGCGAGAGCTAGTGCCATGGCGAACCCCACCCTGAGCTCGCTGCCTCTCAGCAGCGTCACCCAGCGGCAGCCTGATTTAACGCACAGGCTGTTTCCGCTGGAGGCTGGAGAAGAGTCTAAAACAGAAACAGCAGGAAAGTGCCAGAACTGATACATGTCAGAGAGATGCTGGTGAGGTGGGGAAAGGGGAAGTGAGAGAGGGGGAAGGGTGATGAATGTAAAACATGGAGACACACTTCATTTCCCACCTGCATTACATAGGGCATTGCTCTCCCAAGGGTGAGTTAGTGCAGCATGACCAGATAGACAGATGTTTCTCTTTCAAGTCTGCACGTGACCTCGCCGTTTCCTCTGCACTTCTTTGCATTTTTGTTCATTCTTTCTGAATGGATTTTTTTCCCTTTGACTTCCAGGAGCAAGGAAAAATCTGTGTCATCTTCAATGTGGGCACTGATGACATCACCATAGATGAGCCAGCGGTCGTCGTGAGCGATGGCAAGTACCACGTAGTGCGCTTCACCCGCAGCGGGGGGAATGCCACCCTCCAGGTGGACAACCAACCCGTCATCGAGCGCTATCCAACAGGTAAAACCCTGCTGCTGGCTGCAAATAACAGACTGTAGGAGGGAACCTCCGACATGAGAAGTGTGATATGTTGTTTGTGTGCTGGAGAGAGGCCAATACCATGCGCAACCACGGACACACAGTCAGAGACTCAGAGAGAGAGAGAGAGAGAGAGAGAGAGAGAGAAAGATAAGGAGAGATGAGTGGCACAGCTAGCTCCAAAGACGCAATTATCACCTCTCAAAATAAACCATGGCGGCTGCATTTTTGTCCTTCAAAATCTGATGAATGCTGTTTGAAGACTTTGGCACCAATTTGGAAGCATATTGGCAGCCTACCTCATGCCAGAGTGCAAATTGATTTATATTTGTGAATGCACGTCATTAGGTTTTCAAGTGTGCCATTTTGCCTTCAGATTCTGCCCAGGCTCTGACTCAGCGAGTGGAGGGCCTAAATAACCACCTCATGAACAATCTAATAACAATTGCAAATTGACACATTTCGCTCCAAGCTGCCTCACTTTATACATTCAACCCAGGATGAATTTGGATCCTTTACAGTAGGTAGCCAGCTAGTTTTTCTTTGAGCAGCCTGAGGAATGAATCTGCACTGCTGCTGCTGCTGCTGAATACCTTCCTCCAGACAAATTTAAAATCTCAAAGCAGCCTTTCATTTTCACTGGCAACTAAAATGGCTGAAATAAGCTTCTCTTCTTAAAGTAAAACTCTACCCTGAAGCACATTAAATATTTTTACTCTCAAATATTGGTGGTGTACTTATAAGGGTTGGCAATATGAAAACATATTGTATCAAAATACATGTATACAAAAATAAATAACTTCAAGCTGAAAAAAATAATAATAACTTTAATAATAATAATAACTTTAATTCATTCTAACAATATATATATATATATATATATATATATATATATATATATATATATATATATATATTTAAAATATTACAATTTTAAAGGTTCAGTACAAAATTTTAACATCAGATCAGCTGTCTGTCATAGTTGTGACAAAATGTAGTTTATTACAATATTAATATTATTTCATCAAATTTCCCAGCTCTATGTGCGATATCGATTTTGGTGCAAAGCTGTAGGTTGGTGCTGTATTTTTGTTATTCCTGTGAATTGTTAGTGGTTGTATGCCATACTGACATCACAGGAGGAAACTGCTAGTATATTTACAATGGTGTTTAATGGAAGGAAAAAAAATTAATGACCTCAAACAACAGATAATAGCCAGAATTTGCTGTTTGCCCCAAAAACAAAAGAGCGACATTCAGCATCATATTAATGAGAAATCCAATGTAGAAGTAGTAGAGACATCAAATATTGGACTCCAAGTTCCAGAACGCAATTCAATACAGTATATGACACTGAGTTACAGCTCAGACTGAAACTCGGCTCGGCTTGTTACTGAGCTACGAGATGACAAACGTGATGGCATTGACAGCAATATTAGCGTGAAAGCTGAAGCTTTGGAATCGAATCTGTTTGAGCAGAGTGTATAGATTCGTAGGACAGATTAAAGGACTAAAGCGCAGCTGTATCACTCTCTTTAGGTAGAGATAAAGCAACACCTAAATCCCACGGGACCATTATCAACAGGTAGTCGATTGACATTGTGAGTAATATAGGAAACAGTTATCCAAGGGGAAACTAATCTAACTTGTCAATTAAAGAAGTTTTAACCCAAACAGTCAACTCTGAAGATCACAAATATGATTCTAAACATTGATATACAAGTATTTTTGGTGGATTTTTCCTTTAAATTGAGGAAGTTTAAGAATCCCAGCTAACTGAAGACTAAATAAACTCCACCCTGTACCAGAAGCTGAAATGTTGTAAAACTGATTGTGCTATGATGTTGCTACTTTGGAGCTGTAGCTCTTCCTCTGCAGTGACCCGCCCTTCTGCACTTAACAGAGAAATGTGAGCAAACTAAGCGAACTCTCTCACTTTCTCTTTCTCTCTTTCTCTCTCTCTCTCTCTGCACTGTGTGCTCCGGGACTCGCATCCCTCTCATAGCTGATGTTCCACAGGAAGACATTTTCTCGGCCTATAATAACTGCCCATGCTCTCACTCAATCCTCAGTTTTCAATCTACTCTCTGGATACACTGATACACACCAGATCTGCTGCCAGACTTAAGGGCCTTTTTGATCACAACACAGCTCAGAGAGGGAAAAAGTATTCATAAAGTGCTTCACCTGGTTCTTCCGTATTCTCCCACCCGCTTGTTTCCTATCATCTCCACAGAGTAAAGGCTGGGCTCCCAACTGCTACAGGATGAACAGCTAGGTTTGCCCTCTGTCTGAGATTTTGTATGATTTCTGCAAGGCAAAAGTGGTGTTATATAGTGCCAGGACTCCAAGCCACCAGGGCTGCCCTAACCCTCCTGAGATGGCATGGTGGGTAAGGCTGAGGAATTGTTTTTAAAATAAGTCAAAAGCACATTTGCATAGTTTCTGGAACATGTTTTCCTCCTGAAGAGCTGAGCACAGGATGCACGAAGTTTGCTTGAAAACTGACTAGGCAGTGTTCAGCTGAGATTAGCAACCATGGTTAATTCGGTTAATTAAAATGGAGGATTAGATAATGGTGTCTGATAAAGCTGTCTGTGGATAGAAAGGCCCACTTGCATCTCTTTAAGGGCTTTACCAGAAATAAGCACAATATTTTCATTGATACTCCCGTTGTCAAAACTCAGCATCCTTTATAGAAATGCATCAGTACATGTTTCATTGGTTAGACCAGCTTTTCTACCTTTCATTCCCCAGCTGCTCATTGATGGATGCATTTTCTATTTCAAGTTTCCTTTGAAGGTTTTAGCAGAGAATTTGTCACACATGAGAGCTTCTAACAGGATTAAGGAAGCGGTAGGTTTGAGCCCCTTTCAGAGTGTATGGTAAGGAAGGATAGTGCAAGAAGTGATGAGACGGGCATCACAGTATGAACACAACACATTGTCCTGTCTGTTAGTGCTGACTTTTTCTTACATTATCACTAAATATAACACACCTTGAGTTGTTTTATTGAAATGCAAAAATTTGGATACGAGTTGTTGATCATTATTGTAGCTATGCTGTACTATTAATCGTCAAACCAAATGCTGTTACATAGCAAATATATCAACTTATATATATATATATATATAATCTAAATACAGAGGCTTTTCATCTCTCTCTCTATGCCCTTACTCTGTGGTACTGGTAGGAGTTTCACAGTGTACATTAAGATGAATGAAAGAAAGAAGATGGCAGGTGGAGGGCAGCGGCGAAAGCAGAGCTGACATAGCTGTAATCTGACGAGATACCTATCTCTCTCCCTCTCAAAGGATGACTGGTACTGAGAGCTCATTTTAGGCCCGGAAAAAAGACCTGTCAAACCCTGTCTCTTAGACACGAGGACAAAGGAAATTGTAGTAGCTCATGAGATCACACATCGTCTCTTATCCGGGAAAGCCAAGACATAAAGTCAATTTCTAGGAGGTTTCTTATGTTAATTACATGTAGGTCTAGCGTATCTTATTTGGACATCATTGCTTGGCTTTAAATGAAAATCTGTTACAGAGAACTGAAAATGTCTTCCTGAGCATTATATATTAGGCCTGTGTTAAAATGCATGACCGTTTATATCATTATGATGGTACTCGATTTTGGTTAAGTGTCCTTCCCTTGCAATGAAATTACAATGAAATTAACCACATGATCAAACTATATGTTAAACTATCACTAAATATTCTAACCAGATTTTAAACTGTTATAAATAGTCTCAAGCTTCTAAAACTGTCTAATAACTAAGATTAGCCCATCTTAAACCAACATAATGTTAATCCTAAAGCTCGTTTACTTCCTAACTTGAAAAACTTGCTAATCTTGATGCCATGTTTTTAACCTTGTGACACTTGAACTTCCAGATATTAACCTCTAACTATGTGTCTCTCTAAATTCTTTGAAGGCAACTTTGATAATGAACGGCTGGCTATAGCCAGGCAAAGAATCCCATACAGACTCGGTCGGGTAGTTGACGAGTGGCTACTCGACAAAGGTAAAAAAAATGGATTAATTAAACAGTGACTTAATGACTTATTAAGGCTCTGGAAGAGGTGCAGTTTCCTGAAGTTTACAGAATTGGCATCTGCAAATTGATTGAGTTGGTGAGCAGAATTGTAACTGTAGCTGCCCACTCAGCGTGTCCACTATATTGATCATCTCTGGGTCCCATCTTGGCCTTTTTGTCTATTTTCTCCAAGGCACTACTGTCCTTCCCAAACCGAGAACTGCACCACTTCAGAGATTAAGATATAATACATAACATAATCCCTGACTAACCCTTAACAACACCCCATAACTCCAGTAACTGTCTGCAAATAGTCTGCTGCTTTCTATGCTCTGTTTTTCTCTTCTTTGTCTTCCCTACAACACCTCAAACATTATTCCCTAAAACATGATTTCCTAAAAATCGCTAACACATAGAAAAGCCCGAAACATTCCAATTTCAGTTCCAAGTAGTTAAAGGGACGGATGCAATTTTCTGTGCAATAAACTATACATAAAGTTGACATAAAGCCACATTTGATGTGTCTTAACCCTTTGAGTGTAAAAACAAAAAGCAAGAATATTTACATACACGTAAAGCATAGCTTCAAAAATTACAGATAAATTACAGTTGTTTTGTATTTTATCAAACAGCTGTCCTTGTTATGCAAATGTGAGAAATGAACTCGGAGCTTGCACCAAGCCGACATCAACACCGTCACCTGAAGCCGAGTTTTACTTTTTCCATTTATTACACCAAAGTCATCTGTATGCAAACTCTTCTGAGGGCTAAGCATTCAACCAAAATGTTAAGTGTAGAATAAACACATCTACACAACAGCCAGTAAGAGTGACCTTTTTGTTTCTGCATACTTCAATCAGTCTAATTTGAAAACAAATGCTAAGAATTGCAGTGTAATTTACCATCACTGTACTAAAACCATACACAACATCCACACACATCACGTGATCGGCAGTGAAGACTGTGCCTTACTCATACGTTGTAGATTTAATTTTGCATTTCATTTTAAATAGGTCAATAAATAAAAAGTAACTACTGCCTAAACTACTGCATAATTACTTCTCAATAACTCAGAGGGTTAAACATTTTCTAACTATAAATGAACTAAATAAATCTAATTAATCCTTAATCAGGTAACTAGATATATACATATACACTTGACCTAAACAATGTCCCTTTAACATGTAACACACAAACTTTTGTGATGTACCGAACCCCTCACATTTCAGTAAAGATGTCCTGTGTGAATGTTGCTTTTTATGATAGGTTTTACACAAATTTATGCTTGTCACTGAGTTCTGTTACTGTGGATTTTGTATGTACAGTATAAGAAAGTCTTTGATCCCCCTCAAAGCTTCCATTCATGCCCTCAAGGCTGTTCTTCCATCACCAGTAAGTGTGAGCTGAGCAACAAAAATCATTCCACTGTAACTGGGCTTACACTGTACGATAAGTGATCTTGCTACCACACATACTACAGAAATCATATGACAAAAGTGCTCACACTGTACAAGTGCCTCACAACGCAGGTACTTATACTGAATGACCATCGAATCCAAAGTTAAAGGTCAAGTGCTTAAAATTGAGCACAATTTTATACTGAATACACCAAAGAAAAGGAGTCGGCGAAAAAATCTAGACACAGAAGTTGGTCGGGAAAACATGGTCCTTAAAAAGAGCTGAACATTTTCTCTCTTCTTCAGCCGAGTTTTCATTGGAATCAAACCCTGTTAACATTCGAGTGAAGCAGTGAAGTCACTCGTGCAGTCTAGAGCCTGTGAACACTTTACTGAGAAACAACACCAAAAAAGTTACGGATTGACCCTTACAGAATTAAAGAGCCAACAAAGTTGGTTATTTTTTAATAAAGTGTGGACACAAATTAATATAGAGATCACAAGTTAAAATCCAGACAATGCCACAGCCGTCGGTGGCTGGGAGCCAAAGGAGCGAAATTGGCTGTGCTCTCTGGGTAGGATGGCTGGCACACTCTATGTCCCCTGTCAATCACAGCAACACTAGCAAATTGTGAGCATCTATGAGCTCCTGTTTGTGGAAGAGGGTAGATAGAGCATTCCTCTGAGTGTGTTATGCTGCCCTGTGACATAGCATGAACAGGATTTTTGGATCCTTTAAAAGGATTGGTCGGCTAGCTTCAGATGTCTCAAAGGAAGCACGTTTTAGACTTCATGCTCCCTGGTTTGTAGCTGTCCCATGATAATGGAGAGCTGGAGGGTTGGAATTGGCAAATGACCAAATTTGGGTGAAAATGGGGGGAAAATATTTATTATTGTATTATATTATATACAGTATATGATATCTGAAGCCCTGGGGGTTCCTGGACCTCACATAGAGAACCACTGCCTTAAGTGAATACTCAAAGCGAGTAAACTATTTTGCCCATTCCCACCAAACAATTGATCACATTTTAAGTACAGTGGGGGGAAAAAGTATTTGATCCCCTGCTGATTTTGTACGTTTTCCCACTGACAAAGAAATTATCAGTCTATGATTTTAATGGTAGGTGTATTTTAACAGTGAAAGACAGAATAACAACAAAAAAATCCAGAAAAACGCATGTCAAAAAAGTTATAAATTGATTTGCATTTTAATGAGGGAAATAAGTATTTGACCCCTTTGACTTAGTACTTGGTGGCAAAACCCTTGTTGCCAATCACAGAGGTCAGACGTTTCTTGTAGTTGGCCACCAGGTTTGCACACACCTCAGGAGGGATTTTGTCCCACTCCTCTTTGCAGATCCTCTCCAGGTCATTAAGGTCATTTTCAATGCCCTGGCTGAGGGAAGGAGGTTTTCACCCAAGATTTGACAGTACATGGCCCCGTCCATCGTCCCTTTGATGCGGTGCAGTTGTCCTGTCCCTTTAGCAGAAAAACACCCCCAAAGCATAATGTTCCCACCTCCATGTTTGAGGGTGGGGATGGTGTTATGACTTGGGGTCATAGGCAGCATTCCTCCTCCTCCAAACACGGTGAGTTGAGTTGATGCCAGAGAGATCTGACCACACCTGACCACAACACTTTCACCCAGTTCTCCTCTGAATCATTCAGGCAAACTTCAGATGGGCCTGTACATGTGCTTTCTTGAGCAGGGAGACCTTGTGTGCGCTGCAGGATTTCAGTCCTTCATGGCGTAGTTTGTTACCAATTGTTTTCTTGGTGACTATGGTCCCAGCTGCCTTGAGATCATTAACAAGATCCTCCCGTGTAGTTCTGGGCTGATTCCTCACCGTTCTCATTGAAACTCCACGAGGTGAGATCTTGCATGGAGCCCCAGACCGAGGGAGACTGACAGTTTCTTCCATTTGTGAATAATCGCACCAACTGTTGTCACCTTCTCACCAAGCTGCTTGGCGATGGTCTTGTAGCCCATTCCAGCCTTGTGTAGGTCTACAATCTTGTCCCTGACATCCTTGGACAGCTCTTTGATCTTGGCCATGGTGGAGAGTTTGGAATCTGATTGATTGATTGCTTCTGTGGACAGGTGTCTTTTTACAGGTAACAAACTGAGATTAGGAGCACTCCCTTTAAGAGAGGGAGTCTTAATCTTAATCTTTGAGTCTTGATCAAATACTTATTTCCCTCATTAAAATGCAAATCAATTTATAACTTTTTTGAAATGTGTTTTTCTGGATTTTTTTGTTGTTATTCTGTCTCTCACTGTTAAAATACACCTACCATTAAAATTATAGACTGATCATTTCTTTGTCAGTGGGCAAACGTACAAAATCAGCAGGGGATCAAATATGTTTTTCCCCCACTGTATAACATATCAACAACATATTAATTCATAGGCTCAAGTTACACAATTCATGGCAACAACTTTGGTATGTTGTGGTCACAACATAATAATTCATGGCCATATGTTACTTACAGTAGTACAGTAGGCTTGAAATATTAACTCAATATTAATTCATGACCACACCTTTATAAAAAATAACCTCCATGTCACCTCAATGGCTCTGTACAGGACTGATTGTGTGATTGCAATTTGTTTTCCATGCAGATTCAGCAACAGTAGATTTCTCTAGGCCCCTGTGCACAATGCATACATAACTGCTCACGGTTATGTACAGCTCGGTTCTGAGTTGTTCACTAGTCAGAATTTGTACACCCATTTATGTAATCTCACAACATCCTCTTACACAAAGAGCAGGAACCGGATTTGTTTATGCTGCCGGATAAATATCCTCCTGATGAGTCCTAGACTTTCACATATTCACTGTTTCCATCATTATTTACCATCTCGCTATTAAAAACTAGAGCCTACTTGTATTGAAAGGCAACCTCGCATTAGGCCTGGAGAGGCTCTCTCTAAGGCCAGAACAACTGCCCACTTCATAATCAAATGTGGCAGAGTACTCTTTGTACGACTGTTCATCAGGTATAAGTAGAAACTCAAGTCCGGCTCTTAGAATTCACTGGCAAGTGCATGTTTCTCAATCAGCTGTCCCCTTAGGCTTTTTAAAAGTGCTTTTAAAGTTTAGCAGGTGAATCTTTCTGGTAGCACAATCTGATTGTTTTACTTTTCAACTGGGTTTATCCAATTATAACACCTGTGATTTACAATTTTCAATTCGAAGCTAGGAGAATCTAATTACATCCAGATTAGCAGCCTCTGTTCTTGTTGCGTCTCTCACTTGGTCAAAATCCTTTAGCCTGACTTCATAAAATAATACAGTTACGAGATGGTTGTTGCTGATTGGATAGTGCTGGGGTTCTCCAACTGTTCAGTATCCACCTCAACCACACCCCCCACAATCCACCCCCCATTCAGTATAGATTTATTGTATGACCCTAATCCAACTATTCAAATGTATGGCTCACTATTTGGATATTTATTGGAGCCACAGAGCTTTTTATTCCTGAACTTTCAACTGACAAAAGGTCCAAGTATGACATTAATTGTAAGCCAACTTGTTTTTGATTTACTGAGGTTTGGATTAAACCCATTTAGTTCAAATGACCAGTCAAATTAGCTAATAACTATAAAAACTCAATAAATATAATAACTTTGATAATAATAGGTTGTGATTTCCACCACTGTAACAAATTCTTTTTTAAAATGCAGATCCCCTGGCTATGCTCAGTGGCGTGAAAAAAACACTTTCCTATTGTTCAGCCAACTGTTTTTGGAAATATTCTATTAACAAACCCCATTTTTTAAAATTTAAACTCAAACAAGATCAAGTGCAATAGTAAAACGTTTACCCTATCATCCAGAGATTGTGAGTTTGAATCCACAGTCATCTGTGTCAGAGAGCCCAAGATGCAGAAGTGGGTGGATAGCACTTTCCTCCAAGTGTGTTATGCTGCCCCCTGACATTGCAACAGTTTGAAAAGATGCAGTTGGAAGCATATGATAGCCTTTTGTCCTCCCTGGCTGTTAGCTACCGTGTGATAGAGGAGAGCTGCCTGATGGGTGGGAATTGGCCATGACTAAATTAGGGAGAGAAAAAAAAACAAGATAGACAGCATACACGATAAAGCAGTTTAAGATGATGTTACTGAATGGAGAGTTGAGGGGACCAAACACTTAGTGGAGAATAAATGGAAAACGAGTGTGTGTGTGTGTGTGTGTGTGTGTGTGTGTGTGTGTGTGTGTGTGTGTGTGTCTGTGTCTGTGTGTGTGTGTGTGTGTGTGTGTGTGTGTGTGTGTGTGTGTGTGTGTGTGTGAGTATGTTTGTATGCATGTTTGTGTCTCTGTCTGTGTCTGTGCATGAGGCCTGAGGATGAGGAAGAAACCCCTCATGCCCTGGTAACACATTAGCATTGGAGCTGCCAGATGACACTTATCAATGCAGATTAGCAACAACAAGTCCTATGAATAAAACATTTTCAAAAGTGTTTTACATATTCATAACTAGTTTTCCAATTGTATTCTCTTCATTATCTGTATTATTATTAATGAGGCACAGATAACTATATATACAGCTGTATTCTGTAATAAGTGCATTTTCCATTGTTCTTCCATATAGCTAAACTACTGCAGACTTTGTAGCTAATTGCTGAGTTCATGATCTATATATCACTTTGACTCATGCTCTGTGAGAGTCAGAAGTTTTCCATTGCTGGGTCCAAATGCTCAGAGTGTTATCGGCTCATGCAGGAAGACCCTGTCATAAAATATGCAAAACTTACCTTTTAGTCAAACTAATGTTTCTTTCTTTCTGTCTTGCTGCTGTTCTGTCTCTCTTCCTCCTCTCTTTCTCTCACTCTGGCTTTCACCCTCTCCCTTTCCTTCCTCATTGGGACCACCGTAGGGCGGCAGTTGACTATCTTCAACAGCCAGGCAGCCATTAAGATCGGAGGCCAAGATAAAGGCCGGCCATTCCAGGGTCAAATCTCAGGCCTGTACTACAATGGACTGCAGGTCCTGAAGCTGGCAGCGGAGGGCGACCCCAGTGTTAAAGTGGAGGGCAACCTGCGCTTGGTGGGAGATGCGCCATCAGTAATGTCCACAGAGACCACCTCGGCCACACCTCCAGCCGCCATGGACATGTCCACCACCATCATGGAGACCACCACCACTATGGCCACCACCACCACTCGAAGACAGCGTTCACCCAGCCTCAAGGACAGCATAACACAGGTGAGGAACAGAGTGTCAACACCCTCATAGTACAGCTAGAGAACAGTCAAGAACATTCACAGTTCTAATACTGGTGGTTCCTAAATTGAACACAAACCTGATTCTTTGTCTTCTGTCTCTGCCTCAACACCCCACATCCATCCAGTCAGCTAAACTTGCACCAGCTGAACGTAAGTTCGATCACAAGTCAGGGTGCAAGTCGGAGGAAAACTCCGGGCTAACACATGCTCGAACTGCAGCTCATGCTGTGTCACAGGGTGGCGTAACACATTCGAAGGAAAGCGCTATCTGCCTTCTTCCTCATACATGAGCTGACAGATGGCCACAATTGCTTAGTCTCACTGTGATTGTCAGGGGAGAGGTTATTCCATTCCTCCACCCAGAGAGCATGAACAATAACTTCCAGTGATGGATGGCTGAGGCATTTGAATACCATTTGGCATTTGAAATCACAATCTCCTGACAATAGTGGCCTCAATATTTTAATATATTGGTATTACAGTGGTGCTTGAAAGTTTGTGAACCCTTTAGAATTTTCTATATTTCTGCATAAATGTGACCTAAAACATCACCAGATTTTCACATCATCATCAAGTATTAAAAGTAGATAAAGAGAACCCAGTTAAACAAATGAGACAAAAATATTATACTTGGTCATTTATTTATTGAGGAAAATGATTATCTGTGAGTGGCAATATTACATATCTGTGAGTGGAAAAGTTTGTGAACCTTTGCTTTCAGTATCTGGTGTGACCCCCTTGTGCAGCAATAACTGCAACTAATCATTTCCGGTAACTGTTGATCCGTCCTGCACATCGGCTTGGAGGAATTTTAGCCCAGTCTACAGTACAGAACAGCAACTCTGGGATTTCTATCAGATTAAAGTCAGAACTTTGAATTGGCCATTCCAAAACTTTATACTTTGCTTGAAAAGTATATTATACTATATTATAAAGTGCATTATACTTTACTTGATATATATCTTGCCTATGAAAAAGTATATTTCATGCAAATTTGAGTACTATTTAAACAGTGAAATTATTTTGTTAGCCCTGTGCAGTGCATGAGGTCTTCAAGAATAATGTTGAGAACCTTTGCTCCTGAAGTCCAATCAAATCCTCCAAGATAGTCCTTCCAGACCTAACAGTCTTTTAACATTGATCGCTGACTTATCTCATGGATCTTTATTCTATACTATTTGATTATCCCTGCTAAATCTCACTTATATTAACTCAATCTCTGTCTATAACTCAGTTATATAGATGGATGGATTTCCCTTTTGAGTCTTGGCTCCTTACAAATGTTTCTCGCTCACAGTCTCAAATCTCAGATGGTTTTTCCTCAGCACGGTGCCCTTTGGCTTAGTCAGTAAGGGTCTGGGTCTGAATTGTGACATTGTCTAAAAAACAAATAAATAAATAAAACTTAATTGAATTAGATGGCACAACTTTAAACAGCAACCCACTGTTGTCCTCAGGCATTGCAGCATGCCATGTTAATAAAAAATCAGTTTTATTATATAAGTGCAGCAGTCATGGACAGAAATAGGGCTAATAGCGTAACTTGGCCTAAAGGGAGATGGCATAATCATTTATTGCCCTAGAAGAAAACATTGTACTGTATAGAAGAACTGTGTAGAAGAAAGCATTGTACTTGTACAGTATTCATTGCTGAAGACAAGAGATAGCTACTAATTGACTTTCTGGTTATTTCTCTGTGTGAATACCGTGTTCTTGGTATCCATCATAAAAATGAGCAAAAATGATTGCAAAAAAAAACATTATGAACTATATTTGGAACAGGTTTGAACTAGAAGTGGTTTATGTGTAAATCTCTTAAAGAATGAATTCCACACAAAATTTATAAAGTAACCATTATCAGTGTTTCCAGTTAAGACAAACTATTAATTTGTTCTAAAAAAAAAAAAATAATAAAAAAATAAAAAAACTCTCATAAGAACTATTTTTAGTGTTGATGAATTGTATACATCAGTTTGGTTTTTGTAAACAAAAGAGAGCTGCACGCACCCTGTTTGCAACCTGACGCTAATTGGTTATAATCTGATTCACAAATCTGTCAAGAATTTTATTTAGGAGTCGCTTTGTTATTAGCTAAAATGTTATCCACTTATTATTATGGATTACCACTAAAAGACATGGAGACCCTAAAAGACCCTTTTTAAATGGTAGAACCTGTCCTGTCAGTGGTTAAATGATACCTGACCTGATGATAAGTCACCTAGCCTGCAATGACCAGACATAGATAAAGATCTCATAGAAAGTCAAGCGTTAATACTGGAGAGAAATTGAAGGCGCACAAGTCTCTTGATGGTTACAACTTTGTTGTTTGTGGGCACGTTCATGACGTAATGTTTTATGACGACAATTACAACAAACAGATGCTCATTTTCTAGCTGAGCCAAGTTAGCTAGATAACCATATCCATTATAGGCAACTCTTTGGTAAAAACATGACCTATGTATCTAATATTAGTTAGCTGGTTTCTTTATGTATATTTTAAGAGAGCTTTGTAGGTTTATTACAGCAATATAAATTAGGTATGTTAGCTAACTAGCAAGGTAAGCCTGTTAAGTTTTCCCAAGACAACATCACTGATATGCACCCATTATGAAATGGGTGCTTCAGAGACGGAGCTCCTCGGTCCAGTTATCCCTCCCAGTTGTGGCTCGGAAAGGTATCTGATTCAATGGTATGCTGTGAAAATGAATGTGTTTATGGACACCTATTATTCTGACACCCAACAAGCACAAACCAACATTTTAGAAAGCAAATTATGACTTCTTGTTAGAAATCACTATAGGCTCCCAATATAGGAAAGTGATCAACTTTTGTTTCAACAGGATGATATAGACAAGATGGCAAACCTATTTAAATTAAAGCATGTGTTCATCTGTCGAACCATCTGCATAAACTACACTCACATATGATTTATCTGTCACCAAGATTAAGCAATGCTTATTTTCAGTTTTGCCATTCAAACTTTATTTTTATCCAAATTAAATCTTAGCTATAGATCATTAAATTATTAAATGTGCATGCTTGTTGTTCTTCCTCACAGTGTCATCACTGTATCTGCTGTTGTTCCTCCAGCATATCTGCTGAACTAAAGCATTCGGTCTCACTGTACCTCTACGTTAGTTGATGTAAACAGTTTGCTCAACTTCATCTTGTGTGCAGGAGCAAGGAGGCATTAATGTATCTCCTATTGATTGTCATATCTGGCATCATTCCTTTTGTGTCAATTCCTGTAATGTGTCAGCACAGAGAGGCACGCCTTCGCAGATCTTTGGTGTTTTCCCAGCGTCTGAGTTTATTCTTGCGGCATTCAACACCATTGATCAAGAGATGGGAACTGATATGAATAAAGGGCACGCTCAATAACAATCAGCATCATTCTGAGCTGAACTGTCAGGCTTAATAAGAGGCGGCACTTGCGTGAATGTAAACATGGACAAACCCAGATGCAGGCCTGTGTGTATGCCAAGAATCCTACTAATCCAGTCTTCATTGCATGTAAATAGCAATATAGCACAAAATGGGAATGAAAATGTGATGGCTTAGTGCCGAGGGGCTCCCAATGCACAGCTCCTTTCTGTCTTCACTTCCCGAAAAGGTGAGAGATATAAATGGGATAAAATAGTGTGTTGTTCATCCTAATGCCTGTCTGTATATGGATAGGATGGTGATAATTTTTTTTTTACTTATGTCAAAACTGATATGTCAAATGTTAAGGTGAGTAGTTTCAGAGATATTATCAAGGGAGAAGACAGATCACTGGTTGAAATATGAATGGGATTGTGCGTAGTGCTCAATATGGCGGGTGTATTTAAAAGAGAGAGAGAGAGAGAGAAAGCTAATGTAGCCTTACACTGACAAATGATGTGACAGTCTCGACTGGTTTTCAACTTATGTTACTAAAGTACTCATACCAGTGACATTTTCCTTCAGTCTCCAAGCTTATAACTGTCATTATGAAGGTAATTCGTTTGTATAATGCACAGTTTGTTGTAGTTACATAGAAGTAACCAAGCAGGCTACACCTATAAAGCTAGCATTCTGGCTAATACATTGGTTATTTCCAATTACTATCTTTGGTCACTGACCTACATCTGGGGTGGAAATAAAGTGTAAAAAAAAAAAAAAAAGACAACATTAAACTGCAGGAAGAATCCTGACTAGCTTTGTAATAGCATTATAGTGCATTACATAGAAAATTGAAAGAGGTTTGGAATTTGGTGAAGATATGTATAAACAGGATTTTAACAGTGATTTCAAATAGTTTGTCCTATTTTGAAGTGATTGCAAGTTTGATGATGCCACAGCCGTCCATGGCCAGAAGTCAAGAGAGCAAAATTGGCCTGCTGTCTGGTGGGTGGCTATGAGCTCCTGTATGCAGAAGAGGGCAGATTGTGCTTTCCTTTGAGTGTGTTACGCTGCCCCATGACACAGCATGAGCAGGTCGAGCATGTGTTAGCCTTCACCATCCCCAGTTGGTAGCTGTTATAGGACAGGAGAGAGCTGAGTGGGAATGGGTAGGTGACCAAATTGGGGAGAAAATGGGGGGAAATCCCCCCCAAAAAACAGAGGAATCAAATCATCTAATCCAGAGAACCAGTTGGGAAATAATGGCTAGAGTTGCACACTGAAAAGATGTCAAAATCTCACAAAGAATGTACATGATCGAGTTATTTACATAGACAGAGGAATTGAGAATTGAGGGAAGCGAGTGTGTTAGATTAGTGCCAACATTGTAATACCGGACAAGGAATGATGGCTTTTGGATTAGTAGATCTAGATGCGTTAGATTGGACAGAACTGTCTGTGATGTTGCCAAGATGGCTAATTTATGAATGATCTCCTTCTCTAATGATGTCAGTGTTTTTGTTGAACAACAGATTTTGCCCCCTATATACAGAATATGTTCTCCTGGTGTTTGCTGCTTATTCATGTTAGAATAAATCAGAGCTCATTGTTATTTTTCAGTACATAATATGAGCTCAAACTGAGATCGTTTCAAGAAGAGGTGTGGATTAGGACTGGGATTCCATGGGACCCAACTCAAAAGTCACAAGAGCAGGCAGTTTTCACTCTCATGCGGGTGACATCGGACGTACAGATACGTAGCTCTCGAGACAAAGAAAGGCCACATTAATTGGGTGCTCGCACAGCACTGTGTGTCACATGTACCTTGTTCTTTCATTGATCATCTGCTTTATCCTGGTTAGGGTCACGGTGGTTTAAATGACTAATTTGTCGAAGTGTTAGTGGAATCAAAGAACATTGCCATATTGTGCACATTACCCTAGGAAAGCTTTTGAATGACCTCCAGATTGGTTTACAGGACTTAAGCCTACGATGTGCCATGTACAATGATACTGTGATTAAGGATCTGAAACTGAGTCAAGTAAAGCTACAGTTGAGTTCAAAATGCAGTCAACAACATTTTGTTTGTACCCGTGGGATTACAGCAATTTAAGTGTCCTCCACTGGGAACACTCCATGTTTGTCTTTGCGCTGTGTCACAAATTAGTTATGGTGCGTTTGTCAGAACCGAACACACATATCGGAACAAATGTAACCAGCGATTTCAGCACACTTCATAAACTTGTCTTATTAAACACAAACGCATTGTGCAGAATTGCAGATAAGAGAGGTCCTCATTATGCTTTAATAAATGCAGCCAGGCAAAGCTAACGCTGCAGTGCGTCTGTTAATGTGGAGCTCAGGATATCAGTGGTTCGCGTGCACACTTAATCATAGTCAAAAGCAAATTTATTTTGGCATTTCATTTGTTACAAAAAGACATTTGTGTAAAGTCTTTTGTGATTTAATGCACATTTTGATGGTGATCGTTTTGTTTTGGTTTTTTTGCTTTTTTTCCAGTATGTATTTGTGTAAATGCAGTTGTAATCGAGTGGAGCATTGCTTGAAGAATTAAAAGCTTACTGTATCTGTCTGTCTTTATTTCCATAATGATGGTGGGAAGGTAATAGAATAGAGGGACAGTTGGAGCTTCATGATGCATTTCAGATGTTTCAATGATATTAGTTAAGGATCTCCGTAAATTGTGATTATTTGGCACATATTTAATTTGACTGATTGATTTTTGTAACATCTACTATTTTAAAGCACATACCACCCTTTCAGATTTGGCCAAAGCAGATGGATTAGAAACAGATACGTAGAAATAGTAGTATTTTTATGCCCCGCTGCTCAAAGTGCATGCTGGGAGTCACATGGAGTCAGAGACCTTTTTAGCCGAAGCTGGTTAGGACTGTCTGCATGGTAATTCGATCAATAAATGGATGTCAGTCATGGCTGAAGTGCTAATATTCATGTGCAGAATGAGGAGAGAATATTTGCATATATTCAGCTCGAAGCAGCCAGTATCTTGATGAATGAGAAATATATTGAAGGTCACGATAATGTCCTTCATGTTATGGAAAGAAGCTTGTTGTGCAGGCGCGGTGAGCTTTAGGGCCAGGAGTGTCCTACAGCCTGCTGCACTGTTGATTGAATAAGCTTCTGCTGTTATTGTTTATGGGCTTTTCTAATATAGAAGGTCGTAGTCCACACAGAGTCGGAATTTGTTCTCAGGTTTTGGTATGAATTTTCTTGAGGGATGATTGTTGGGACTGAAAATAGCAATATTAATGTCACAATCGATACAAATCCTCTTATACTCCAAGCCCAGCTTGTTAGGTGTAGATGATGTCCCAATAAACAGCGATGTGCTCGTTCCAAGTGAATAGTGAAATTGTTATGACCTCCTGATAAGAGCGAACAAACTGATGCATTAAAATCAGTCACAGCCCAGATCCAATTACATGTTTTATGAATATCAGGTGCGCGTGCGGAATGTTAATTTGCTCTATGACTCCAGACTGGGAAACAACACACGTTGCGGCATACTGTAGCTCTGTATTCTATACATCATAACTAATATGGGGAATATATGTATGGTGAGATGTGTAAACAGCTGGATTTTCCAGCTATAAAATTTGAGAAAATAAAAAGACTAACTGGGCACTAATAACATAAATCTTCACTTTATGGACAAAAAGTTCTGTATAGTTCTACAGAATGTATGCTCAACTAACATACCTCTAACTTTCCAGAACTCTGATGACCTGTTGGTGGCGTCAGCGGAGTGCCCCAGTGATGACGAGGACCTGGAGGAGTGTGAGCCTGGCACTGGTGAGTGAACACAGGGAAAAGGCCAATAGCACTGAGGCTCTCCAGAAGAGCACAGGCTCCAGATCCACTAAGTACACACACTTCAGCCCCAACACCTCTCTACAAGCAACCACAATAAATGGCTAGCCATTTGGATCATTCTAAATGTAGCATAGCCATTTTATTGGGATGAGCTTGACCAGCAGCTGTCAAAACTGGTGATGATGTACTATTGTTTCTATAAACTGTACATCTTATAAAGCAGCATTTCCCAATCCACTCAAAAGACAGTCATTTTTTTTTTATTCCTACTCCTAATACACCTGAACCAAGGAATCAAAAACACCAAGTACTTACAAATAGTTGTTTTGGGAGCTGAGAAAGAGCTAAAATATTGACTGTCTGAGGGTTCCCTTGAGAAATAACACTATCTCCATAGTGCCAGCCATGAGAGCAAAAAACCTATTACAAACACAATGCAGCTATAATATAGGGGTGTCCAAGTTACAGACTACAGGTCATTTGGAGCCTGTCAGCAGTGTTTAAATGGTCCACAAGCTTTTTAAACATAAAATTAAAGTTACCAATGTTGTTAATGTTGAACAATGGAAGTTTCTAATGAACTAATCAGCTCCTGGTGCTTGTTCTTCCAAACAGGAACAGTGTTAATTTTATCTTAATATGTTGCATATACATGATAGCGCCAAATCTAAATTCTTTTTCAAGTGAAAGGAGATTTCAGGTTTAAATAAATAAATACTGTAAATAAATTAAATAGAATTAAATTCATTAATTTTTTTTTTTTTTTTTACTTCAGAGCAGTGTGTCTGTTTAATTGACAAGGAATCAGTTGATATAATGAAGGAATATAATCTGTGGGAAATTTATTTATAGTCTATTATACCAGCATATAAGAGATGAAGAAGCTAGAAGTTTGAAGAAGCAAGAAGCTGTTTACTAAAAAAAATAATAATAAAAATAATAAGGCACATACAGTATGTTACCATGATTTTATCACAGATTATGTTCTTAGGCAGGACGCAAAGCCTACACCTCCCATACCTATGATGAAATCACTTTAACGTACTTCCTGTCATTGCTTATTGCTTTTATAAAAAGCACAATTTAAAAAATTCAATAAATAATGAAATACGAAGTGTAATCACTTAACAGTAAGCTTTAGTTGCTAAACAACATAACAGGCATAGATTAGGGTATTCTATGGAGAGAACAATGGCTTAATGATTAGGATTACTGGTTTAAAATCTGGCACATTAATGCAGATTTAAATTATTGTGATACATTCACAGGTATGCGTATAGCGAGAATTTCAGATCAGATTTTAGATCCAAAACATTCTGCTTTGTTTTTTTTTTTTTTTTTTTTTTTTTTTAACCATTACAGATAGACTGTGGGCAGTGATTTCAATTTTTTTTTTTTTTCTATCTGGCACCCATTAAAAAAATTGGACACCCCTACTGTAATACAACAGATCCATTAATTCAGATAGTCATCAGCTTGATAAAAAATTAACATATCATTCTATTGCTGATTTATCTCACCCACAAGGCCAGGCTTTCCTCACACATCTTTGTTCATCACTATAAACAGAATAAAAGGGGCACTAATTTTAAAGTGTCAGTGTTATCCAGACCGCTGAGGAACCATGCAGACATTTTAAATAGCCTGTGTTCTTACAGCATATTGAGAGGTGTGATTTATCTATGTATAAATCACTGCAGAACACTGTGAGAAATCACACCTCTCAATATGCTATAAAACACATGGTATTTAAATTTTCACCCCCACGTTATATTAAGTGCCTGCAATACCCGTGTAATTACAGATAAATTATACTTGACATCTACAACATCAGAAAGGGTTTCAGACTGGAACTAGAAGCCAAGAACCCTGAACTATATAAAGAGCCCTATTTCTAAGGGTGTATAACAGAAATACCGAGGATGTGTATACTGTTACAAATGTATTACAGCTCTATGTGTTATGTACGTTATCTGTGCTTGTGTTGTGTTGTGACATATGAACATAACAAAATCAAACAGGTTAATACCTGTAATGTGACAGTACCTACAGTACTGTGCAAAAGTTTTAGGCACATGCAAATAAATGCTGTAGAACAAAGATGCCTTCAGAATAATGAAAATGAATGTTTCTACTTTTTTAAAAAAAAAAAATACAGTACAGAGCAGTAAACAGTAGTAAATGAAACAAAGTCAATATTTGGTGTGACAAAAAAATAAAAAATAGTAGTCTCCAGTACAATTAGTGCAGTTTTATAAGGAAATGAGCTGGTGAGTTTTATTGAGCATCTTGCAGAACCAGACACAGTTCTTCTGATGACTTTGACTTTCGCACTTGCTTCTTATTTTTGCAGCGAAACCCAGCAGCCTTCATTGTGTTTTTTGTCTGAAAAGTGTCACTTATGTAATATGCTGCTTTCTTTAATGAAACATTTTTCTGTAACATTTAATTTTGTGCTAGAAAACTAATGTTTGGGAATCTAAAATGTTTTTTGTACCGACTTGATAATGTAGACGTCATAAAATAAGAAATCTATAACAAAGTTTGTACTAAAAAAAAATAGGGTGCCTAAAACCTTTGCACAGTACTGTACATACTAATTACTCAGAAACTGTAGTGTAAAGTCTAACTTTGATGTATATTTACATAAGATGTACTGATGCAATCCAGCTGTAACTGTACACATATTCTCACATACAAGAATAGTTTATACAGGTACTGTATAAATACACATGTATTAGAGATACATTATGAAATGGGATCAAGGGTTCTTAGGGTAAAGCTGATTTGCTGGCATTTCTTTTGTAACTATGAGCATAAATCGGTAGCAGAAATAGTATTATATTCAATGAATTACAGAACTGTGTTATTTTGCATTCAACAATTGAATTCAACAATCAGTTATCTGCTTTTCCTCTGTATTAATGTTGAATTGTAGCAATGATAGCAATGATCCCTTTAATAGCAACACGAAGCTCAGTAAATCACGAAGCGAGACTAGCTCTGAAATGAAAACTGACCCAGATCCAGTGTATGTGTGTAAGTCAGCCGAGAGTCATCACCCAAAGCGAATGCTCCAATTCTCCGGCTAATTTACATTGCTAAACGTTAATTCCCCTGGGTGACTAGATTCCAGTGGAGGCATTCATTATGGCCAGAAGTTTTCGACCACATTCTTTCTGGCTAATTTATTAACACATCTCAGTGCTTCATACTGAGAACACTGAATCGTATATTGTCGCAATCCATGAATGAACCTGTATAAATGGTCTTGACTTAATTTTAATAACAAACTGGCATACAACTCTGCCTCCAAATGTTAGTGATTTGTCTATAAATGTACAACTGAATGCTGCCGACAGCTGGAAGATCAATCACACATTTGTATTCAGTTTTGTTAGCTGAATGCAATAATAGATATTGAACTACTGACCTATAATTAGATATCACCTAGGGATATCTAATATCAGAAATATCTGAATGAAGAAAGACTTCCTTGTATTCCTTTTCTGTCTTTATCTTTGAGTAATAACACTATATTTGTAATTAGATTAGCAGAATTTAGGAGTAGTGCACCAAAAATGTTCAGATAAATATAAGGGGGAGAAAAGTTGTATGTTTAAGGGATCATCTTACACAGCTTTCTTTTGTGTAATTTGCTTTTTTTCCCCATGCAAAAATCATCCGGCCTATTTGTTGATGTAAGTGACCCAAACTCCATGGTTTGTTATTTTGCTTTACCAAAGAAGAACCAGGAAGAAGCTTATTATTTATTCAAGCAGTTACACATGCATCTGATCTTTTAAAAAAATCTACATTTGAAGAACATATGATAAGATTATATTAGTCAGTATTTATTTTTGGATTTTGACATCTTGTGTCAGTGTATATTATGAATGTTACTGTTAGATAATCTGTTATTTTGTAGTGTAGTATTATTGAGATTGTAGTGCTGGTTTCTTTATTGTGCACTAATTCTTGCTCCTTACTGTCTTTTTTTCTGTATTTTCCATCACAGGAGGTGAATTAGTGTTGCCCATAATTACCATGGACACCCAAGACCCTCAGTCTGTGGCCCCGCATTACCCTGCAATCCCCCCTCCCCCTACATCCCTGAGCCCCCTCCAGACCACCAAAGAGTCCCTTGTTCTGTCTGAGCCACGGCCGCCATGCCCTCCAGACCAGGAGGACTGTGGCGAGCCCATGGAGGTGTCAGCCTTCGGCTCAGGGGAGATGACTGAGTCCGATGATGAGGACTTCTATAAAAACTCCCCAATGGTCACTGATAGGACAGTGCTGCCTCCTCCCCCTGGCGTGGGCAAAACTGGAGGCCAAAAGCCTGGTGCCCATCGCCCTCATTCTCCCCCTGCCCCCCCTGCCCCGACAACCCACCCTGACCAGCTCCACATCCCCGCGGGTAAAATGAACACCCGCGACCAGGTGCTCCTCCCCCCAGCCCCGTCCTCCCGCCTCACTCCGGGACTAACCTACCCACCCGATTTTCCTCGTGTGCCCACAGCTCGGCCCTCGGCTTCAGTAGAGAGGGGCCTCCCCGGTGCTGTGGAGGTGATCCGTGAGTCCAGCAGCACCACAGGAATGGTGGTGGGTATCGTTGCAGCTGCCGCCCTCTGCATCCTGATCCTCCTCTACGCCATGTACAAGTACCGCAACCGCGACGAGGGATCCTACCAGGTGGAGCAGAGGCGCGGCTCAGGCAGTGACAGCAACGGCGCCGTAGTCAAGGAGAAGACGCCGGGCACGACCGCCTCCATGTCCAAGACCGTGGCAAAGGGAAAGAAAAACAAAGACAAAGAGTATTATGTCTGAGAGAGGAGTGAGAGAGAAAGAGAGAGAGAAAGATGGTGGGTTGATGGTTTTAGAGTGCAAATCACCTCCTCTTCATTCTCATCCTCAAACATTTAAGCCTTCAGTGAAATTTCAAAAAGTTATGATGCAGTAAGGTAAATATGGAGAGAGAGAGAGGTAAGGGAAAGTACTAATGATAAAGAAAGTGAATGGCCATGTCCTGGGTGTCGTACATAACCATTTTAACCTTATCTCATCCCCTTTTGTGCCTCAAGGAGATCATCCACTACATTCTAGATGATGAAATGCCATTCATTCTTTTTGCAAAGAAAATTGCCATTTCCAGAGCGCAGAAATCTTTAGAGGTTAATGAATCACCATGGAAAGGGAGAGAACTCCAACCACACTAACTCATCAGCAGTCCTCTCCGGTGTCTGCTGCTTTCTGAATCCTTTGGCTAATTTTAATGTGAAATCGATTATATCCTGCAATTTGAACTATATAAAAAAATGTAATTACCTTTGATGTCATTATTCACACTGAGCGGTAAATACTGTGTGTTAGTACCAGGCAAGCAAATGTTCCTGTTAATTCATTTTTTTTTTTCAGATATTTAATTATGTGCTTGGTAAGAAAAACAGGCCGATAGCTTTTACACTCAATATTTCTTTGACCAAGTTTCCCACACTGTGGGGTATTAGCAAAAGTTTCGGGTATGTGCTGTGTAGTTTTTGGCCAACTATAAGTGAAAGGAGAGTGCTAATTAGCTGCATGTGTTCTTTAAGAAATCTATATATGAGTCCCCTGACTTGTTGCATTTTAAATGTAATCGTATACTCGGTGCAATTTATAGCCAAGAGGCTAACATGGAATTATGACATGTTTGACTGCTACACCTTACCATATTTTCTGAAACCATCTCACCCCCAAACAATTTGCTCTGCTTAAAAGATTTCTTTATAGCCTTACATCACTTGTACTAGCATTAATGCACCAGGGAATTTGGTCTTGTGTTTTCTAGGGATGCATGGATACCATTTTTTTTTTTTTCAGACTGAGTACTATGAGTACATGTTTTTGTTGATACTAATACTGATACCAAAATGAGTGACCTAAGATATAAGATGTTATGGCGTTTAAACAATAGCTTTAATACAGAGAGTGTGAGGGCGGCTGACCTGAATGTGCACAGGAGTATCAGCAAACTGGATCTTGACCCGTGTGCAAAGTATAGGCCTGACAAGCTAACACGTCTCAGGGCTCAGTGCTCGCAGAACTGAAGTGCTCCCCTTATGTTGGTTTCTCTGCACGCTCTCTTCACTGCTCCATGCTCTCGAATTCATGGCACCTTGTACTCACTTTTGTCAGCCACTCATTGTGATCTTTATTAAAGATACTGTTTAAACATCATAAGATATCTTATCCAGTTACTTGTATTGTAGGAAGATGCTCTAGTAGCTCTTGATATTTTCACAGAGCACAGTTGCAGTCTGCTGTGTTTTGATTTCCATCATTACTGCATACACCAGGCCTACGTCACCTAGTATCATGTGAAATCAGATGCTGGCATCAGAGCATTTTTTATGAATACGAGTACAAATAAATGGGAACAGTATCAGACCAATACCTTATACCAGTATCAGTATCGATGCATCCCTAATATTTACAGCAGCTATACTGCACTATTGGTAAAGTGGAATTTGTTTTTTGTCTCGTTATTGTTCACTGTTTCTTGAGCCTTTACTACAGTCCTGATCTAAACCTCTCTGTCAGGCCTGAAAATGTTCTGTCCTTAGGATACAGTTACAATCCATCAATGTTTAATGTTGAAACCCTGTAATTTACTTATGAGTAGTTTTCACTGCTGCTGTGATGGTGATAATATTCTCTGTCACCCCAATATCAATATTTTAGCACCTACTGTAGCATATCACCACAGCGGACATATATGGATATTACAATTGGACTAAAAATACACAAATTATAACATGTATGTCTTTGCATTAACAATCACAGCACCTGCTACAGGGCAGAAAAAGTGTCTTATGGTCCAGAAAATATGGTAGTGCTTTTGTAAGGGTCAAAGGTATTGTGTTAAAGAGCTGTGCGCTGTGTCTCTCTCTCCCTCTCTCTTTCTCCGCCCCCCCCCCCCCATTCTCTCTCTCTCTCTCTCTCTCTCTCTCTCTCTCTCTCTCTCTCTCTCTCTCTCTCTCTCTCTCACTCTCCATGGTGCTAAGATGTTCATTATCTATTAGGCTACTTATTGGTGTTCCATGCATGATGTATTCACATTTAACTTTTGGGTCAGAGAGTTGATATGAAATCAGTAAGTTGATCGTTATCCTACTGGACAACTCTCCTGGAGGGATTCATAGCACCACCTCATCATGGACGAAAAAAGATCTCGGCTGAAGAAACCTAAGAAAGCTGGAGCAATTAGCATCAATAAAAATAACTTTGTATTTATGTAAATACAAGATTCCGTGGACATTGCTGACAATACATCAGGATACAGGTTTGTCCGTATGCGTGTGCGCGTGAGTGTTTCGTCCCTGTTCGTCCTCTAGCATGAGAAAGACCTAACTAGACTTTGAGACATCTTTCTCTGCCCCTTTATTCTCCAAGAAACAAAACTAGAATCCGACGCCTACTGAATGAGACTGCAGGATGTGCATACTGCTTGGAGGGCATGTGGAAGTCATGTGGGGAACTTTTCCTGGCATCCTCGCTGTGAGAAGGAAAAAAAAAAAAAAAGAAACGTCCAACTCTGTGTCAAAATGCTGGCTCTCCTATTGCCCTGTTTAGAAGGAAGTGAGAAAAAAAGTAACCTGACAACCGAGAACTGCTCTCGTGTTTGAAGAGCATTTCTGTATAGAGCTACGGGAACTCAAGTCTACAGCGTCTACGTTTTTTTTTTATATATAAAGAGGGCACATCCCAGAAAAGAGAAAAAAAATGGTGTAATGTCTAGATATTTCTCACAACCATTGATTATTATTTTACCGAAACGGCCATACTTGTTATGAGAGAAAGGTCTGTTAAATCTTTACTCTCCACACAAAATGTGTTTTTCACAACAACAATCGTTTCAGTCACATGAGGTGATTTTTCAAATGTGGAATCATATGAAATAAAATGTTTGCAAATCTTTATTCCCTTTCGTTAATTCCATCAGGAAGAAGAATTTAGCCAGATGTCCCTTTTTTTGTTATTTTTAATACATTGTTTAAAGTTGTATTGATTTATTTTTTTTTAACATGGTTGCCCTTTACATAGAACAGTCAGAGTATATTCCCATTCTTACTTAATGTTATTGTAAAGTGTTCCCGTGAGATGAATTTAAATATGTGTACATTGACAGAGGAAAAAAATACACTTGGTTATATACTTCTTATGTTTCTTGTTTAGTGTGGTCTCTTTTTTTTCATTATGGTTCAATACAGTGGCTTGCATAAATCCCCTTGCACTTTTCCACATTTTGGAATGTAATTTGGAAATGAAATTAACTTAATTGGGATTATATGCCAATTGGGATATGCAATTTGGAATATTATAATATTGATGGGGGGGGGGTCAATAGAGCTTGCAAATTTATTTACAAATAAAAAATGTGATTTCATAAATATTTACTGTTGTTGCTGTGAAACCCTAAAAATTAATTCTGGTGCAGTAATTTACCCTCAGAAGTCACATAATAAGTTGAATGTACACAACCTGTGTGTAATTAAAGGGTTCCTGGGAGAACTCTGGGAGAGTTTGTTAGAGAACATACCTAAAGAAAAAGTATCATGAAGCCCAAGGAGCTATCAATACAAGTCCTGGAGAAAGTTCTGGAAATGTATCAATCAGGGTTTCATAAAGGCTCTCACAGAGCCCTATTAAATACATCATTTAAAAATGGACAGAATATGACACAACTCAGACCGTCCACCAAAAGTCAGTGACTGGGTAATGAGGGGATTAGGCAGAGAAGCAACCAAGACACGAAGTATCATGGAGCTTTGAAATATGACCACAGGATTGACATTATTATAATAAGATGATTACCTGAAAATTAATATTTATTTTACGTCTAAAGCCCTATCTGGATGGGATTAGTTTCACTGTGTGGCGTCTTTAATCGTTTTTGGGGGGTTTTCAGGTCTCCTCTGTGATAAACTTTTCGCATCTGAACTGTAAATTAATTAACACAGGAGGTGTGAAGTTACAAAGTAAAATCACTTTGTTACAGTACTTAAATCGGGTTTTTAAGTATCTGTATTTTACAGAAGTTTTTCCTTCTCCTCATACTCTCTACTCAAACAATACATCACTGCATTTCTCTGTAATTATATACAACCTCATTTCCATAAAAGTTGGGATTTTTTTTTTAAATGCAATAAAAACAAAACTGTGATTTGTCAAGTCTCTTGAGACTTTAATTAACTGACAAAAGTACATAGAAAAGATATTCAATGTTTTCACTGACCAACTTAATTATAGTTTGTAAATATAAACAAATTTAGAATTTGATGCCTTCAACACACTCAAAAAAAAGTTGGGACAGAGGCAAAATAAGACTGAAAACTTTACAGAATATTGAAGTAACACCATTTTGGAGGATCAGGTTAATTGGTAACAGGGGAGGGTATCAGGATTGGGCATAAAGGAGCATCCACCAAAAGCTCTGTCTTTGCAAGCAAGGATGGGTCGTGGCTCACCACTTTGTGCCAAACCTCGTGAGAGAATTGTCAGTCAGTTCAAAAAGAACATTGCAATGCAAGATTGCAAAGAATTTAGGTCTTTCACCATCTACAGTGCATAATATTGTGAAAAGTTTCATGGAATCCGGAGAAATCTCATTGTGTAAAGGTCAAGGCCCGTAAACCACTGTTGAATGTGCGTGACCTTCGAGCCCTCAGGCGGCATTGACTGAGAAATCATCATGCTACTGTGATAAATATAACCACATGGGCTCGGGAGTACTTCAGAAAACCGTTGTCACTTAACAGAGTCTGCTGTTGCATCCAGAAATGCAACCCGAAACTCTATTACGCAAGGAGGAAGTCACACATCAACTCTATGCAGAAACACCGCCGAGTTCTCTGGGCCTGAGCTCATCTCAGATGGACTGAAAGGCAGTGGAAACGTGTGATGTGGTCAGATGAGTCCATGTTTCGGCTTGTTTTCGGGAAAAACGGACGTCGAATTCTCCGTGCCAAAGATGAAAAAGACCAACCAGACTGTTATAAGCGAAAGGTGCAAAAACCAGCAGCTGTGATGGTATGGGGGTGCATCATTGCCCATGGCATTGGTGACATGCATATGTGTGAAGGTACCATCGACACAGAGGCGTATATGGGGATTTTAGAGAGACGTGTGCCATCAAGGCAACGTCTTTTCCCAGGAAGTCCATGGTTATTTCAGCAGGACAATGCCAGGCCTCATTCTGCATGTGCTACAACAACGTGGCTTCATAGACACAGAGTGCATGTGCTTGACTGGCCTGCCAGCAGTCCAGATCTGTATCCTATGGTGCATCATGAAGAGGAGAATCAGACAATGGTGACCAAGGACTGTTGAGCAGCTGAAGTCTTGTATCAGGCAAGAATGGGCAAAAATTCCACTTGCAAAACTGCAACAGTTAGTATCCTCAGTTGCCAAACAATTAAAAAGTGTAATTAAAAGGAAGGGTGATGTAACACAGTGGCAAATATGCCTCTGTCCCAACTTTTTTGGAGTGTGTTGAAGGTATCAAATTCTAAATTTGTTTATATTTACAAAATACAATTAAGTTGGTCAGTGAAAACATTGAATATCTTTTCTTTGTACTTTTGTCAGTTAATTAAAGTTTCAGGAGACTTAACAAATCACAGATTTTTGTTTTTATTGGATTTTTAGAAAAAAAAATGTAAAAAATAGAAAAAGCTTTTATGGAAATGGGGTTGTATTTGCAATGTCATAAGGTGACTTTGTAGCATCAGATAGCTTCAAGGAGTCATTCTAAATTAACAAATTGAGAAATCTAAGCTTTAACAGATGTGTCAGTGAGAATGAGAGCATATTTGCTGCTATGTACACTTTGTATATATCAAGACTGTATTGGGACAGCTAACTATTACATTTCAGCTGGTTTGGTTGTTATTATCATGCTAACTCGCATTAGAGAAATAGTAGTAGTCAGTCAGACCTGATCCAACTCCTACTACCTGGGCAGAATCAAACCAAAAGTTCTGGATCAGGGCCAGCTCCGCCCTCTGGACTTTTGGTTCTGCAGCAAGGACTATCTCAAGAGATTAGGAATAAAGCTGTTGTTAGTTAGCCTTAGCTAACTAACATTTTCCCCCACATTCCTTGGTCTCTTAGTGAAAGAGGCACTAATGTACCATCACTAACTAAAATCAATGTGTAATATGAGGCAGGGGTATTTTTCTTTTGTGAATCTTTCTTCTTCTTCTATTTTTACTTCATAATTTAAGTTCATCTAAAAGAGTTTACACTTTTCTAATTTGAGTGAAGAATTTGAAACTGAGCTTCAGCTTTAACCCGAGTATTTATTTATATGAGTAATTGCACTTTTATTTAAGTGGGTTCTTTTGCCACCTCTGCACTGGAGTGTTGAGATTGTTGCAGGTTGTTTTGTCTACGAACCTGGATGTTTGTGTCACGGTCAAGCGATCGTGCTTATTTATTTGGCTGCGTCTAACGGCAGGCACTCATTCATTTGTTTGTAGAAAAGTAAACTTTGCCTGATATTGTGGATTGTGTGAATATAAACAGCCCCTTTAATAAGCCTTTAGGATCACACTGTTTTGATTGATTTTATTTTCTTTCTCCTGCTAATGGGCTCTCAGTGTAGACAGCATGGAGACGTTATATATGACCCATAGCAAGTAGGTTGTTGAGAAACTCCTCCAAAACGTTCATCTTTTCTCAGTTCAGGAAGTTGATAAGCATGCTAGGTGATTAAATGCAGCAAGTAAACAGCGATTAAAACAAACTTTTTTACAACAAGAGGTTGCATCAACCTGAAAAATCACTTACATTACTTAAATGATCAGAAGCAGAGTCAGCCAATGTAATTTGGTCTGTAATTTTCTCAGGGGAGGAAGGAGAAAAACACCAACATGGCTGATTCTGGGCACAAATATAATCACAGAAGAGCACCCGCTAATGATGGCATTACTCCAGGTCCCTGTGTAAACATAATCCCGTCCAAATAGCGCCTTTGTCTTGTATTAGATTAGAAATTACACACATTTTAACTTTTACTTATTTAATGACTTCTATCTTCAGCATGTCTCCCAGTTCAGTTTGCAAGTTTTAAAACTGTGGAGCCAAGCACTTTATTGCATCCCAGTTTCATCATCTGTTTTTGTGCTACAGATGGATTTGTGGCCAAGAAGTAGCCACATAGTGGTGATATAAAGCAGTCTCTACAATCCTCCCTTCACAGCTCCAAACTAAGGACAAGGCTTTGTACTTCTGCAGTTATGAGCTTGTATGATATGAATGAAAAGTAACTCCCACGCTGACTTGATCTACAAAAAATAGAAATATATATTTATATAAATGCTACTATCCCATAAGGCAAGTTGCATGCACACAAAGAGCAGATTTTTGAGCAGGAACATTCCTACAGATCAGCTTTGATCCGGCAAAGCACGGTCATGTAGTGAATCACAGGAAAAACTCTGTCAAATGTCATGATGAAACACTCAGTATCAGTACACGAGACATGACAGTACAGTGACGTAAAGTGTAAACTGAAGCACTGACTCTATAAAAGGAAATGTTTTCATTTTTTTAATTAAACTGGAGGTTTAAAAGATATTGCATCAACAACGAACATAGTCATGATTGTTTGCATTAAACTGTCTGGACCTACTGTAAGAGACCAGTAAGGACAGATTTCTTATGTCTGTCACATTTTCTAGCCTGTTTAATTAAGACAGGATGTTTAGCAAATAGTTCAATATTTGTTTAATTAACAAACCTCAGCATGGAAGAAGTAAACAGAGGGCATGCTCTGGCTTGGTTCCTGATCATTTGTTTATTCATTTTAATGAATAAAAACTGCGAACAAATTCAGTGAAGTCGTGGAAAAACCACACTTGCCCACACGCACAATGAGATTTTAATGTAAATGTGCTAAAAACAGCAGAGTCATTCTAAGTTTTTACTTACATCACTCCTCTCCAGCCATTAATCATCACTCTGCTGTGGTTTCTGCTCACCTCTGAAACAGTCATTTCACAAGCTGAGGTGTGAGGACGTGAGATTTGCCGTTAAGGCCGAGAGCGTGCAAGTTGGTGAGTCATGATTGAACTAACTCCTGAGTTCCAGTGCTGTTTTAAATCACTCTTGTTGACTAACTTTCATTACTCAGAAACACAAGTCATAAGGTCACATGTGGTAGGCTTGCAAGCCAGACTTCAAGCTTTCATTAGACATTTTGATAGCGTTGCTGAAAAATCCAGCTTGAGATGAACAAGATTTCAAAGGTTTATTTGTCATATTGTGCAATCGTAGCAGGTACGAAGTTGCAGTAAAATGAGGTGCAGCAACTCCAAAGACTGTGCGTAGCAATAATAACACAGACTGAACAGACAATATATATCTAATGTAATATAGATACAGTGGGTATCGAGGTAAGGGAGCATGCAGACAAAACAAGAGCATACAAAAAAATACACATATGAAGATGTGTATGGAACCTGATGTGGTCTTCAGCTGTTGTAGCCCATCCATCTCAAGGTTTGATGTGTTGTGCATTCTGAGATGCTTTTCTGCTCACCACGGTTGTAAAAAGTGCTTATTTGAGTTACTATAGACTTCCTGTCAGGTCAGACCAGTCTGGTCATTCTCCTCTGATCTCTCTCACCAACAAGGTGTTTCACACCCTCCGCCCACAGGATGTTTTTTTTGTTGGTTTGTTTTTTGCACCATTCTGTATAAACTGTTGTGTATGAAAATCCAAGGAGATCAGCAGTTACTGAAATATGGACACCGGCCCATCTGGCACTAACAACCATGCCACAGTCACAGATATCACACTTTTTCCACTTTCTAATGTTTGATGTGAACATTAACTGAAGATCTTGACTTATATCTGCATGATTTTATACACTGCGCTGCTGCACATGATTGAGTGATTGGATAACTGCATAAATGAGCAGGTGTACCTGTACAGGTGTTCCTATTAAAGTGGATGGTGAGTGCATGTATCTATACATGTATGTACTGTACGTACATATATACACTAAAGTGTTCTGTGCATGCACGAACAGGCCAGGTGTGTGTGTGTGTGTGTGTGTGTGTGTGTGTGTGTGTGTGTGTGTGTGTGTGTGTGTGTGTGCGTGCATTAATGTCATGTGCAGAGGAGCTGGAAGGTGTTAGCCTTGGTGGTACTAGCTGCCAAAACACAGGCCGAGCTGGTTGAAGTGGTTCAAATCATCATCTTTACCAACTAGTAAGTCGTTTTCCATCTTCATCATTTCTTGATTAGGTTGATCAATATGTTTATAATAATATATTCATTCATTCATCTTCAATAACTGCTTTATCCTTGTCAGGGTCACAGTGGACTTGGAGCCAATCCCAGGAACACTGGGTGCAAGATACGAGACTTCACCCCCTTTGGGTGGCCAGTCCACTATGCGCACACATTCACACACTCATTCACACACTTATTCACGCCTAGAGCCTATCCACCTAGCTGCATGTTTTTGGACACTGCGAGGAAACCAGAGAAATGTGAATGAACATGTGTGAAACCCATGTGAACACGTGCGAACATGCGATACTGCACACAGACAGTTACTCAAGCTTCGGATCAAACCTAGGACTCTGCAGCTGTGAGCCAGCAGTGCTTCCCACTGTGATGTACAGGGATCCTTTTAACATAGTTTTAATCCAGTGACTATATCTGCAACATTCTGAAGCTTGTGATCAGCCAAGCATACAAAATATATCATAAATTCTGTGGGTTGTAGACAGAGCATCTGAGGCTGTAACTAGTGGATACTTGCAGTAAAAGCGGGTAAGGTATAGAGATATGTTTATTTCATAATTGGGAAAATAAATAAAATACTTTCCACCAAAATGTACCAAGATCTACACATATATGACTGGTCAAGGTAACATGGGCGAACATTACTGAAAATGTGTTTTGTAACCTGACACACATTTGTGGATTTTTTTGCGCACATCACTATAAGAAATGTTTCAGAAATCCACAAATCAAACATGTCCCATGTGCATATTGATCAATCCAGAGATAACTTATCAGAGAACTCATTTTTATTTTGCGGAATGCAAAAAAAAAAAAATCGTGTTTCTACTTTTATTCTTTTGTGGATCTCATTATATTTATGTAAATCACTCACTATTATTTTCTGAATTAAGTTCTTGTTTTGGTTTTGTGGAACACAAATTTCTTTGCAAATTATGCAACAAAAACACCACCATATTTTTGAACAGAAGTGGACTTTTCAGGTGGAATGCATGATGCACAATGTGACTGAGACAAGTTGTTTCTTTGCCAATTTGTACTGTTTACAGAGTCCCCAATTACCTCGCATTCGAAATAAATGTTTTGTTAATTATCCTGAGTGCTAAATAACCACTACCTATCTGGAGAAATAAAATAATGAACTTGTGTCTGCTTCTATATGTAAATGGATTAGTTACATAAAACCCAGGCTGAACACAACAAATTAATTGTAGCATTTTTTGAAATATTAAATAATTTCGATCCAATCTCTAGCTTTCACATGCTTAGCTTATGTGCTGTTATCACAGAAAAGACAACAGATGAACATAAGGTCAGCAAGGACAGACAGACAGACAGACAGACAGACAGACAGATATATATATATATATATATAGATAGATAGATAGATAGATAGATAGATAGATAGATAGATAGATAGATAGATAGATAGATAGATAGATAGATAGATAGATAGATAGATAGATAGATAGATAGATTTCTTTAAAGTGGCCTATTTTATTTTTTCTCTTTAAATATCATGCCATCATTGCTGTCTACCACGTTTGTTGTTGTGAAAATTTAATTGCAATCAGAATGCCATTCCTACTGGGAAAGTTCTGTTCCCAAAGTCTGTCATGTTATAATTCCCTATCTCAGGTTTCAAATACTTTTATTTAACTGACGAAGTACATTAAAATTGCCTTTAAGATGATGGTGAAGGTTCCTTTGAAGTACTCAGAAGTACTGAAAGACAACGCTAGTATATTAAATAGTATTTGAATTTGGATGTAGTTCCTCCCATGAGCCACTAATTTTGTGTCGGAATTCATTCCCTATTTATGATATGATGCACTATATTGGGGAGCAGCCATTTTGTAATGTCTGGATTCTGTGTGGACAAAATGTGTTCCTTGAACTGTGCACTATATTTTTACCCATAGTGCACCATAAATCTGGCGCACACTACTTCTACACTGTACTACAATGTATAGTGATTTCATTTCTGCTTGAAATTTACTCATCAGTCTGCATAATTCTAATTAAAAGATGTTGTTTAATGACCAGTAAAGAAAACAGGAAATCCAGAAAATCATTTTTAATAATTCTGTTTTTTGTGGTTTCTGGTTGCCGTTTGTAATTTGTAATGTTAAGTCAGTCTCTACACACAGTAACTTCAGGAAAATCAAGCTGTAACTTTGTAAAGTTGTTTGTGCTCAAGGGTTATGAACAACCCTTTTTTTTGTTTTTTGTTTTTTGAAATACAGTTTTGAACACTGAGTTCCCAGTTTATTCGGTAACAGTAAAATTTAGTGTTCCTCCTTCAGCCTTCAGAACAGCATGAACTTAGCTTGGCATGGATTTACAAGATATTGGATGTGTTGTGCAATAATGTGCTGCCATGTGAAAATGATTGCTGTAAATTGGATGGATGCGTAGTCTTTCAATGATTCTTTTTTACCTTGCCCCGAATATGCTCAATAGAACCATTCAGTGATGATACGTGCCCTGTGACATGGTGTATTATTATGCTGGAAGTGTGGCAGCCATAAAGGGATGAATTGAGTCAGCACTGATGTTGAGATAAAATTGCCATTTCAAAGTACTTAGTGGATATCAGGAGACCCACTGTGTGCTAGGACAATACTGTTCACACTAGGGTTGTAGGACTCTGGTCCAGTCTCGACACGGTTTCTGTATTGTCTCTCAGCTTTATTGCCATTTGTACTTGGACTTGTCTCAGCCAACTTTGGCATTGGCCTCCCAAAACATGGTCTGTGTGGTTTGTACAAATAATGTTTATATTGCCTTCTAGTGGTAACCCGATTATATGCCTAAATCTATTGTCCAAACTTATTCTGCTGGATTCTGCAGAATCATCAGAGAATTTGCAAATTTGGTGTGGCATATATGAGATTGAGTCCCACATTGCTTGCAATAAATTCTAATCCTTTCACTAGCATGATGCAATAAGGTTCATCCAAACAGGCATTCCTAAACACTTCCAAAAACAATTTATACCCAAGACTCACCCTTGCCTCAGTGGATAATCTCACCTGGTATCCACTATGAACCTACCTACTGTCACGTCAGCGCTGGAATCGACAAGAAACTCTGTTTCCCAGAACACACCATGGCATACAAACATATCCCAACACTCACAAACTCTGCATCCTAATTGGCATACTTATACTGTGTACTAAAAGTATGTACTCTTTTTATGAAGAAAAAGTACATACTTTTGAGTGTGTAGTGAAAGAGTATGCAGGTACTGAAACATACTAACACTTCATGTAACGGAAGAGAACGCTGACACTGTAAACAAACTCCCCGTTGCATTTCAGCTTTTCTTCATTCATTATTCCTTATATAACTTATACTACACTTAGTTTAATTTATCATTCCCTTGATTTATTTTTCTACATTTCATTTACACTTCATTTCATTCAGCAAAGCAAACAGTCACAAAGCTCCTCTTCCCTCGCACAAGGAGTTGTGGGCAATATTAGCTGAAAAAGTGTCCGCAGATTCACACTTCGAAAGTCTACCGGAAATACTAGACCATCCGGGTACCTTTGGGATACTCATTTTAATATATTATGATTTGGGACAAACTAATTCTCATCGTTTAGTACAGATAGTATGCCAACTGGGGAACGCAGGGGAACTTTGTCATGTTAACAATCACCAGTCTTCTAATCACACACACACACAATCACAATCACCACCAGGCAGTATATAAGGACTCCATGTTCACATCCAGTTGGTGATACCTATGAACTGCTGCTGCAATCATGAAGATTTTTTCTTCCTTGCTACCTTCACCTCTAGTATGTCCATTAGGGATGTACAGTAAATCTGCCTCCATATTTGTTTAAAGCTGCTTTGTGACATTGTCTATCTTCTTTTAACTTGGTACAAAAATTTGCATAACCCAGAACAGAATGGAGAAGACAAAGTAACGTAATTTATGGCAACATTTTAATTAAATTATTAGCAAGAAGACATTTAATGTGTTTTCACAGATTTATTTCATTATCCCATGTCAAGATATTAACAGTGCAAAAAACAAATTAAGATCAGTTCAAAGGTTTACACCAACCCCTGCTAATAACTTGTATGCTCACCCTTTACCTCTTTTGTATGCTTTGAACAGTGTGATTGTCTCAGTTGTAACCTTCACCATCACCCCCAATTTTTTGAACATTTCTGTTCTAGCTCTGCTTGATGAAGTTTTGTTCGATCTTCTTGACAGATCCGTTTTAGCTGTGCCAGATGTTATATACTACCTTTTTTAAATCCAGTCTTGAAACAGAGAAGCTGATGGCAAAACCTGTTTTGAACAATGTTTCTGTTGATCTTGCCATATGTTTTTGGCCTGTAGTCTGTAGTCCTGCAGGAATTCATATAACATTTCTTTTTATAACAGATTATTTTAAGAGAAGCATTTTCTTTCCCCCTGCCCAGAAACCCTGGGGAAAGCGAACTTTTGTACCCAGCTATAAATAAAGCATTGACATGCAAATCAGTTACAGAAACATAATTTACTTCATTTAAATTCAGACTGTGATCTCTGTGTAGAAACATTTACACAAAAACAAATAACACTGTACTAAATAGTGATGCAATAATGCATTGCAGAGCCGTCAATGACGGCCCCAATAAGACAGCATTTGTTCCTGTCTACTCTACCCTTGGAATCATTCCCTCTAACTCTTCTCTGGCCAACGGTACTATGATAGTGATTTCATTTGGCTGATGAGTCACATCCTGAATTTCCATCTTGCATAATGATTCATCGTCTCATATAAAGCATGGGTTGAAACTGTCATTCAGGGTGGCACTTCCACCGTTCCAGTACAGTCGTAGCCTAAACAAAAGGGGACACGTGGGAACAAAACGTCAAATATGAATTCAGAACATCGAGCTATAAGATTAGAATGCAAATCACAGGTTTGTTATGGCACTGTGGGAAATCAGCTTTTGAGTACAGCTTCTAAACACAGCAACTCCTACTGCTAAAAAGTACAGAATGATGAGACTGCCCTCTGCTGTATACAAAAGGATATAAAAAAAATTATATCCAATCCATGTCACATACAAAAATGAAAATAACCTAATGGCAGAGGTGGGTAAAGTAGCCAAACATTTTACTCAAGTACAAGTAAAACTACTTATAAAAATAATTGCTCAAGTAACAATAAAAAGTAATAATGTTAATAATTATTTGAGTAAGAGTTATACGATATCCAGTGAGAAAACTACTCAAGTAGCAAGTTACTAGTTACTTCAGATCCGATTAAAATGAAGGGAAAATCCTGAACCTCAGACTACATGGAGAACTGTAGGTCACACCTCTCCTTGAAAGTCTGTCTGTTCTGTTTATATTATATGAAACCTGAGTGCAAGATGAATCAGCATATCCCAGTGCAGGGATGGGTATAGTAACACAGAACCTGTCATTTTCAACACAAAATCTCTCTCACACACACACACCAAAAAAACATTTTCCCAACAGTTGACTGTCTTTATTTTCACAACATGTTCACAACACAAACTTGTCAGCATCTGCATTTAAATAAGACAACAGAGAACAAAAGAACAGACTATGGAACAGAACAGAAGAGAAAGTGTGTGTAGAGAGAGAGACAGAGCGTGTGTGTGTGTGTGTGTGTGTGTGTGTGTGTGTGTCCTGCCTCCTTCTTCCCCCTCTTCAGCCATTATCTTCCAGGACTGTGCCACTAAAAAAGTGAACGGTTGTTGCAGACACATTCAGACCACTGCAGCGTATCACGAGACTCATCACCTCATTATACATGATGTAAACTAATTATTAAAACTACATATATTCATTAACATTTAACAGTAACTGAGGAATGCCACCGAATGTAGCAAAGTAAAAGTACATTTCTGTGATTAAAAGTGAACTTGAGTAAGAGTATAAGTATGGCCAGTTAAACCTACTCTTAAAAGTACTTTTTTTTTCAAAAAGTTACTCAAGTAAATGTAAAGTGGTAAATGTAGCGCCTTACTACCCACCTCTGTCTAATGTCTACCCATTTTACCTTACCCATCATACGCTACTAGAAATGGGCTCCAAGAGACTAACGACAATGCCTGCTTTAGAAGACGTTAAACACGAACACGTGTTATGTTTCGAAGAGATTAGAATAACAAATTCATTTCACATTACAGAACGCAGACAAAACTTTGTAGTTACTGTAAGGACATACATTAAGATCTTCACTGTTAGAACACACAGACTTAATCATTCTTCCCAGTCATTATACACTACATGGCCAAAAGTTTGTGGACACCTGACCATCACACCCATATGTGGGCTCTCCTCAAGACTGGAACTAAGGGCCCAAACCTTAACCCTGTGCACAAAGATCTGGAAGATTTTCAGAGCCCTGACCTGAACCCCCTTTGCGATAAATTAGAAATTGGCTGACTGCACCCCAGGCCTCCTCACCTGACACTAATGCTCTTTTGGTTGAATGGACAATTCCCCCACGAATCACCCTCCAGAATATAGTGAAAGTGACATGTGAAGGCCAATGTATGGTAACCCATACTTGGAATTTGTCCTCTGCATTTAACCCATCCAAGTTAGCGTGAGTAGTGAACACACACACTACAAACCGTGAACACACCCAGAGCAGTGGGCAGCCATTTTTGCCGGGGAGGGTTAAGGTCCTTACTCAAGTGCCCAACAGTGGTGGCTTGGCGGTGTTGGAATTTGAACTCATGACCTTCCGATCAGTAGCCCAACTTCTTAAACACTGAGCTACAACCACCCTTTCCACCATATAGTGGAAAGCCTTCCCAGAAGAGTGGAGGTTATATAGGAGGGGGGACTAAATATGGAATGTGTGATTAGATTAGATTACATTAGATTCAACTTTATTGTCATTGTGCAGAGTACAAGTACAGAGCCAATGAAATGCAGTTAGCATCTAACCAGAAGTGCAAATAGCAATATGTCTATATACAGTATATACACAAGTATACATAAAATATTATGTTCTATAAAAAGTGTAAAGGTATGAGGTAGAGAAAGTAGAGACCAGCTCAGTGTAAATGACAAGGTGTACAAATATAGAAGGTGCATTGTACAGAGAAATGAGGTACATATGTCCGGTGACCATCGGATGACTATACAGATGGTCGGGTGTCCACATACTTTTGGCCTTTTGAATGTGGCCTATTTGTAGGAAAATAATCATCATCTGGGTTGTGCGAAGCCATTGCCATTGTTACCAAGTTGATTATTTTCCAATAACAACATGCTCCATTGTGTCTTATTCCTCTAATACCACAGCAATTTGACAACGATTAGAATTTTAATTGATGAATTTATGAATATCATGATTTTTATCCATTTATAGTTAAGCTGAATGTTTTTGGAACATTCAAGAGTTAAGTAAGTTCCTGTTATCACTTATGTTAATGCAGCTCACAATAAGCTCTGTTGTAGCCTAGTTTGACCATACTACCAAGTTTATGGGCTACAGAAAAATTATCAGTTGTACAAAGTAGAATAGGTTGAACATAGCTTCAAGTTTTAACTTAAAAATTGTTTGTGTGGGTTTACCAACTATAAATGTTTTGTTTGTTTTTCTTTTCTTTTTTTTCTTTTTTTTAAGCGTATAATGATTTAATTGATTATGATTTCGTGGGAAGTATTTTTGTGGTCTGTGGTCACTGGACATGGTGACCACACAAAAAATACCACTGGTAAGAGGACATATAAACTTATGGGATCATAGGATAAAGTGCAAATGGGCAAAACTGGCTCCAGCATTTTTCAGATAGCTGTGAAAATAAAGTGCTTCCTTCCACAACTTTATTAGTTGAAAACCAGTTAATATATGAAATAATTGATGATGTACTTGTTGTCAAAACATAATATTCATTCAGTCCCAAAGTTCTGAGAGTGTAAATGAGCTCCCATTTCTCCAATAAAAACAACTACTGATACAAACTAGGATGTCATTAGTGTTATGTCCATCACTGTTGAAGTGTCTCACCACCTGAAAGGAGAAATCTTTCAATCTCATAGTATGAAGGTGGTCAATAAAATGATCAGCCAGTCTCCTCTTGGTTTCTCTGATGTAGAACAGATTACATTGCATGCACTAGAGACAGTAAACAACTCCTGCAGTGATGCATGAAGAGTGATGAATGGGTGATACTTAAGGCCTATGATTTACTAGCTGTGTTAATACATTTGCATGTTCGGCATCTTATATTTGCATGCAAATGCGCCATAGCTTCTATTAGATGAATCATTAAACTTCCTCCTAACAAGTGTATCTTTGATGTAGGAGAAGAGTTGAGGTTCTTTATAAATGATTGGTGTGTTGGTGACTTTAAATTGCTCTTAGGTGTGAATGTGTGTGTATGTGTGTGTGTATCGTGTCTTGTGATGGACTGGCCTTTCTATCCAGGATGTGTTCCTGTTCCCAAGATAGGCTCCAGATTTAATGTGACCCTGACCAGGATAAAGTGGCTATATAAGAGGAATTAATTAATTTATTAATGTTTAGGATCCCAAGTGAGCACCAAAGGAATTATTTTTGTCTTAGCATCCACTCTCTCAATAGGGTTAACAAGGTCAGTGTCATCATTGATGATTTTGTTCGATAATCCATAGTTAAAATATTTGCATGTTTAAATGTTTATGGTTTTAATGTTTGCATTCATTTCTCCCCATGGAGTGAGTGCTATGTTTTAACAACAGTTATTGAAAGAGTTTTGTCTGAAACTGTCTGTCTCTCTATAAAATGTGTGTACTGTGCTGCAATTTACAACGTAGGACACCTTAAAAAAGTCAACTTTAAATGAAAACATTTGAAAACAATTTTTTTTTTAAAGAAGCTACATTAAAATGAATAGAGTTAAAAGTAATTAAAGTCAGCTTTGAATAAAAACATTTAACTTTCAATTTAAAAAAGTGTCAACTTCAAATTAAATAGTCGCTTTAAAAATAAGTCACATTTAAAGTCGGCTTCAGATAAAAAAGTTTTTTCTTTTAAATAATGAGTTTAAATAATAAAAGTTTTGTAATAAGTTTAAATAATAAAAACAATATATAAAAGTATAGATCGTGGGTTTTAAATAAAAATAATCAAGTTTACATTTAAAAATCTATTTTAAATGAATGCAGAAGAAGCCAACTTCAAATAAAAAGATTGAATTAGAAAAAAAAGACGTCAACATTAAATAAAAATATCAAATTTAAATAAAAACAGCTAAAGACAGCAAAACAGCAAAAGTGATTTTTACTAATTCGACATTTATTAGAGAAGTACACAGTTAAGCACGCAGACGTAAGTAGTTATTCCCCGGATGACTCTTTTCAGATTTATGCGCTGAGAGTTAATATCGAGGATCTGGCAACGCAGCTCCTCTGATCAATTGGTGAAACAGGAAGCAGGTTGAAGAGCGCACACTCAGGGCAACATCCAATCAGCGCCCTTATATGACAAGACAGATCGGTAACTCAGCCAATCGTGTTTAAGACATGTTCACTTCCGGTAAGAGGGTGTTTGCTACCTGTGTGAATGGACAAATTCGACAGTGGAAGTTAGCAGATTGAAAGACGAGTTTAAAAAAAAAAAAAAAAAGGAATTATCAGACGCTGCGACGGAGGACGTGCCAAAAATGGCCGCTGTAACGAACAGCAAATGAGCAGAAAGCTTAATTTCCACTCGCGGATAATTTGACTGACTCGAGGGATTTAGCAGGCTATTGGGTAACCTGGCTAGCACCATAGAATACAATGATCAGCCAGAAATCTGCTTAGCTAGCAGCTAGCCGAGGAAATAGCAGGCACGTTCAGTGGCTAGCTCATGGAACAGAAGTGCTGATAAAGGGTAGGATAATGTCTGGTTATTTAATCTCGAGGCTGTTTAGTCCTTACTGGATGCGTGTGTGAGTTTAGCGCTGTCGAGGTGCGTATAAAATAAACCCCGTTTATGAGAAAGTGGCCTAGCTAGCAAGGCTAAAGGAATATACTGTACTGTAGGGACTAGCTAGCTCTGTTTGCGTTAACCGACCTCCAGTGCTGGCTTGCTAACATTAGTTCGGACCTGGATAATTCAATGAAATTAATTTGTAATGTTCTTGAAAAGCAGTTCGAATTATCCTACAGGTTTAGCTAGTGAGCTTAGACGAGCTAGAATGAGGTGATGAAACGGTGGCTAATGTTATTCCGGCCTAGACCTGGTGCCTCAATACAGTGAGATATTAGGCTGGATAACCAGCTGTAATAAATAATGTTGAATAAGTTTGGCCTCACTGCGTGTTTAATGTTGCACATCTTTACAAAATGGACCAGGTTTCCAGCTTCATTCTGAAAGCTGGAGATGCTGGAGATCTCAGGATTATGAAGAAGTTGAGCTCCATGTTTGTATCTAGACCACAGTAGTCTTAAACCCCTGTATAATATTCCTGCTCTTTTATTCTTTCATATTTCTGGAAATTTCTAAATTCGCATAATATAAGCAAATCCTGTCCTTAAACCTGGCTCAGTTATCTGTATTTATGTCCAAATGCCACTCATTTCGTTGACTGATTTATTGACTTAATTTCACATATGCAGGCCTGCAGGTTTGCTTTGAATGTTTGAATTTATTGAAGCGCTTTTTGGGACAGCTGTAAAGAAACCAAGCCCAGACTGCTGGCCGCTCAAAGGCAACGTTTTCATGTGGTCATCCTTCAACGAACACCTTTTCCACTGGCAAAGGTCAAGCAGAGAAGCATGTGATCAGGAGTCTGTCCATCACAATCAGTCAATGAGAATCATCATTGTCGGGGAAACCTTCTTTGATAAGTTGATGGACGTCCAGCAGTCGTCGCCAATGGAAGTGTTAAAGCAGAGACTTTAAGGAAAGGAGGGATTTGAGCTACGCGGAGGAGGAAGCGCTGAAAAGATGGGCTCTCAAGCACTACAGATTTTGCGTCAGGGGGTGTGGGCTTCGCTGACCGGAGGATGGTACGTCGACCCCCACCAGAGCACCTTCTCCAACTGCTTCCACCTCTACCTCTGGATATTCCTTCTGGCCTTCCCTTTTCTTCTGTACATGGTGAGTGGTGGTAAGGTTCAAGACCAGGAAGTTGTTTTATCTTCCAAATAAGGAACGCTTGTGTAGACGTTGTTCTCAGCCCTGTTATGTTGATGGATGGTCTCAGGGATTTGCATCTGCGTTTGATTACACCAGCGTCATCCATCTTGTAATATTTAGTGGAAAGTATTTTTTGTTTTTTTTTTCCACATTGATATTACACTGTTGTTACAATCTGGACACTGTGCGACTGCACACGTCCTTAATCTAAATTGGTAGTGAATGACATCATTTCTAGAATAGACTTAGGGTAATTAGGGCTTGAAAAAACAAACGTTTTTTAATAGTTGATTATTTATATGAATTAATGATCAAATAAGCAATAAATATTAAATGTGGCATATAAATGAGAATCTCCTTAACAAATCCCCCCCCCCCCCCCCCCCGCCAAACATGTTGTTCCTCTACTGACTTTCTTCTCCAGGACTAATTACTAATCCACCAATTACAATTGCTAATAATTTGATCGTGAATTTAAAACAAATGCTACTTGAAATTTGTGCATTTATAATCAATCTTTCTCTCGACCTCCTCATCCAAACGGTAGTAAATCACATAGATGTCCCGTCATCATTAACGGCTAAACTTAACCGGCTTCGTTATTAAACTGTGAAACTGCAACACATGTTTTACTGCCATATTGGAGAAAATATCAGTGAATTTTAATATGAAGCTATACAGTCAACTGTTTGTATTTCATTCACCAAGCAGCGAGTTTTCAGGAGCTTTCGTTTTTTGTGTTTGTGTATCATTCAGCCTGCTGCTGTTTGCGTATACTGCATTGTGCCATGCTTTCAATTTTTTGAGTGACACTATCGGTGTGTTAGGTTTTGCATTTTTGACTCCTGTTTCATTCCTGCCATCAATCAAAGTTCTGCCTGTGGAGATATACGATTTCATCCGTGGTGTTGCAGGTGTGCATGGGGAAAAAAAAAATTTGGGGGTTTGTGAATTCACGTTAAAGTCCCGTGAACTTGGTGTAAAATGATATTAAAACTTTTTCCCGCATACTGTCTGACTGCTCTGTTTGGCTTCCTGTTATTTAAGCAAGTAGCCTGCATGTTGAAAGTGAACTCGGTCAATCTGGTTTTTGTTGTTTGTTTTTTTTTTTTTTAACATTCATAACACGTTTTTGTTGTTGGTTAAATAAACAGCACGTCAAATACAAAAACCTGCATTGATCATTTTTCAGAATCAACATAATCGTACATCACAGCGTAATTATATTTGGCTAGTCTCAGCCTCTGATGCTCCACCCACATGTGACTCGTACACTTTTTTGGCCACAAGCTTCAGAATCTTGAAGGTTGCAATCTGATTGGCTCGCCGCATTTCTGATACACTGATTTCCAGCAGGGAAACTAAGTTTGTTGCAACAGTGACCTTTTTTTTTGTTTTGTTTTGTTTGGTTTTTTTTTTGTGTGTTTGTTTTTTTGTTTTTTTTCCTTCAGATGAAAAAAGTCTGAATTTAAAAAGTTTTTTTTAAACTAGTGGTGGGGAAATGAGGTTGGTTGGTTAGCAGCATCAGTCAAAAAGCCTCGTCTTGTGAAAATGCTCTTCTTGGCCATATTTAGCGACTAAAGAAACGTACCAGAGAAAGCTAAAGGTCTGACTCGTGAGGATGTTTTGGCAGACGTGTCCAGGCGAGTTGTGTGGAATGTTAATTACCAAATTAACTTCAGGGGATTTGTTTGTATAACTTATAGAGGATTATGTTCCTCTGCCTGCCTTTTCTTATTTATACAAGGAGGGGGGGAAAAAAAGGATTGTACCTTCTTTACACTTTGACAACACTTCTCAGAAGTAATTCTTCTTCATAACAGTTAGTGACGCAGGGAATTGTTTGCATTTTAAGAACCCGGAATTGAAAATGTAGTCACTAAATTAATCGTTTAATAAAATGATGGTTAGTCGCAGCAATGGTGATTACGATTAAATGCACTTTGCTGGCTTGTATTTAAAATATTGGGCAGGGTACCATGGTAAAAATATGGATTCACTACCTGATACACAAAGAGTAAATGAAGATTAGCTTAAACCAGTAACCTCTGTGGTGGTTGTTAGAGTTCTAATCGTGGTACTTATGATACTGCTCATGTTAATATGTATTATTTTCACAAGAAGTTTTGTTGGAGTCATTCAGAAAGTTTTTGCTCAGTGTTGCTGCGATGTCTTAACCTAACACACGTTTTGATTCCATGCCCCATATTGTCATGAATTTCTACAATAAACAACAAAGCCAGCTCATCGTGTTAAACATAGACTGCTATTCTGTACTCGTTTGCCATTTCCAGCGTAATCGGAAGTGCTTTTTGTTGTAACAAAAAACAACCTCGGTGTCACCAGCCTCTGTCAAATGCTAGTAATATTTCTGTGATGAATCATTGAATGAAAGTCTCTGTAAAAACAGTGTTGTGTAATTGGCTTCTGTGCTCCACACAAAAACGTCAGACACCAGAACCATTTCTTAAATGCCTACACGATTACTAAGCCTTGTACAGTTCGACACCGAACTTAACGCAATGCAGTGAACATCTCGTTTCTTTGCGTCGTAAGCATTTAAATGTAAACGTTTAAGAGTTGAAAATCAAGAGTTACATTTGAGGTAACGTGATTTGTTATGTACTTACTGTCAAACTCTTTTAAACAGTGAATCAGCACAACAGTATATGATTCAAGGTTCTTGGGACACCTTGATTTTTGAAGCAGTTACCAACATGACATATTCATACACTAGAGATATTCCAATAAAACCTCTTTATGTAAAACTGGCCAAATCTGAATAAGGATTTTTAAAGACTGCAAGGAAAACCAACACTGGGACATGGGATGAGTCCTCAAGTACTAGACTGAAATACATTTCTAAATCGTCAAGTTTATGGTTTATATCACAATGTAATTAATACTTTCTGAAATGAACCATTAGTTAAATCTGGTCACTCTTCCTTTTTTTTTTTTTTTTTTTTTTTTTTTTTTTTTTTTTTTTTTTTTAGGTTGTGGTCTTCAAGTGTAGTATTATAATCTGAAAAGTTTATCAGAGGAACCTTTTTTTTTAAATTAAATCTTCATCAGCTCGTCAGTCACGTCACATGCTAATTTAACCACTTCACCCGTGTGTGAACTCTAGAAAGATTAGAAACGGCCTGACCGTTTTCTTTTTTCCCCTCCTGGTCCTGATATTGTGGAAGTACATGTCTCCTGTCACTTTATTTATCTTTATTCTTTTGCTCCGTTTTTCCTCATATATTCTCCAGGCACTGCCACCCACCGTAGTAGTAGCTGGGGCGTACTGCGCTGTGGTGGCCGTCTTCTTCACTGCTGTAAAGGTGGTGAACTTTCGCCTGCATGCGATGTTTGACCTGGGAGAGATTGTGGAGAAGAGGCAAGCCTCGCTGACCACAGACCCTCAGAGAGTGGAGGAAGGTGACGAGGGTTCTGGAGCTCATGATAGCAGCCAACACAGGTACACGGAAATATCTGGGGCCGCCCAGCATTAGTTTGTTAAACTGTGAGGTTTTTAATTCTCTTTCTACCACAGCGCTGCTGAATTCTCAATCCTTATTGGTCAGAATTGTTGATTAATTTTCTATAACGGCAGCTCCGACAGACATGTCAGGTGCAAGGTTTATATAATGTATTCATTCTAATATGTTCTCGTTGTTATGGTAACAGCTTTCGCAGAGACTTGTCTGGTAAAGTAGTACAGTAGTATCGGTTATTTAGCACTATGAGAATCCGACCTTGTTAATAAAAGCTTCCAGGCAGCTTTTATCATTTATAGCGTCAGTCTTTAGTCTTTGCAGCTATTGATTGCAGCTATTGATGATGTTAAGCAGTTGTGTTCTGGTATACGTGTTCATCAGGGGTAGCGGTGTTGGTGTGGAGATGACCGTGTTCAGGAAGGTGAACTCAACCCCTCCAGTGCGCTGCAGCTCCCAGCATTCCTTGTTTGGGCTGAATCAGGTGTCGGTGAGGATGGCCTTTAATGGCACTTAATGCCAATAAAACCCTGCTTACATTTTCAGCACTCATGCATTACAATGCATTTCTTTCATATTCTTGGGGATTTCATTTAGATTTGATTGTTTTACCTGTTTAATCACAAACAGTTACAACAAGATCATTTTTATACTGATGTTTTTACTTCATGTAAACCGGAAATGATGCGATTGTGCTATGGCAGTATTCACTTCCATCCAAAGCTCATCATGCATGTGAAGCTAATTCTCTCAGTATTTTCTTCTATACAGTACATGCAGCAATTGATTTTGGCTTTGATGTTTTGGTGATCTGTCACTTTCTAGTACTGGAACAAAAAAGCTAAACAACCACAGTTGCATATGTGGGATGGTATATTAGTTTGTGTAAGTTACACTATTAGTAATAATTAAAGTTACTTAGTTACAACTATGCACTATAGGATTTTACTAATGTAAAAACCTGTGGACCAAGGCCCCATCTCTTTAACACATTCCCGTTAAGATGGCATAAGCCATATTTAATTATAGTCAAAACTAGGTTCTGCATCTGAGAGTTTTGATTAGTCTATCTGGATTGTGTTGTTTGAGATCCCTTTTTGATTATGAAGTGCAGATGAGGGAGTATGAGGGAGTCAGTGGTTTTTCTTGCTCACAATGTCATATTAAAATTGGCACTCTCTAGATATAAGCAGTGGAGAGCGTACTGACAAGTGGGCACTTTCATTGTACGAGAGCAAATTTTTGTCAACAATTCAATCCAGCATTATCATACAAAGAATGAAACCCAGGAAGCGCAGAAAAAATACTCTGCAAACCGATCTGATGACACATATTAAGTCTGTGATAATGATCCTTTTCTTTGCTGTTGGGCTCTGTGTGACTGACTGCATCTTTTTAGACACTTATTTTAGACAAATTATTTTTACAGAGAACCTGCAAAATCTTGTGTTAGGAACGTATCACTTGCAGCTACACGAAAACTCAGAATTAGTATGTGAATTCTGCAAAACTGTAATCTATTGGTCTTGTACGTGTGTCAGACTTTTTTGAAAAAACTTATTTCATTCCAGTTGTATAAATTCTACCTTAAAAACAACACTTTTAATGTGAGAATATTTTAATATTTAAACTGTGTGTACAAAGTGGTACAAGTAACGTTTAGGTATTTTGTTGCCTCCCTTTTCCAGGAATTTTTACCACAACTTGAGGACCCTGGAGGCTCTAAGGGTATGTATATTTGTTGACGCATTCTTATTCCTGAAGGCCTGTATCTTTAATATTGCCAGCATAATTAGATTTGCTGTGTATAGGTGTGTGCTGCATAATAGCAATTCAATTTTGAAAGCACAGAAATTCAAAAGAATACATGTGTATATCCCAGACAGAAAGTGAAACGGATTTAATTTCATGCTTCTCTCCTTTTTCCAGACCTCAAAGAGCTGATGCAAGAGCAGGACGGTGACGGTCTGACCTCGACACACAGAGAGGTTCTTCGGCACAACTCTCAGGATGCAATCAGTAAGACCCAAACCATTTTCACTGTACATTTACCAACGATCAGTATTACCCTTAAGGCAATGGCACAGATTATACACCCATAGTTTAAGCATTTAATCTTAATAATAACAGGGCTATTGCTTTAAAGTGGTCATATCATGATTTTTAATGTTTTCCTTTTGTTTGGGTGTGTAATGTTTGTTTGTGCATGTATAAGCTCTGCAAAGTCCCAAAGCTCAGTCTCCCCCAAAGGGATTTATTTTATCTAACAGAGAACACTGCTCCAGACCTGCCCGAAACGCGTCATTCGAAGTCCAGATTTACTTCCGTAATTTCTCTACGTCACAAAGTGCACTATCAGCATAATCCCACCCAAAGGCAGGCACGAAGAAAGAAGGCAAGGCTTCAGTGAATTCAGGTGCCATGTCATGGAGACGCTGTGTGTTTCGGTGCGAAAGCAAAACCTCTTTGTTTAGCCTTCCGAAAACGGATGAAATCAGTGGTTACTGTTTATTTATAACGCTGTTCCTGAGCAGTACAACCCGAACGCTTGCTTGTGCACAGCGCATTTTACGGAGGACAGCTTCCTGAACCTGGGAGAGTACAAGGCAGGCTACACACAATCGTATCTGAAAGGTAAGAGAGTTGTAAAATAAAAACTTACCGCTGTGAAACGTTCTGCTCAAGTCGTGCTTTCAAACTTGCTTCCGCTTGATCATCCGCATTTTCTGAATCTGACTCGGGCTCGAACTGATACGGTAAAACCGACGACATGTTGCTTAGGAGCTTAGAATTGCTTTAGCTTTGGAGGCTAATGCTAAACCGTTATATTTCTGACACACTCGTGAGGCTTTCGGCCAATCACAACGCAACGAGTCAGCTGGCCAATCAGAACACTCTGGGCTTTGGAGAAATCGGAGCGTTTCAGGCAGCCTGGGAATAGAGGCACTGCAATAATGTACATTATTTGACAAATAATGCGTTTTTTGACCATTAAAGCATGTTAACCTATTTTATTACACCCAATAAACAAAATAATTAACAGTTAAAAATGTTTGGAAATCATGATATGACCCCTTTAAGGTCAGGTTGTTCTGTTAGAAGGTATAATGGCATAAAACAAAATGGTGATTATTTGTGGTGTGTGGCCCAACAGGAGCCAGTGGTGTGGTTCAATCCTGTCTTGCTGCAGCCATTGCTGGGGATTTTCCCAGTCTCATGGGAGTGAGGTCAGCAGGCTTTGGGATTCTGCCCCTGCCAGACTGCCCTTCCATTCCCCCCTCACCATCCAGCCAGGAGGATGGAGAAGAGAAGGAGCCGGCAGTAGCCTGCAGCAATGTGCTGGAGCAGCAGGCACAGCGAAGACCAGAGGAGCCTCCAATGGGTGGCTATTCCCCACTCGGCCCTTCAGCGGAGTCTGAAAGCTTGGGCGATGCACCTCTCAGCCCTCTCATCAAGAGCAGCTTGAGTGAAGAACTGAGTGAGAACCTGCTTGGCCTTGGTCTTGACCCAGTGACCTTTGGACCTGGAGCTGAGCAACCATGCAGCCGCAGTGGCGTGGCACTGACAGCCGGATCAACAGACAGCTGCGTGGCCACTGACCGAGAGACTTTGAGCACAGTCAGCAGCTACCGCAGTGAGAAGACAGACTCTACACAGCTTGAAAGCCCATCACTGGGCAAGCAGCACCAGTCGGTCCCTATGCCCTCATCTGCGGTTCTGGTTAAGGGGTCTTGCCATCAGCCAGAGGACCCCGCCTTCCTGGGAGGCAGTGACACAGATGATCTCTCAGATAGCGAACTGCTACGATCTCCCTCCAAAGAGCTTCACCCTGGTCAGGGCCTGGATCGAACTCTGGTGGAGGGTGAGGATGCATCGGGACAGCTTCCATCCCTGCAAGATTCGTCCCCTTCTAGTAGCAGTGGCCCTTCGGAGGCCTGCGTACAGGCTCGGGCCATACCCATGCCCCCTGTGCCCCCTCCACGCCAGGCTGGCTCTGTGCCCTCAGGTCTGGTGTGCTCAGAACCCGCCCTGGCCGTCACCTCTGCACCCTACCTGCTGGTTGAGCCACTTTCCCTACAGGTTCAGCAGCAGCAAGTGGTGCGGCCCAAAGACTTGAAACTTCTGCGTGCTGGTGGCAGCGTGGCCCAGCGGCCTGGGCGCAGGAAAGCACCGCGTAAACGTGGTGCTGCTGGCAGCAGTAGTTTTGACTGTGGCTCGTATCGACGCCGTCATCATGGACGCAGCCAACGCAGGGACTATGTGCCTGTGCGCAGCAGGCTAGGCGCCAAAGCTTACAGCGAAAGCCTGTTCGAGGACTCCAGTGATGAGGACGATGGCAGTGATGCCAGCGCTGCCTCCAGCCTTGGCTCACAGCGGCGCTTCAGTTCAGATGACGAGGATGAGGATGACTCAAGTTCGTCTACCTCCTGCTATTCCCCGGATCCTGGAGTTGCCTCTCAACCTGTCCCCGTTCCACAGTTGCCTAGCCCCAACGAGGGGAAAGAGCCAGCTGCAGTAGGCCCCTCCCACACTCGCAGTGCACAGCGCTCAGCCAGCACAGCCAGTGCCAAGACTCATGCCAGGGTGCTCAGCATGGATGGTGCTGGTGGAGGCCACACCAGCACAGGAACTCTGGCTTCCACCATTTTGCCATTAGCAGCAGCTTCCACTCCTGCTCAACGGCCCCTTACCATGTCAAAGTCTGACCTGGAGGCTCGCACTGGACACTCCGAGGTTTTTCCCAGGGCTCACAGGCTCGACTCCATGGGAGGCTCATGGGCTGGAAACCAGACTGGATGGAGGGCAGGAGAATTGCTGGAAGAAGGTGCTGTGGGAGGAGGTAGGCAGCACACACTCCTCATGTTTTCTGTTTAACGTATAGTCTTGAAAAGCATTATAATCTTACATTTGTTTTTTTTTTTTAGTGCTTGTCAATAACGCAAGGATGCTTATTAGTATGTATCGTCATTCTTTAGACTGCGTTGGTACTTTTAAGAGCATACTGGAACTTTCTGTTATTATCTACCATGAAGTAATTTTGCAGTTTAATATGGTCGTAATGCAAGCCTGTGTATTCTCTTAGTACTAAATTAAATGTGCCCCCTTCAGCTTTGGCCTCTGAGGAAGGAAGTAAACGGGACTCTGTAAGCAGTGTCAAAAGAACGCAGGCCATCCGCAGAAGACATAATGCAGGCAGTAACCCCACTCCACCCCCCTCCACCATGGGCTCCCCACCCAGCCTCCAAGATCTTCCACGGACCCGTGCCTCGTCCCATTCCCGTACACGTGCCCTCCCCACAGCCCTACAGTTCGCCTCTTCCCTGCTGCTCCCCCGAAGTGGGGTGCATGAAGCCTCCACATTTGACGACACCTCTGAGGGAGCCGTGCACTACTTTTACGATGAGAGTGGTAAAGCCAGGCTTCATTGCTCACTGTTTTTGTCACTTGAATGAATATGACCAGCAAATGCAAATTGATAACTGAATTTACCATACTGCCATCAACAGTTCTCCAGTGCTGGTACACATGTGTTTTCTTCAGTTTCAAAAATGCTACTTTGCTGTTTTCTAGCAGCAAAATTACAACATTTCTAGTAGCATAGAGTTACCAAGCTAGTAGGGGGAAGTGGTTGGATTGGTATGGCAAGAAAAATGGGGATTCGTTTTTATAATCATGCATATTTATAGATCCTTGCATTCGAGGATAAAGGTGGAGAGATGTTGCTAGGCATTTTATTTGTCTCTTAAGTTTTGCATACATATTAAACAGCTCAGTGCATATTATGAATATCCATTCAATGCATATTATTTCGAAAATTACACATTCAGGTGTACTTTAGTGCAAGAGAGCCACTTTTTCATCAGCAATTCATTATTGCCCAGGTATAAAAAGATCATATACGTTTGGACCTGCAGGAGGAGGCTATGAGGATCCAGTGCAGTAAGTCTCAACCAAATAGCCTTTCTTACCTGTCCAAACCTTAGCCTGTGGTCACTTGGTTCAAAGTTTAAACACTGTGTTTTCCAGGGAGCGTGAGAGACAGTCCCAGTCCTCCAGCTTTACCTCCACTGAAGTGCAGGATGTGGCTCCAACATTGTCCGTGCTGCAGCCTAGACCTGTGGTCCTCCAGGGCATGCAGGTGCGCAGGGTGCCCTTGGAGATGCCTGAGGTGAGCCTCAACCTCTGACATTTTCTCGCAAGCACCTTGATGATTCGGGTTATCTGCAGTGTTTTAAATCGGCCCTCCTTGTTTTTTCTTCCTCTCACTCCGTAGTTTGACCTGGATCATGAGTCCCTGCAGGAATCTCAGGAGAACACGCTGATGATCGAGGAGAAAGCCAAGCCGAAACAGTACTACAAGTTCTGGGTGCTGCCGGGAAAGTGGCTTAGAGTGCGATATGACAGGCTTGCTCTTCTGGCCTTACTGGATAGGTGAGTGACATTTATACAGGGTCACGTATTTATAGACTCTATCATGTATAGTCTATTTATAGTAATATTTCTATCAATGCTTTCATGCATCCATGGAAACCACATTCATTATTCGGTCATGGAAAAGTAGAGAATGCAGGCTATTTCTTAAACATTAGTCAGTTCCTGAGAAAGCATATTTTCTCCCCAGCTGGCATCACATACCATAAGTATATACATCAGCATATCTTATAAATAAATACAAGATGAGGGTCTGTGTTTAGAAGGTATCAGAGTGGGGAGTGTACTTAAAATATATTTCAAGTTTATTTTACCAGCTGGAGCCTATTTATGTTATGGGCTTATGTGTGAAATACTTAAAATCTAAATGCTTGGGCATGGTCTTCTCAGTTCTTTGCCATATTCTTTGTTGTGCGAGAGCACACGGAAAGGAATTTAAACTTAATATATTTCAGTAAGGAGTACAGCACAACTGTATGGGCTGTTATAGGAAAGTAGTCAGTGTGTGGTGGTGCAGTGTGTTACCATAATGAAGTTGATTATTTTCAGATAACAGCATGTCCTGAAGTGTTTTATTAATCTTATACCTCAGCAATTTGCTTGTGATTAAATTTTTTAGTAATTAAAGTATGGCTGGTCATACTTTTTATCCAACTATAATTATATATAAAGTTGTGGTAGCTAATATTGCATGAACGACAGCATTATTGTTAGACATTTAGTGGTTTTCTTATATCGTATTATTAATTTAAAAGGTTTTTAGGGTGCAGTATTTCTTTAAGTTTGTTGTGGCTGTGTGCACTGCAGGAATCGGCAGGTTGGCGAGAACGTGTTTGCGGTGGTGTTGGCCAGCCTGGTGGCCTTTCTTGGCTTCTTGCTGCTGCTGCACGGCTTCTTCAGGGACATTTGGGTCTTCCAGTTCTGCCTCGTCATCGCCAGCTGCCAGTACTCCTTATTGAAGGTGAGTGCAGACACAACAAATCGCATGCTAATACACTTTGTGGGTGTGCAATTTTATTTTGTACATTGATTTTTACATTTTTTACTCATTAGTCTTTGTTTCTTTGTGTCTTTTTCAAGAGCGTGCAGCCTGACGCAGCCTCCCCAATGCATGTGAGTACACACGGCCCCTCTGGATTCTTTTTTTTTTGCTCACTGCCTCAGAGAGCTGTTTCAGCTACCCGTGAGAAGATCATTCTCAGTAAATGCTGTATGATGTCCTTGCACAGGGCCATAACTGGATCATCGTGTACAGCCGGCCGGTGTATTTCTGCTTGTGCTGTGTGCTGATCTGGGTCTTTGACCTTGTTGGCCGTTCCAGCAACCTGCAGCCTTTCTCCCTCTATGGAGTAACCTTCTTCTCTGCCCATTTCCTGCTGTGTGCCAGAGACATGCTCATAGGTTTGTCACTTGTCAAAGTCCTGATACCCAGTTCCACGTCCTCCCTCCACATTAGTGGGTTGTTTGGGTGTACTATTCAAATACTATTAGAATTTTCATAATATTTACATATTCAAATTCATATTCATAATTTATACATGTACATATTTAAATGTTTAAGTTTTCTAGTTTTAGTCATCTGAATAAAATGCAAATTATTTGTGACAAACTGTATTTTTATATATTTCATAATTGTGGTGTTTTCATGCTTACATTTAAAAGTACATGATTATACAAGATCTTCATAGTAGTTATACATTCAAAATTAACAATTGTTTATAATTATCAGTGTTTACACTGTTATATGTAGTGAGCTTGTATTGTGAATAGGAAGCCATTTTGTGTTTAAAATGCTACTACTTGTGATGTATTCAAAAAAGAAACATTTAAGGCTGTAGTTGTTAGAAAGAACTATATATAGTTGTAAATGTCAAAATTTCATCACGGGAAGAATGATCACATTGCTCTCTTCCTTTTTTTTTTTTTTTTTGTATTCTTTGCAGTTTTCACCCTGTGTTTTCCAGTCATCTTCCTCTTTGGACTTCTACCTCAGGTCAACACCTTTCTCATGTGTTTGCTGGAGCAGGTTGACATGCACATGTTTGGTGGAACTGGTAAGAAATCATCACACACATACATAGACCACACTCCTTTTTAGTCCACTGTCTAATCTGTCTTTGTGTTTTAGCCACTACAAGCCCCCTGTCCTCACTCTACAGTCTGTTACGCAGCATGTTAGTAGCAGCTCTGGTTTATGGCTTTTGCCTTGGTGCTATCAATGTAAGTGAGCTATTTTGAGCTACAAAGTGTCCTACAAAAGATTATTTCATCATGTTATTATGCACATTTTCTTTTATTGTATTGTATTGTATTGTACATAGGCCCCATGGGGTGAGGCTCATGTTCCAGTGCTCTTCTCTGTATTCTGTGGCCTCCTCCTTGCCTTATCATACCACTTAAGCAGACAAAGCAGTGATCCCACCGTACTGTGGTCAGTATCAGCTTGAAGATCATTTGAATGCTCCACTCTCATTCAGACACCTATGTTTGTTGGTGTCTGTGTTGAGGCTGATGTTAACCTCGTTTTAATATTTTATTTTCCCTGCGGCATGGTAGGTCTTTGGTCCGTTCCAGATTCTTTCCAGAGCTGGAAAGCAGGACTCCTGAGGAGCCTCCTCTGGAGATCAAGGACCCACTGCCAGAGAAATTGCGCAACTCTGTGGTATTCATTCAGTATTCAGTATACATTCAGTACCTTCACTTATCACTGCTGGGGGAAAAAAGTGGTCAGTGGTTGTGAAAGTCTGTTTTCTTAATCTCACACTGCCTCTTTCTCTGTTACAGAAGGAGATTTTACACTCGGACCTGGTCATGTGTCCCCTCATGGCAATTATCAGCTTTGCCATAAGTGCCAGTACTGTCTTCATTGCTCTGCAGGTTAGTTAGCTCTAGTAAGGTCTTACTTACACTGGGCATGTATAATATTGTGAAAAAAATAAAGTGTTAGTTAAGTGGGGTGTATTATTGCTGAATCCTAATGTAATGGTTCGGATTTGTTTTTATTTGTGTGCTCACAGTAATGTTTTTTGCAGATGTTTGACTTGATTTTATATTTCTTTGAAGTTCAGGACCTGTGTAAAAGTCCATCATCTTAAGTGACTCACAATTATTATTATTTTTAATAGGATTGGGTTTACTATTTAATCATATGTTCCTGGTGGTTGGTCCCTGAATTGTCCCTATTTCTCTTTCTCTTCAGCCTGCTCTCAGTTTTGTTCTGTATATTCTGGCTGGAGTGGTGGGCTTCCTTACTCACTATTTACTGCCTCAGTTTCGCAAGCAGCTGCCCTGGTTCTGCCTGGCCCACCCAGTGCTACGTTCTCGCGAGTACAGCCAGTTTGAGGTTCGGGGTGAGTAGTCTCTCTCTCTCTCTCTCTCACACACACACGCACACATATATGTACACAAAAGACATCACGTCTCTGAAAGGCAAGAACATATTTTATGTTCCTGTGTGTTACAGATGCAGCTCAGCTCATGTGGTTTGAGAAGCTCTATGCCTGGCTCCAGTGTGTAGAGAAGTACTTCATCTACCCTGCCGTTGTGCTCAACTCCCTGACCACAGAGGCCCACACCATAAGCCAGAACCCTGACAAGCCTGGCACTTAGTAAGTTAATTCTCATATATATATACAGGTGCATCTCAATAAATTAGAATGTTGTGGAAAAGTTCATTTATTTCAGTAATTCAACTCAAATTGTGAAACTCGTGTATTAAATAAATTCAATGCACACAGACTGAAGTAGTTTAAGTCTTTGGTTCTTTTAATTGTGATGATTTTGGCTCACATTTAACAAAAACCCACCAATTCACTATCTCAACAAATTAGAATATGGTGACATGCCAATCAGCTAATCAACTCAAAACACCTGCAAAGGTTTCCTGAGCCTTCAAAATGGTCTCTCAGTTTGGTTCACTAGGTAAATCACAAACATTCATTGCCAAAGAAGCTGGCTGTTCACAGAGTGCTGTATCCAAGCATGTTAACAGAAAGTTGAGTGGAAGGAAAAAGTGTGGAAGAAAAAGATGCACAACCAACCGAGAGAACCGCAGCCTTATGAGGATTGTCAAGGAAAATTGATTCAAGAATTTGAGTGAACTTCACAAGGAATGGACTGAGGCTGGGGTCAAGGCATCAAGAGCCACCACACACAGACGTGTCAAGGAATTTGGCTACAGTTGTCGTATTCCTCTTGTTAAGCCACTCCTGAACCACAGACAACGTCAGAGGCGTCTTACCTGGGCTAAGGAGAAGAAGAACTGACTGTTGCCCAGTGGTCCAAAGTCCTCTTTTCAGATGAGAGCAAGTTTTGTATTTCATTTGGAAACCAAGGTCCTAGAGTCTGGAGGAAGGGTGGAGAAGCTCATAGCTCAAGTTGCTTGAAGTCCAGTGTTAAGTTTCCACAGTCTGTGATGACTTGGGGTGCAATGTCATCTGCTGGTGTTGGTCCATTGTGTTTTTTGAAAACCAAAGTCACTGCACCCGTTTACCAAGAAATTTTGGAGCACTTCATGCCTCCTTCTGCTGACCAGCTTTTTGAAGATGCTGATTTCATTTTCCAGCAGGATTTGGCACCTGCCCACACTGCCAAAAGCACCAAAAGTTGGTTAAATGACCATGGTGTTGGTGTGCTTGACTGGCCAGCAAACTCACTAGACCTGAACCCCATAGAGAATCTATGGGGTATTGTCAAGAGGAAAATGAGAAACAAGAGACCAAAAAATGCAGATGAGCTGAAGGCCACTGTCAAAGAAGCCTGGGCTTCCATACCACCTCAGCAGTGCCACAAACTGATCACCTCCATGCCATGCCAAATTGAGGCAGTAATTAAAGCAAAAGGAGCCCCTACCAAGTATTGAGTACATGTACAGTAAATGAACATACTTTCCAGAAGGCCAACAATTCACTAAAAATGTTTTTTTTTTATTGGTCTTATGAAATATACTAATTTGTTGAGATAGTGAATTGGTGGGTTTTTGTTAAATGTGAGCCAAAATCATCACAATTAAAAGAACCAAAGACTTAAACTACTTCAGTCTGTGTGCACTGAATTTATTTAATACACGAGTTTCACAATTTGAGTTGAATTACTGAAATAAATGAACTTTTCCAGGACATTCTAATTTATTGAGATGCACCTGTGTGTGTGTGTGTGTGTGTGTGTGTGTGTGTGTGTGTGTGTGTGTGTGTGTGTGTGTGTGTGTGTGTATATATATATATATATATATATATATAAAATACTCATTGCTGACTTAAGAATCTCAGTTCTACAGGTTATATGCAGGTCATTAAATAATAAGAAATGTTAAAAATCTTGTGGAAATTAAGTATTTTAATTTTACCAAATGATGTGTTGGAAATGAGAACACATTTGTATAATTTTGTTGTTGTTGTTGGGTTTTTTGGGGTTTTTTTATTAATAAATTTTTTTTAATTAACCCTTATTATTCTCACTCTTTAAATTCTGACATGAACAAAGAACCCGATATCATACAAGAGGAAGCTGCTATAGTCCTCTTTAAGCTCCACTAAGAAAATACATGATACAGATCAGATAGATGAATCAGCCTTTGCTCTTTTGTTCTTATCTGATGACAATTCTAACTTTGTTTAATGTGATGTTAAGGAACATATCAGTATTTGTGAATTTTATGTATTCAGGGGAGCTGTACACTTTTCATTACACCTAAATGTACAGATACGAAAGGCAGCTAAATAGTAAGCTTTGAACAAAAGTAATAATCCAAATTCCCAATGATAATACGTTGACAAGGTGAACTTACACCCATGAATACTTGTGGTTTTGTTTGTTTTTTTTAAGCATCTGTGTAGCTCTTAAGTTGTATAAACTGTCTTCAGTGTTTAATGATTGTATCTGAAAGTCCTTAAAACAGTCAATTGAAATTCATAATGCTTAAAGATACCCAGATCCTGCAAGGTGAAATGATTTGCAGGCTAAGCAGTCAGCATTTTATTTATGCTCGCACTTTGATTGGTAATGAGTGTTAACAAGGTTCTCATTTGCCCAGTGGCCGAGCTCTGTTCATCTCCATGGCTGGAATGAAGCTGCTTCGCTCCTCTTTCTGCACACCCTCTCAACAATACGTCACTCTCTGCTTCACCGCCCTCTTCTTCCAGTTCGACTATCCACGCTTCTCCGAAACCTTCCTGCTCGACTACTACTTCATGTCCATCCTCTTTAGCAAGGTTTGATGTCATCCACTCTCCACTCAGATACTTATTTTATCATCATTGTAGCATTAGTAGAGTTTTTTTTTTTTTGTTTGTTTGTTTCTCTTTTGTACCAATAGAACATATTTAGTGTTTCACCTTGCTTTATTGACCTAACAATCTGTGATTGTGTGTTTGTGCAGCTGTGGGACCTACTGTATAAGCTGCGCTTTGTGCTGACCTACATCGCTCCATGGCAGATTACTTGGGGCTCTGCATTTCATGCCTTCGCCCAGCCATTTGCCGTGCCCCGTATCCTCCACTGTATTATTAATGCTGTTAACAATTAAGTGCTGAATTTGGTTATGGGTTATATTGTATGTAGTTATATTAATTAATAAATGTAGTCATACATTTGTCATTCAACAGAATGAATTTATTTTGCAGATTGTGAGTTAACCATTTATATGTAACTTAATCTTGGCTTGTAAATCAAACAATTTCCGCGTTACAATGGCAAAGAGTATACAAGTCCTATTAGAATGTAAAAAGTAGATGCGTTAGCATTAGTCCATCATGTTTCAGAATTTTGTCTCAGAATTTTTACAGATTTTTTTATATTGAGCTGCACCATCAGGTAGAATGATGTGAAATGATGCAAGAAAAAATATGAACTGAAGAAACAGAAGATTGCACTAGTATTCTAAGAAAACTGAAGCAAGCAAAGCCAGTCCGGTTGCATATAATGTTATGATGTGTATGAGATATTAATTTGTGTGTAGTGGCAGGAAGCCTGACCTTTCTAATAATTTGTCTTCAGTCATGCCAAAATTTATGCTTTATACTTTAAAACTGTTACATTTAAAATAGATCCTAATGTTATTGTATTGATGACTGAATTATTTTGCTGTATTGTAGTTGGTAGTAAGTTATTTTCCTTAACGGCTGCTGTGCTGTCAGACTCGGCCATGTTGTTTGTGCAGGCTCTGTTCTCTGCCGTCTTCTCCACTCCCCTCAATCCTGTGTTGGGCAGTGCTGTTTTTGTCACCTCCTACACCCGCCCTGTCAAGTTCTGGGAGCGGGACTACAAGTAAGTGCTTACTTTTTGTGACAAAATGTTCTATAAGTATTTGTATTATTTTACCCTACAACTTCCCCTTTTGACCTTCATTGTGTCCCTTTGCAGCACAAAAAGGGTGGATCACTCTAATACACGCCTGGCCACTCAGCTTGACCGTAACCCTGGTAAGTGTTGCCATAAGGGTTTTTGCCTTATCACCTGTTGTTCCCTTGCTACCTCTTCACTGACTTCCTTTCTCTGCCACATAAAGGTGCTGACGACAACAACCTAAACTCTATCTTTTATGAGCACTTGACCCGCTCATTGCAGCATTCTCTGTGTGGAGACTTGCTACTGGGCCGCTGGGGCACCTACAGCACGGGGGACTGCTTTATCCTGGCATCGGACTACCTCAACGCTCTCGTGCACCTCATCGAAATCGGGAATGGGCTTGTCACCTTCCAGCTCAGAGGCCTGGAGTTCAGAGGTGAGCTGAACATGTCAATCGTATGAAGGTCATATTTGACATTAAGTTGAATTTGCAAAAGCATTTTCCCAGGATATTAGGTTGTTCATTTAAAAAAAAATAATAATAATAATAATTTATTCTGCATTTGTTAGAATGTTTTATTGTAATTATACTTTTGTTATTTTTCATTAACAATCCTAAAACATGTTATTTGATTTTGTACTCATTAGTCTCTTCAGTAGTATGGTCTCATTTCCATATGTTTCTCATTCCTCTTCCTTGTGTGTGTGTGTGTGTGTGTGTGTGTGTGTGTGTGTGTGTGTGTGTGTGTGTGTGTGTGTGTGTGTGTGTGTGTGTGTGTGTGTGTGTGTGTGTGTGTGTGTGTGTGTGTGTGTGTGTGTGTGTGTGTGTGTGCGCTCAAACAGGTACATATTGTCAGCAGCGAGAAGTGGAGGCCATCACTGAGGGTGTGGAGGAAGATGAGGGCTGCTGCTGCTGTGAGCCAGGCCACCTACCCCACATGCTGTCCTTCAACGCAGCCTTTGGCCAGCGCTGGCTCGCCTGGGAGGTTGCTGCTACCAAGTATGTCCTGGAAGGCTACAGCATCAGTGACAACAATGCTGCCTCCATGCTGCAGGTGTTTGACCTGCGCAAGATTCTGATAACCTACTATGTCAAGGTATTGCTCACATTATTCCACTCACAGGAGATTTCTGTCCACTTTTGCTAAATTATTAAGGTTTTTTTTTTTGCTTTTTAAAGATTTTGGTAAATATCGTGGTCTAAAACAGTTTTTGAGCATACCATAAATCTGAGTCTGAAATACTAATTTGAGTCTCTCCTGCAGAGTATCATCTACTATGTGAGCCGCTCACCCAAACTGGAGGAGTGGCTGTCCAATGAGACGGTGCAGGAGGCATTAAAACCCTGTCTCAGTGCTTCCTACGTTGACAGTGACCCCACCTTTAACCTGAATATTGATGAAGACTACGACCACCGAGCCTCTGGCATCACCCCAGCTGCCTTCTGCATGGTCTATCTGGACTGGATCCAGTACTGCAACAGCCGCAGACAGAAGGTCAGTACAGGTCACTCCTCCCAGCACTGCCCTTATTCAGAATAGGGCCATAGACTAACTGACTTTTCCATTTGGTATGTGAGGACATATGGTGTCTTAATGGTTTATTCATTCTCCCTCCCTTACTGTTGTGTGCTGTAGCCTGTGGACAGTGAGAGAGACTCCCCTCTGGTCACGCTCTGTTTTGGGCTTTGCATTCTGGGCCGCAGGGCTCTTGGCACAGCGTCCCACAGCATGTCTGCCAGGTAACGATCAACATTTAATAGTTTGGTAATCTGCAGGTTGTGTTTTACCGACCTCCTATAAAAGAGAAATGAATTTCACTCTGAATTCCTACTCCTCCAGCCTGGAGCCATTCCTCTATGGCCTCCATGCTCTGTTCAAAGGCGATTTTCGGATAACATCACCGAGGGATGAGTGGGTGTTTGCAGACATGGACCTTTTGAACAGAGTGGTAGCACCTGGTGTGCGCATGTCCCTCAAACTGCACCAGGTAAACCTCTAGCCTCCAATTTCATTCAGCTTAAATCAGGTTTCTGGGATAACTCTGCTGTGTATTCATAGCTCAGACAAAAATAGGCCTGCATTTGACAATTGCTCTATATATTAGACCTCAGAAAGACTGAGTCTGTTACTCCCTCCTGTGTGTTTAGGACCACTTTACCTCTCCGGATGAGTATGAGGATCCAGCTGTGCTCTATGATGCCATCACTGGGAATGAAGAGAAGATGCTGATCTCTCATGAAGGAGACCCGGTTTGGCGCAGTGCCATTCTGGCCAACATGCCCTCACTCCTGGCCCTGCGGCATGTCATGGATGATGGCAGCGACGAGTACAAGATCATCATGCTGAACAAGCGCTTCCTCAGCTTCCGAGTCATAAAGGTGCACTCACTACTGCAAATGCCGAAATGTTGCTCTTATCTGTGTATTTACCATCCAGGTTATTATAATATTGTGGTTAGCTGTATAAAAAAAAATATTGTAAAAAGGTGGCCAAAGTTGAAACGTTCCACCAAAAAAAAGCCTCAGAATTAGACTGCTTGTTGGATTTCCCAGAAAATATAATTTGTCTGCAATTGAAACCCTGTTGTTTTTCAAGGATTTTTCTTATGATTCTTCTTGTGCTTTTTCTGCCTTAAAATGTATTGTGGAATCCAACTGCAAGTCGTCGAGACGTGAAACTTGGTCAGTAGGTAGTACTCCCTCCTGCTACTTAGGCAAGCCAATTGGACTGATGGTGGAATTTCAGCGCAGCATTTAAAATTTTTGTTTCTCATTCCTCAGAAACGATTTAGCTCCACCCACTCCTAAAAAAAAAAACATGCTGTAAATGATCAAATACTACTATCAAATACTAATACTCAATTATTAAAAAACCTTTTGAGATTTATAAACAGTTTGGCTACCAGATGCCAGTTGCTTCCTATCGTCAAAGCTTAGTTTACTCAGCTGTCAAGGTGTCCGCTTTCAGTAATTATCACAAGCTCTGAAATGCATAAATAAACTCTACATGCCTTAAAAACCCTCAACAGCTTTTAAATGAATCTAAAAATGGATTTATTCAACATTGCATTCAGTTAGGGTTATTATTACCAAAGCTTTTCCTTCAAGTGTAATTTGGCCTAAATACATTTATGGTGCAGCATTTTTTGTTGTTGTATACATTCACAGCTGTTCAAAGTCTGGACTGCCTGCAGTTGAGTTCTGTGTGACGTTACACACATCTCTCCTCTTTTACAGGTGAACAGAGAGTGTGTGCGTGGACTCTGGGCTGGGCAGCAGCAGGAGCTGGTCTTCCTGCGGAACCGAAACCCTGAGCGTGGCAGCATCCAGAATGCCAAGCAGGCACTGCGCAACATGATCAACTCGTCCTGCGATCAGCCTATCGGATACCCCATCTACGTCTCCCCCCTCACCACCTCATACGCTGGAGGTCACAGCCAGCTCCGGTCCGTCTGGGGAGGGCCCATAAGCCCCCACAACATCTACACTTGGTTCATCAGTAGCTGGGACAGGTCACAAATTATTCACTGACTTCAAAATAATTTTTTTCTTTCTTTGTTTTCACTGATACAGTGTGCTTTATTTACAATCTAAATTTCCCAGTGCAGTAAGAAGCTCCTGATGGCATGCATCACTTGTAACTAGCTGGACCTTCTGTTGTCTTTCACAACTGTTTTATTTTTTAACATGCTGTGTTCTCCTGCAGGCTACAGAAGGGCTGTGGTGCAGGCTGCAACAGTGGAGGGAATATCGAAGACTCTGACTGCGGTGGTGGATCTTCCTCCATCAGTAACAATCCTGCAGTATTTCCTCTCCAGAGCACAGCGCCCACTGTCTCTCAATCCCACGTTAGCACTGTGCAGCCATCCATGGGTAAGACTACAGCGAGACTAACACGCGCTCTGTTCTACTGTAATAATCACTTCCCTTCGGATATGCTCCTATAGATTCGAGTCCACGCCTTGAAGTGTTTCTTTAGATTAAAATAAGTTCATTTCAGTACTGGAACTCCTGACCTCTGTTTATAGGAACTGACAATCCTGTTGGACCGAGCTGGCCTGTCCATTCTCAGCCCCTTCCCTTGACCCTGCTTAGCCAATCTGAGGGCCGGATGGACGCAGGCTTGGTAAACTCTCTCCAGCGCACTTCCTCCATCCAGGGTCTGCTGGGTCAGCACCTGTCCAGCTCACAGCTGTCCTTCAGTGCATCTATGGCTGTGCCACCCACTGAGCGCTTCTGTCCAGGCAGCCTGCAGGACAGTGCCAGCCACAGAGCCTCTCAGAGGGGCATCAGCTTGGGGCTTGGCCATGGAAGCGGCCTGCACTATGACGCTCTCTATAGCAAGTGGAGTTTGTCTGGCAGGAAAGGCTTTAATGGGCCAGCGGCAGTGGAAGGGGACGGAGGGTTGTCTCACTGCATCCGTACTCAGGTGAGGAGACAGGGTTGCTTATTTACTTTTTTTTTTTTTTCTTTTTCCACAATGATATAGTAGTAAAAAATGTAGCATTTCCATTAACTATTCCTTGTCTTTAAATTTACTTTAAATTCAAAGGTTGCTCAAAATTCTACATTTGGTTTTAAACTTAAATGTAGTTGGTTCTGTAATTACAGTCTTGCTGGTGGTTTGTAAAACTAATTTATTAATGTGACTCTGTTTCCCAGGCTTTCCAGCCTGTCCCACCTGCCCTGCCCCCTGAGGTCAGCCCAACACAGGATGCAGTGGGTATTTCAATGCCCACAGAGACCACACCCCTTACATCAGATCCTCTCAGTTTACGGGAGGAGGCTACCGAACTGCCTTTACTTGAGCACCTGCGTTGAGCCTCTACATAGACTAACCTGCACAAATAGGCCCAGACCAAGTGAAGCTGGGCTCCGGAGCCGGTCTCCTGGTGAATCCATGCTCGTTCCAGCTGTTGAAGACAGCTGGGAGCTTTCTGTTACTTGAGGTCAAGCTTAACCCTCAACTGCTTTTTTTTTGCTTTTTTGGGTTTTTTTTGTTTTGTTTTGGTTTTTTTTTGCTCTTTGTGCTTTTGCAGTGATATTTGAAGCATTTTTCGCTTATTCTGCATGGGAGCACACTAGGAACAGGCACTGCACAGCAAAATAGCTTTCAGGTCACACCCCTCGTAAGGCCAAGCTATAAACCATGTTGTGAATCTCTGATCACTATATAAAAAATTTTTTTTATTCTGATCACTATTTTGGCTTAATGGCTCAGAAGCCAAAAAAAAACCAAGCCAGTACAATCTAAAGAATTTTTTTCTCCATGTAATGGTGGGTGTGTGAAGATTCTTAGAAACTGGATATGAATCCTATGCTTCAACAAAAAGAAAAGTCTTATCTGTAGCAGAGACCATTGACTGAAAGCGCTCTCTCTCTCTCTCTCTCTCTCTGCACCCACCGTCCATACACCTGGGCTGTTGAGCACCAAAAGAGTCAGAAGGGTCTTCATCTACACAAGAAACAGAAGAAGCATCATTACTGTACTACAGACATGGATTTTGCTAGACACCCCCATCCCCCCACAGTTTCTGTTCCCAGAGTTCATGTACAGCACTCTGGAGACATTACTTAAAGCAATTAAATTATTAACGAAGAATAACACTTTAATTTCCAGTGCCCACAGATAACTTGGTCGACATTGAGAACCCACGACCACTGTGTTAGCCCCTTCAGGGTAAAGATGTCAATACATATGTGGACATACTCAGACAATTCCCGTGCCTTTTGGTGCTCTTCCCTGCATAGTTTACAGTCCACCAAGGAGAGGAGAAAATGGAGAACACAATATGACCAGGGTTCAAACCTGAAGCAAAAGGCTCAACCATTCAGATCTGTTTTACCATCATCACAATGAGGGTATATCTTTACTCCTCCAAATCTTTATATCTAGTCCACAGTTTTGCTTGTGACCTTTTTTTTTTTTTTTTTCTTCCTGTCCAAGGCCTACCCTTTCTACCCAATGGTCTCTGGACTTGCTGGACTGGGAGGGATGCAGTGCTGGCTCCCTTGCCTCTTATTGCTGTCGATCAGCAAGCACCTGCAGTACAGCTTCTCTTACTGTGATACTACTGCTACTGCAACATCCCCTCTACTACTAATGGAACTAACCAAACTACTGCTCCTTTTGACCTTTAATCTCCAGCGTTTTAGTTGGAAGAACTTTGCAAAAACAAATAAAGATATACACGTATAAAACAAATTTTTTTTTTTTACATATTTATTTGATTGCTGTTTGAAGGTGGAGGGTGTGGCTTTTTTGTTCCTTGCACCTGGTTGTCATTTGCTGATGCTAACTGGAAAGGCTCGAAAGGTAATGCTACTCTGATTTTAGGGACCCTTTGAGAAATCTTCTTTCACGCTCTCAATCTAGTGTCTAGTTTGTTTGTTTTTTTTTTTTTAAGTCAACTGGAATTAGGCCCAAGATTAGTCATGACTTCATCTTTGAGTTGAACCCATTCCCACCACAATAGAGGAATGTTCAGTTGGAGAACTTCATTCTTTCTCATTCTGACCCTGCTTTATTTTTGTCTGTTGTTCTGTTCATGTGGGGCTTCAGATTTGTGACTTCTACAAATTAAAGTATGGTAATTCCACCCAGTGGTTCTCATACCGGTGAGATAGAAAGACAGCTTGTACCTAATAGTATATATTCTTAAAAGAAAGTGATTCATATTTCACTACACCTAGGTCATTGTTAAATCTACAATTTGGAAGTCATTAGCAAAAAAAAAAAATGGATCGTCATGCTAAATGACCCAAAAGCTAATTTTGGTATTCTGCGGTCACACTCCATACAACCCTTTAAAATTTTGGGAGGTGTAAAGAAACAATACCAAGGTCCTTACACTTTAAAATGTTTGTTGTTGGGTTTTTTTTTTTGTTTGTTTGTTTTTGTGGTGATCACCTCAGCAATATAATGATTTTGGATTCCTTGTGGTCTAGAATTTTCTTTTCATGCATGGCAGCACGTAGATCTCATGATAAATGTTAGTGGAACACTAGGTGTAGGGTTCACTAGGTGTGCCTAGTGTGCCCTTGTGGCAGCCACATTCTTTCTTTGTGGTAATGGCACCGTTTTGCTTTATCTTGCCCTTCTCAGGTCTTAAATCTTTATGTTGTTTTTCCAAGATCCAACTTGGTCAATCTGTTCTCACACATGCTTTGCACGGGTCATCCAATGACCCTTTTATCATTTTGACTCTAACTCCTATAGATGATCCCGGTTCGATTTGGCCAGTGGCCTAAACATCTGTATCACTGTTGGCGCCATTTCTTTGTTTTTCTCCATCTCTCTCATTTTAATGCAAAGTCTCCAAAGTTACAGGGAGTTCCTTTTCTGATTTGGAGAAAGGCAAGCACAAGTTACTGGACAGTCCCTGGTGTCGGTAATAAAAAGGGATTGAATGAATCTCTGCCGTTTATAAACGGTATGTTTTGTATATAAATATATATATTTAAAAGTATATAAATCTATTTTATTATTGGATTACTGGTTATTTTTCAAAGACACTATCTTGGGGAGCTGATCCTAAAGTGCTCTCTGACCTTTGAATCGTGCAGTTTTGGGAAGGAAATCAATTAATACTGCTTTTGCACATGTATTGTAAAATAGTACAACATCCCACTTTTTTTTTTTTTTTTTTTTTTAAATCACCTTTTCGTTATGTATGGGGTATTGTTTTATTTAAAAGCTGTTATTCAATATTCAAAGTTGTACAGATTTTTTTAATGTGATCTTTTTTCTTCTATTTAAATTAAAGCTTTTTTGTCATCATTTGCAGAGCGGTCTTTGTGAATGTTTTTGGTTTTTTTTCCCCTCCTTTTTCTTTCTTTCTTGCTAGTCAGTGTCTAGTGTGAGGTCTTTGATGCTGGTTCTGAATATTTAGTTTCCCAGAAAGATGAAGAAAGGTCGAGAAGGTTACTTTTAAAATATTAAGGTTTTATTAATATTACAGTTTTAAGCAGGTATAGAGGAGTATTTAAGTAAAGAATAAAATACTTCAGGGCATGCTGTTAGGGCTGGGCGATATATCGATAGAATATTGATATCATGATAAATGATTATGCGATACACTTTTCTGACTGTTGGTATGGTGATGTATTTTTTAATGTTTTTAATAATTACAGATTAAATGGTACTGAATGGATGCCATTGATTTGACCTCATTTTTCAAAACTTAATCGTCTTTGTTTGCATTAAAGAAAAGTATCGTCAAACTCAGTTTAAGTTTTTTTTGTTTGTTTATTTTACTACTGTTTTGCACACGGTTTATTAGCTAAATTATATATCGTGATATGCATCATGTATCGTAGAAATGACCTCAAGTATCGTGATGTGATATATATTTTTGTCATATCGCCCAGCCCTATGCTGTTATAGGAAAGTCATCAGCGATAGAGTGGTGTGATGCGGCCGTATATAAGTGGAGTTACTATATACCCCATTATAACAGCTTGTCTCGAAGTGCTTTATTCCTCTTGCACCACAGCAATTCACCAACACTAAGTTTTCATTTATTAGCAGATGACACATTGTACTATCATTATTTTAGTCATAGTTAATGTTATGTAAAATCCATGAAACAAGTTAGTTCCTTTTATCATTTACAGCAGAGGTCGGGAACCTTTTCAGCTGGCAGAGCTGAAAATACAGTTATAGTTATTATCCTTACTATTATTGCATAATTATAAAAAGTGGTAATGTAATATAGGCCAGTTCATATTTTTTGTGTTCTTGATCTAACAGCCTGCACTTCACCTAATAGGCCTGTAAGTGGCACTTGGACTTCATTTAACCAGCTATGATTGTTTCATCGAAGGTAAATCAATACAAGATGTAGTACCTAAGCAAGAGCAAATTGAACACTACTTACCATTAATGCGATGTCCAAATTTGCAAATTTGTCTGTCCATTCGGACTGGAAAGGACGATACTCGTCTTTTTTTTTTTTTTTTTTTTTTTTTTTTTTTTTTTTTTACTTTTGACCATTTCACCTTTGTTAAAAAACTGAAAACAGACTGGCTGTGTAGTTTTCAACCGATTTATGAATTAGACTGGGAAATTTCCACTCCACATTGTCCAATGAAATTTGAGCTTGTGCCACATCACGATTAGTTGGTGTATACATGACAAACGGGCATCGATTATGAATGATGTAATATTTTAAAATATATATAATATGTAGAGTTTAAATTGAATTGACACACTAGCATTTGTGATTTGTTTTTATTTATTTATTTTTTCCCGCCGTAGAGCAATAGGCAATCACTGAAACAGCCATATGGCTCGTGAGCCATAGGTTCCTGACCCCTGACTTACAGTATAGAGTTAAGAAGACAAAAAAAATGTATTAAAAAATGCAGCTTGTCATGTTACTGAGAAACCAGAAAGTACAAAGTCCACAAACCTAAAGACTTTCCTGAGTTACACTCTTACGTCTGTTCCTGACACTGGAGCCTCCTTCCATAAATATTCGATAAATGTCTCCATTCAAAAAGCTTCACACTGTCAATGAATACATGTTATTTTTTTCTTGTTTCTATTTTCTTTATTAGTCTGAGCTTGTGTGGAGCATCCCTGTGAAAGAGTTGTTACTGTACAAATGATGTGTTAGAACAAACACATTAATATAAACCTGTGATTTGAATTACAGCCAGCACTTCTGTCAGAGTTGTGGTTATAGAAAATGAATCACTACCTTCTGACCAATCAAATTTGAGAATTCAACAGCACACGTATAGTCTTGTCGAGCTTACTCTCAACATTTCTTTTGTGTTGAGTACAAAAAGTTCCCTTTAGAAAAGTCCTGTATTTAATCCTGACTTTCGAATACTGCTACAGTATAAATACTACTGAATGATATATTTATACTTTTTATTTTAGTACACTGCTCAGGGGCTGTGTGAACATGTAATAGTGGACAGGACTACTGTAACTTGATAAGGCTTAACATTAAAGGGGCGTTTCTTTGTTTCGGAGCCTTGTAATACCAGGGTTGCTGGGAAAGTGGCACTTCAGTTAACTGCGTTTGCCTAACAGCTTTCTTTAAGTCTTTAAGTGTTTACGTTCATTTTAAGATTGAGCTTACAATTGTTTAAATACCTTCCCACAAACTTCCATCAGCTGAAATAATTTAATTTTGAAAGTAATATTTGATTAAGCAGTGTTTAAATGTGAGTGATGGTGTAATTTAGAAGCAAACAGTAGGAACGTGGTAAGAAAATTTTTTTTCTCCTTATTTAATGTCCTTAGTTTTGGAAAACAAAATAACTACAGAAAAATGTATACAACTTACAGTGTATTAAGCAAATTTAATTTTGAGAAAGAAAAAAAAAACAAAAACCTATTAAGGCCTAGAAGCAATAGGTTTGACAGGAACACTGATTAATATACTGAGTATTTTACTCAGCAACAGTAATATAACATAAAAGATAAATGCATCTTGGAAATCCCAGTCAATCAAACTATACATCATTAATTGACCTCTATAATCAAACAGTGACAGTCAGGCCGAGAACTTTCTTGACTTATTCACACAGCAGCAAGAGTATGCTCTACACTACAGAAGGTACAGTATTTATTCTGTATTTTAATGAAACCAACTGTTGCACCCCACATAGTGCATCTCAGAAATATCTCAACATCGTAGAACCTTGACTCAAATGCAGTCCCAGTCCTAAATTCTCAGACGAATGAGCGCTTGATTAGAGAGGGAGTGTATGTGATCTCGTTGTAGCACTCCTCTACACGGCCATCCGTCCATTTGCTTTCCTGAGCCGAGCGGTGGAGCCACAGCACCAGTGCCAACAGGGTCAGCAGCACCAGGCCCATGGAGAGTGTGATTAGCACCCCATGCAGGAGGCCTGGGGCATTCTCTGTAGCTGCACAAGGAGAGAGATTGGCTACAGCAACTTACTCTTCTTACAGGCGTTATAATCATGAATAGGGTGAGATGATCGTGGCTAAAATGACAAGATTATTGATTTAGCTACATTCTTAGAAAAGGTGCCAGAAGAGGTTGATTGGGATTGTTCTATAACCAGTTTAATTGGATCCACAAAAAAACATAAATGTTTACATCATCTAGAAGGTTCTTTGAGGTGGGAAACAATTATTAAAGCAAATCAACAAATGGTTTGTACAGAGTTTGTACACTAAGTAGTTTAAACTAAAGTAATTACAAGCACTGGAGTGAATTCTAAAGATACACCTGAATGAAATACTCTGATTTATTCTGAAATACTCTGACTGGACAGAGAGATCTGGTTGGTTGAAACTCACGGGTGTACACTGAGAGGTTCACATAGCAGTTTTGTGTGCCCAGAGCATTGGTCACAGAGCAGCGATACACACCAGAGTCCTGTGCAGACATGTTTGTAATTTGCACCACGCCCATTAACTCCCCTAAAGGAAAGACACAAATACATAGACATGGCCTTGATCTCTTATAGGCCTTTAAGTTCATGTCACGTTTTGCTTCACATACTTAATCTGATAATGGAAATGTACTTGTTACCCCCCATGCTGATGGGCAAGGTGATGTGATCTGGCTCCAGCTTCTCCCAGCTCATTTGTGGAGTTGGGACGCCCTCCATCACAAGGCACGTCAATGTCATAGCGCCACCTACATCAGTGTCTCCCTCCCATATACACACAGGCAGAGATGGGGGCACTATAGCAGACATACCACCATCCAGTAAGCCAGATATATTGTACATTTATATAACATGCATAGCAACTTGTATATACACAGTACTGTGCAAGTCTATGTCTTTTTTTTAGTACAAACTTTGGTATAGATTTTTATTTTATGACTTTATCGAGTCAGTAGAAAAACATTTTAGATTTCCAAGCATTAGTTTTCCAGGATAAAATGAAGTGTTACAGAAAAATGTTTGTGTCATTAAAGAAAGCAGCATATTACATAAGAGACACTTTTCAGACAAAAAACACAATGAAGGCTGCTGGGTTTTACTGCAAAAATAAGAAGCGAGTGCGAAAGTCAAAGTCTCCAGAAGAACTGTGGCTGGTTTGTACTGAAGACTACTATTTTTATTTATTTATTTATTTTATTTTTTTCACACCAAATATTTACTACTGTTTACTGCTCTTTATGGTTTTTTTTTTTTTTAATGTAGAAACATTTAATTTCATTATTTTGAAGGCATCTACTGTATATGGCTGTTAAAGGTGCAGTTTGCAAAGATTAAAAATGTTTATAGACTTATGATGATCATAGAATTTCAAATATACTTCAACTACTTTTTTGTCTGGCCCAGAAATATGTCCCCACATGCAAAATCTGCTAAGCTTTATTTGTGCGGAAGTGAAAATGTTTTCATTTCAGCTGCAATTTGCCATGTAGGCAGCAGAGGGCTGTAAAAATGTCAAACTGCTCCTTTAATCAATCCTTTGATAAAGTATATAAGCAGGCCCTCACTACAAAAGAAGCTAATACAGCTCCAGTGAAAGGAATAATAAGACATTCTTAGCGGGGGGGGGGGGGGGGGGGGGGGGGGGGACTTACAGAGTCAGGAACAGAGTAAAACAAATCCTCTATCTAAAAGTGGACATTTTTGTTGACAGCCATCAGCCTCTCAGAATGCATGCCAGATAAGTGCTGAAGTAATGACATGCAGAGACACATGACCACATAAAGCAGTGTGGTTTCAGATAGTCTTCAAAGTAGCTGAGGGTTAAATGGTTCTTACCCAGGACTCTGAGGCTGAGTTCTCCGATTCCAGGGTCTCCTGTCTCTGGTGGATTGCTCACCACACAACGATAGATGCCAGCATCAGAAACACGTGTTTCATTTAGGATGATATCAGCCCTCCAGGGTATGTCAACAAACTCCACCCTGCCAGTGAAGGAGGGGCTTTCGATCACCTGCCCCTGATCATAAGCCATCACCTGGAGTACACATGCAAACAATTCATCACTAACAAATACACGCGAAGAATGCATACTGTTGTTTTCTGGAAATTAGAGTGTAACAGTAACAGTAAGGTTAAGATGCAGACATTAAGATGTTCCAGCTCAAGATGCTTCGGTTCATATATATTGATGAAAAGTAGCACCTAAAAAAATCTAAAATGTCCAGCAAAGTAAAATTTATTTCAGTTGATAATGGTCATTTTAAAAACCTTCATAACTTTATAATATGAGAAGGTTTTAGTGCTTTTGCTGGTTTTGAGCTACACAAGTGACTAGGATAAATTGCTTACAGAAAAATGACAGTGTCTATATATGTTGCTGGAAAATTGTGGATCACTTTATGGTCGCTTTAATGTCATTACTAATAAAGAACAACATCTTTATAATACAAAGCTGTGATGGTTGATAACAGTAAGGTAATTAATGACATTTGTTTTTTGATCTAAATGGTATGCCACATGCAGTGTTCAGAGTGTAATACCTGTGTAGGATTGTCTTGGTCAGAAAAAGGAGTCAGAGTCCAGATGATGCTGAGGCGGATCAGGGGGCTCATGGTGAAAAAGGAGCAGGGTAAAGTGATTGAGTCGCCCTGCACCACCTCCACACTGGACTCCCTCACTGTGACACGTACTGCGTCTAGACGTGGGAAAGAGGGACACTGTTACACTCCTCCACTTAATCACCAACACTGAACCAGCACAGGAAAGTCCTCAACTTCAGGAGCCAAATGTGTTTCCCCAACAGATATTAAAAATCAGGATAAAAAGTTAGATTGGACCATACATCTGCTCACAACTTCTAATGTGTGTGCACTAACTTTAACTGGGTTAAATGCAGAGGACAAATTCCAAGTATGGGTTACCATACATTGGCCTTCACATGTCACTTTCACTTTCACTTTATAGAATGCTACTATTACCAATCATTCAGTTACACACAGAAACATCAGTGTACATCTAACAAAAAATAAGTGTGCATGCTGAAAAAATCATTATGCAAAATAAGTATGTACAAAGGTATTCAAAGGTAAGTAAGAAACTTATTTCATTTTCTTTATTCATATGTTCATTCCTTATATCTCTCTTTTGGAGGATGTAGGTTTTTTGTGTGTGTACTGACAATTGCACATTTCCCTTTTTCACAGTTATTTTTAAGTTAAGTTAGACTACTGATGGGAAGGTCGTGAGTTCAAATCCCAGCACTGCCGAGCCGTCACTGCTGAGCAAGGCCCTTAACCCTCAACTTCTCAGTTGTATAACTGAGATAAATGTAAGTCACTCTGGACAAAGGGCATCTGCCAAACGCTATAAATGTAAAATGTAAGATACAATAGAGAGCTTTTCTTCTTGCATGTTTCTTCGATGACTTCTTAAACTGTATTAATGTTTTAGTGACATATCAAAACACTACCAAGACAGAAGCATACTGGATTTTGCATACTTTTTTTTTTTTTTTTTTTTGCATACTTATTAATGAGTAAAATAAGCATGCAAGCTAAAAAAAATTTGCATGGAAAATAAAAATGCATTCTAAAAATATATGTATATGCAATAACAATGCATAATTAGAAGATACTATAAATATGCAGAAGAAATAAATAAGAATTCAAATAAATGCAAGAGGGTTATATATATTTCAAGTTTTTGCTAAAATGTGGAAAGAAAATTATTGTTAAAACATTTACAGCATTTGGCAGACGCCCTTATCCAGAGCGACTTACATTTATACATCAGAGCAGTTGAGGGTTAAGGGCCTTGCTCAAGGGCCCAACAGTGGCAGCTTGGTGGTGCTGGGATTTGGACTCATGACCTTCCGATCAGTAGCCCAAAGTCTTAACCACTGAGCTACCACTGCCACATCCTGGCAGCAAAAGTTTCTATATTAAAAATGCATACTTAAAAAAAACAGTATGCATACTTCAAATGCATACTTAAGAAATAAGTATGCATACTAATTTTTTTTTTTAAGTATGCATAACCTCATTTAAGAGGTCATTAAATAAACATTTGCAAGACATTTGCAAGAGCTCTGAAAAGACAATATTCTTACAACTTGGATGAAATCAATGGAAAATAGTCCACAAAAGACAAATGTGTAGGTGTAAGTATGCATGATCAAAAGGTACATATGCAACAGAAGGGTGGAACATATTGAAAGTATGAACAAAATCGTTTATTTTCCTAACAAGTAAATGAACTCAAATTGCTTACAGTAAGTATCACTCACAACAGTATGTTCCCATATTTTAAATATTCCAATAAAATGTAAAGGAAATACATTTTTTAAACCTGAAATTATGTGCAATAAGATATGCTTATTTAAAATGCATACATAAAAATAAGTATGCATACTAAGACTTAAATAAAATTAATATGGAAAATAAGCATGCATTCTATAAAATAAATAAATAAATAAGTATACAAAATAATAATACATACTTAAAAATAAGTATGCATGACAAAATTAAGTATTCAAATTAAGAATGGAGGGTAAAATATTAGGAAGGACATGTACAGGAAACTTGTATACGGATATAAAAAGGTGACCTGAAAAAAGGAAAAACCTGAACTGATATGAAAACAAGTATGCATACTTAAAAATTAAGTAGGCAAAATAAGTATCCATGCTCAAAAAAGTATGCATACTTAAAAATAAAGTATGCAAAATTAGTATGCATACTCAAAAAATAAGCATGCATGAAAAATTATATAAGTATTATATAATTTAAAAGTATATAAGTATTCAAATTAAGTATGCAGGAGTGTAATATATTTGATTAAACATGTAAAGAAAACATTGTTAAAACCATCCTGAACTGACATGAAAAAAGTGTCCATACTAAAAATGCATAATTAAAAAAAAAAACAAGTATGCATACTTAAAAAATTAAGTAGGTAAAAGAAGTATGCATACTTAAAAAGTAAGTACGTATGAAAGCAGTCAAATTAAGTTTGCAAGCAAAATGTAGACAGCTTCTGTCTCTTGTGTTTCTATAAGTGAGTAAAGTTTTAATAAAAATTTAAGAGGCCAGTAAAGAAATACCTGCAAGACATAACACAACACATGAAAGTATAAACAAAACCATTGAAATGCGAACTAGCTGGTAATCATTCACAATAAATATTTCCATTACATTTGCTACAATTCAAATATTTTAAAAAATATTTAACATTAGTTAAATATATATATAAAGGATTCGTTTTTAAAAACTGTGCTGAATTAATGTGCAAAAAAGTATGCATAATTAATTATAAGCATGTATACTAAAAAGTATAGTAAAGTGAAGTAAAAAACATATATGGAAAATGAACATGCAGTCTATAAAAAATAAGAATACAAAATAAGAATGTATAGTTAAAAACATCAGTATGCAAAATTAAATATGCAAGAGTATTTCCTAGTTCTCAAGTATCTACATGTGAAGGAACTATATTTTAAAATCATTCTGGATATATGTGCAAAACATAACTATACAAATAAGTATTAGTGACAAAAAATACGTAAATTAAGTGTGAAGGAATGTAAAGTATTTGCTAAAACTTGTTAAAGCTATCCTTAACTGATATGAAAAAGTGTCCATACTAAAAATGCTTAAAAATTAAGTAGGCAAAATAAGTATCCATACTCAACAAATAAGTATGCATACTTAAAAAGTATGCAAAAACCCTATGTCTACTAGCAAATAAGTCTGCATGAAAGCAGTCCAATTACTTAATAACTTAATGAATTAATAACTGTCTTCATACTTCACAAATAAGTATGCATTCTTCAAATGCATAGCTCAAAAATAAGTCTATCATAATAAGTAAATAAATAAGTCTGCCAAGCATTAGTAAACATTTAAGAGGTCAGTAAAGAAACATCTGCAAGACCACATTCTTACAACTTAAATAAGAAATCAGTAGAGGAAAAAACCACAAAGACAAATGAGCAAATGTAAAAATGCTATGGTAAAATGCTACACACTCAACAGAGGTATGAATTTTGTCAGAGCCATATCACCCTGCAGTTCTCACCTGGTTTCCCACTGAATCTAAGCAGGGTTGAGCCTGGCCAGTACCTGAATGGGAGACCTCCTGGAGAAAACTAAGGTTGCTGCTGGAAGTGGTATTAGGGAGGCCAGTAGTCTTAGGGAGCAGGTATTAGGGAGGCCTGTGGTCTGTGTGGGTCCTAATGCCCAAGTATAGTGAGTACCATCTTTCAGATGAGATGTTAAATTGAGGTCCTGACTCTCCATGGTCATTAAAAAGCCCCACTGGCCCTTGTCTATAATGGCTCCCTAATAATCTCCATCCCTGAATTGGCTATATCTCTCCTCTACTCTCCACCAATAGGTGGTGTGTGGGGTGGGCGTTCTGGCGCACTATGGCTGCGGTCACATCATCCAGGTGGATCCCATACACTAGTGGTGGTTGAGGAGATTTCCCCCCATACTATGTAAAGTGCTTTGAGTGTCTAGAAAAGTGCTATATAAATGTAACTAATTATTATGAAAGGTATGAACAAAGACACAGAAAATGAGAACTAACTAATAATCAATTATTCAGAATATATACTTGCACTTTTAACTTTCTTAAAATAAGTGTGCTTCATTCACAATAGCATGTTCCTATAAAATATGTTCTGGGTACTTCTATATAGGGTTTGCTTTAGTTTAACTTTATTTCCTTCAAAAAGAGGTGCAAATGGTTCTCCTAGAAATATAATATGCCTAGGGGCCACGTAAAGAAGTTGATATTACTACATAAATAGTAAATCACACCGGAGTAAAAAACAAAAACAAAAACAAGGTAAATCTGTATTATTAAGCGTGCATCCTAAAAAAAAAAAAAAAAAACAGATTTGCATACTCAGTAACAGGCATGGAAAATAAGTCAAAGCCTAAACTGAAATTTTAATGTAATTCAGGAACACGAAAGATAATGTATGGACAAATATGCATGCTTTTTCTTTCCGCAGTCATGCCCTGACCTTCATCCTCACGCATGCGCATGTCTAATTACAATAATGATGTGCCCCACCCCCACCACTGTACCATCTCCAGGCCCTTTCTTTTGTGTGTGTGTGTGTGTGTGGGAACACATTGTGAATATCAAGCCATAATTACAGTTGACAGCTCAAGCTAGACAATGCACACTGCATTATAAATAACAAGGTCCTTGCTTCATGACAATATCAGAAATATTTTCTTAATAATATATGCAAATACATAAATAACAAAGTAACAAATTTGTTTAAACATCAAATTTGACAAATTACACAAAACTCGATCAATACCAGTCTCTAAATCAATCATTGTTTGTAGGTAGTAGACAGTTGTGTCGTTATAACATCAAAACAATTTCTTTTGTTGATTAAAGTTGATTAAAACTTGACTAATGTGATGAAGTTTATTACTGAATTCATTACTATATATTTATCTAAAATTCATGTGGTCATGCGGTTGAATTACACATGCAAATTTCTACATGTCAGTTTTCATTAAATGACAGTTATCTTGAATGAACAGATACAAAAATGGACACTAAAGTTCTACTCACCATACTGGAGAAATTCAAACACCAAGCAGGTGATCCTAAAGAGCCACTGTCTCAAGCCATGCATCATTAGGAGAATGAGTGTGTGTGTGTGTGTGTGTGTGTGTATTATCTATCCAGGTCTTTGCTTCTCACCCGCTGCACAAACATAATCGAGTGATTAAGTGACAAACAAGGAAATGCTCCCTTTCCCCTCGCCTTTCCCTGCAAATACATTCACCTAGAGAATCTCTGGCTGCAAAGTTACAAACACTGATTTCCACTAGAGCTTTGTAGAAACTTTGAAAAGCAAATTAGCTGATTGGTTACATTTCAGTTAGACAAAATATGATCAACTTGTCTAATGGGAAAAGAAAAGGGGTCCAAGCATTCTTATTAATGAGATTTGCTGCTAGTGGTTGGTGGGGAGCAAAGACAAAACATCAAACTTCCATCACATATCTTGACAAGTATGTGGGGCCCTACTTGTGAAAGGTGCTTGGCCCCAAATATTTCTGCTTGTAGCTATATTTTGGAATTATACAGGGTGTCCCAAAAGTCTCCATACATAGGGGAAATTAACACTTTTTTTTAGCAAAATGTAATTTTATTTACAAAACATCCTCTACATGATTGCCATTTCCTTGTAAACACACACGGAGTCGTCCCTCACACTCATGACGAACTTTCGCAACCTTGCGACAGCTTCCCGATCTAGCCATGAAAATGATTTCAATACATTCTTCTTACGTCAAAGGCATCCTTAAAGACTATCTGAAAGAATATGTATAATATAAACTAAGTATGAGAAATTTTGGAAGACTAAAAAGTGTTCATTTCCCCTATTTATGGAGATTTTTGGGACACCCTGTAGACGCATGTTTGAAAATTGTGCTCATTCATGTCTTCCATACAAAAAAAAAAAAAAAAAAAAAACGGCCAGATGAACAAAAGACAGGTAGGATGCATTTATTATCAGTGCACATGATTGGTGTAAATGTGAAAAGATAATTTAAAAAAATACTTGACTTATGAATACATACCAACCATTACACCAGAACATTACAAAATTACTGCATGCAAAATATCTATTTGCATACAACAATATATATCAAAGGCAACAAGGGTTCACTACACATTTTTTGACACCTGAATGTAAGTTCATGATTGTAGGCTTCATCTTCAATCATCCTGGATCGTCACATTTGTAATGTGATAGGGGAGGTAGGCTACACACTGATGACCTTTTACATTTAGATCAAATTTTTTTTACTGTACAAAGAACATCGATATCAACAACACAGAAGGAATGAAAAGAAATGAAGGAATGTCAGCAGCCAGGTCCAACCATCCTGAAATATCACTAAGTCAATGTACATTGTACACAATTAATATCTTCATTTCATTTGCTCTCTTTCACACACATATGCAAAGTATAATATTTTATGGCCTATTTTCAACATATAATACTATTTTGTGATAAAATATGTTTTGCCCATTTTTACAAAATATTTGAGAAGCATCGGATATCTATAATATTGCAAAATTACTCTTATGTTATATTGATATTAATATACTCAAGCATACTTCGATATAAAATAACCACAAATGCTGAGCATGATGACAAAATTTGAGAACAAGTGAAAACAATATATTCTTAAATCACTAATATTCTTAAATCACTAATATTTAAAGATGACCAAATAATTGCACAACCATACAGTATATGGAGGTTATTGCATTGTTAACTGCACAGCACAGCAGAAAATAACAGCACACAAGAATAACAGATCCTCTCTTTACCTTTGGAGTAGATCCATTCTCGGTCTCAGAACACTATCATTGCTTTTCCTTAACAAATCCTTCAGATTTTTTTATTTATTTTTTTAACCTACATACACCAACATCCAAAAAAAAAAAGAAAATTGTCCTTATATATTGCCTGGAAGATTGTTTGGAAATCAGGAAACTCCTGTGGTTTGGTTCAGATGAAAACACCACTAGGAGGCAATTTTACTGTAGCTGAACAGACCAACTGGCAGATATTTCACATGAGTGGGCCACTGGGATGCCAGCTGGAAAAACTTGACATCATTCCACTCCATCCCATCAACAGACACTGAAATATAGGCAAAAAAAAAAAAAAAAGATTAGCTCATGTATTTGTAGTAGTCATTTGTAGCTAAACATGTATCATCCAGTTTGCCAAGTATTAGGTTGTCTCAATATTGTGACAAAAGTTTAAAATAAATAAATAAATAAACAAACAAAACATTAAGAAAGTGTGTTGAACATTTTCTCAAATTTATTATAATAAGCTTCCCATATAGTCTGTTATTTGAGCTGAAGAGTGCATGTAAGGGCTTTACCTCTAAGACTTGTTTGCTGATGCTTAGCAGAACAGATGAGTCTGGTGATCCCCTCGATCACCTGGCTCTTGGACTCTGTGTCCCTCTCCTTTGGCTTCTTCCCCAGAAAAATAGTAGGGACTGGTGATAGACAGATGTTTGTGTGCTGTTTTTAATCAGAGTTTATGGGCTGACTGAGGCGAACAATAATTTTCACAGATGTCGTATCAAATAATTTAAAAAAAAGCTTGAGTAAGCAAACTGCCAAATCTAAAACATATAAAGAGAAGTACCTTAGCCCCGTTAAAAACCCTTTAAAATATCATTACGGCTCCAAACAGCAGGATGCTGGCCAAAGTGCTCACCTTTCTTGTTCTTCTCCTTGGTGACCACAGTCATGGCCATGGTGCAGGAGCTGGGCTGGAGCTCGCCAATGGAGGAGTTGGGCAGTCGGCTGACCTGTAAGGATCTGAAAGCACTCTTAAGGGTGTTCTTGGTGTCCCTCCTCTCACCATCTTTACGCTTTTCAGCCACCCAGTAATCCACCTGTAGCCCTATGGTGTCTGTACCATGAGACATGCTGGGACTCCTGGCCAAAAACAACGATGTGTCTATTCATCATTGTGTATGTGTGAACTACAAAACAATCCAGATACCATATTTTTCAGGCTCTAGTTCTGTTTGATGGTTTGCAAGCACGTTTTATTTCTAAACTTCATAATAAATGCAACACCCAGTAGTCAATGAATGAATTAAAAATGCTTATACCACAGCGCTGTTAAATTCCTTTTGTTTGCAAATGTTTATTTAGCATTTTTGGAAGGAGTCTCCAGCGTCAACACTTTGTAATAGTCAGAGGTGAAGCTGTTCCTTGAACTGTTCAGACACAGGAAAGTCTTCAGGACAGAGGGCTTTGTGGTTTCTCGGTAACCTGACAAGCTCCATTATTTTGCACAATATTAAATGTTACTGTATCAAAATTATGACGTCATTCTTTAATAAATAAAAAATTGTTAGTGTTGGCAAATGGCTGTGGTATAACAGGAATAAAACAAAAGGGGTCATGCTGCTATTGGAAAATAATCAGCCTTGGCGTGCTAAGAACCTACTGGTCATGGTCACGTTATTTCCCATTTTAATGAAATAACTGACTGGGTAAATAACATCAGTGCAGCTTCAGGAAATGCTACAATAAAAAAGGGCAGGTATAAACAAATGCATGTGTAATATGTTCAAAGATTGTTAGATCGTCATCAAACCTACCCATGAACACCACTGAGAGATGGTGAAGGAGGAGGGGTGGCAGATTCTTTTATCATCCCAGTGGACATTGCATGAGCAGGAGGAGAGGTCGAAGGAACTATCAGACTCAAAGACACTCCCTCTTCACAGTCTCCGCCTACTGTGGAAAAGAAAAGGAGATCAATTTAACAAATTTGACTTTTATGTTTTAGAGCAGGTTATGATGGTAATGCATCATCCGAAAGCATTTATACCTGCCAATCCTGACATCGGCTCAATCAAACCGACTTTAACCACCTGATTGACATAAAACAAAACAAGTATTTTAACAGTGACACATGACAAGCAATGGGAATTGTTAAGCAGCGATGTAAAATTTACTTACACCCACAAAAGGGACAAAATTTTGACAGGAATCATCTTCTTGCCTGTAAAAGGAGGAAACAAGAACATAATCGTGCACTATATATGATTATGTCTTACACTTAACACCGTGTGGACCAATAATAACCCATGTTGTACAGTACAAGTGATACATGACCGTGGTTCCACTCACATTTTGTGCTTGCAGGTTAGCATAGCCTCAGCGATAGGCAGCTGATGAGTGACTGTGGCTCCATCGATATACTGACCGATACGTCCGGCCACGTCCACACCCTCTGCAGATGATAAACCTGGACGCGTACGCAACCACGTTCAGAAACAGAAGTAAAGAAGCTGCTGTCTGATATGAGACTACTGAAAGCATAGCAGCAACAGTAGTTCCGTACCAGGTTGAGGAGGATCTGTCCGATTGAAGAACTCCCGCCACGCACTGTCGAGGAAAGCTGAACAGTAGCGGTTGTCTAGGGAGCCGAGGTACTTAGCCACTGGGTGAGAACCTGCACAGAAGTTGTCATTTAGTCAACTTGACTTCCCAGTCAAAAGCAGGCCAATCTCCGTTATTTTTTTCTTAGACCTTGAAAAACCACTCACCTAGTGGAACCACCAGAAACTTTAAATGCCCCAGCCAATCGGATGTCTTGTTGGCTAGCTGAGATACGAAGAAGCGCAAGATGGCTCCCAGATAGTTGTGCCCCCCCACAGCCACCACTTTCACAGGTTTAGGTGTGATGGAGTTACAATTACAGCTGCAGAGAGCAGGAGCACAGAACATATAAGAGTGGAGGTGCAGGAAAACTATATTTTGTGTTTATTCAAGTTGCCTTTAGATTTTGTTGTAATTTCTGAAACAATTATTAGGAGTGCAGCACTGTATGTACAATTATTTACAAAACATTAAATTACACTCTCTGGGTCATTCTACAGAAACGTCCACTTTCCTGTCCCCAGCGTTTGTGTAAAGCTTACACTTAAAATATACTCACTCAATAGTCACAATTAAGTTACATATTTGAATTATAGAAAATGTTATTTGAACAATTATACCTATTTGAGTCATAAATTAGGTATCATTTATTTTTAAACAATTATATGAAATTCCAAGTACCATAAAAGTGCTTGTCCTCATGGTCAAGTCAGAAGGTTTAAGGGTATATTTTGAGTTTAAAAATAAATTTCTCACTCATTTTAAAAGCAATAATGTATATGTCACTATCACATTTATGAATATTTCCATTAAAAAAAAAAAAAAACTAAAATGCAGTAAATATTAAGTAAGTAAATATTATAAATATGATGAAAATGGCTGTCCCCTGGAGTCCTGGCACTGGTGTTACTGCTCAACAAACACCTCTTATTCTGGACAGTTGACATTACTTTGTATTTCCTACATCCTACTTCCTGTAGATGCATCAAGAAAGGCACATGGTAAGTCTGCTGTCCCTTTTCAATTATCAGAAATATTCTTACTTGTCTCATAATTTCATACAAGGTGTTAAGTTGAGGTCACTGGTATAAGCAATTTTATTATAAGGAATTTTTTTTAAAATGATAAAACAAATTCATTAAATTACATACTTTAGAGAGTATAGCAAGATTAGCGACATGTGGTTTGAGGTATTGTAGCTGTCATTTTGTAAAAGGCATTTTTTATAAAAAATTGTCAGTGGTGTTACAGTCACTGGTGTTTCTGCTCCTCATGTGAACACCATTCTGTGGTGTTCTTTGTGTAACTGTTGTTTCATGTGCAGAATAGTTTGAGAAATAACATTTGTAAAATGCCTTTATTGTTGCCAAAAGTATAAGGTAAATGGCATAAGCTTTCTTTAAAACAATGTAAAAATAAGTAAATTAATTAAATCCAATGAGCTGCCATTTATGTGGATAGCCTAAGTTTAAATGTTAAAAAATCAAATCAATTTTAAGACATATTGCTACTCTAAAAGTGGACGTTTCTGTAGAATGACCCATCTCTCCATGGTCTCCGTGGTCTATCAACACCAAACAAAACCATAATGAAGTTTCAAGCCAGTTAGCCGTATTGCTTAGAATTATGTAACTCTTTTTTTTGTATTTTTTGGTGAACATTTCTTTTTTAAAAAAAAACAGATTTCTTTCTTTTTCTCTTTTTTCTTTCCAGACTTTAGATTCACACAGACTATTACTGATGATCATATCAAGTGATTACGACTGGTGAAACATCCCCTGGATTTTGTGTGCACTGCAGCTTTAACCTCACTTTGCTGACACGTCCAAAACACGCCATCAGCAGTGATTGTGATGACGCATGTGAAATACAATAAAGCCTAATTTCGTTGAAAATAGTTTCTCAATCATTGATTTTTCAAAATGCCTTTGGAAGAGAGACTAAAGGTAAATAGAGAATTCAAACCAAATTAAAGTACAAATTACATGAAGAAATAAATGACAGAGCTGTAAGATTTGTGTGGTGTGAATGAAAAAACTGGCTTAGTGCAGCTTTTCTGTTTACTGTGTTTAATATTCGGATGAGACACGACTTAAAAATCTTTATTTAACCCTTTCATGTATAGTGTTCACACACAAACCACCAAATTAAGGCTGTTTTTAAATATATATATATATATATATATATATATATATATATATATATATATATATATATATATATATATATATATATATATATATATTTGTAAATCACCTTCGCATCACTCGTTTTATATAAACCTTTATTTAGATTTTTATTACTTATTTTATATACGTGTCGTTAGATCTAGAATTCTGCCCGCTCTAAATCATACACAGAGAAAGTAGAGTGCTTAGATTACATAACTACTGTATGTTAACTGTAACTGTATGTTACTATGGTTAAAATTGTTTATAGGCAGCGCATTAATTAAGAACAGTGATTAAACTGACTGGAACTACCTGTGCATTATACAGTTTGAATGCACCAATCAGATTAGAGTATTCAGACAGAATATGGTATTAAATAATTTATGCATGAAAGGGTTTTTTTGTTTTTTTTTTTTTTTTTAAAGGCAAATCAGAAATGGTCTTGCCCAGTGCTATAAGGTATGTAGTAGTAATGTTGAGTTAGTGATGGGTATAATATTTTTTTATCCCTCCATTGCAATATTGTGACTAGCTGTCGCTGAATATTAACATTAGCTAGGCTAGCTAGCTGGGTAGTTCACATCCAATAGGACTGAACTTGAACTGAACCACTTACAACTTCTGAATACGAGTGAGCAGAGCTGAGAGCACAGCCTGAATCTCAGACACTGAGCAGGTACACACCACTGGATGTTTCTGTGCCTGCAGGGAGTCTGCCACATACTACACACACACACACACACACACACACACACACACACACACACACACACACACAATATCAGTATAACTACGTTAAGAGACCAGTATACATTTTCCATTTTTTCCTTTAAACCTAATTCTTTAAATCAGGTTTTACCGTTACACTTAATTTTATTTGGTTGTGTTTCTAGAAGCTACCAGGACTGATATAATCCTGGTTAACATAGCTTTCATATGTATAAAAATATGATAAATATAGTGGAAAAAGCTTAAAGCTTAAACTGAACTGCCCATCTAAACACATTTCTAAAGGTATAATGCTGAGAAAATCATTGGTTCGTTTGGTTTAATTTTAAATCCAAGACAACAAAGAAAATCTTATTAGCTAGTTCTGAGACACAATATTTAGTCACTACCTGTCCTTGCCAGTCACTGCTATTAATGAGGATGAGGCTGTCAGGCAGGGTCGTGTCAGACACCAGGATCTGGTTCAGCTGGTCATACACTATCTTCCTCGGCATCTACACATATTCGCAAGAGAAACGGTGAGTTCAGTTTCTTTAGAATAAGCACACACAGCACTGACAGAGCAGGATGATTCCGCTGATACTGGTTTGTCGGCTAAACCTGCTGACAGTTTCAAACATGCACTGTTACAAGGCAGTTTTATGAATGCAGAAAACAGCATTCGACATTCCAAACGCTGCTATTTATATCTTTTTAGCTGACAATTTGATAAACACATCAGGCACAACACCATAGTGGGAATTAAAACATAGCACTTCACCCTAACAAACGTCATACGCCGGAGAGGCATTCGGATATTTCTGTGCAACAATAGTGGCAATGTTAGCCAATTACTGACTCACTGCAGAGCCAGTGTGCTGTTATATAAGCAGATTGAGCGCCCACTCTGCTCCACGCTCTGCATCTCTGCTCCTATCACACCCACTCAGAGTGTCCCGCGCTCAAATCCACAGCCCAAATGAATCACCATGTTTACTGTGGACCCTCCAGTGCTGTTGATTCTGCAGAGCTTTAGCGAGATTCTTTGGCACGGTATAGGAATGCACAGTTTAAAGTGAAAATAAGTTCTTAATGACCACATATATAACATTTATTATTAAAGTCAAATACATAGTCATACTTGAACATACATATTATATTACAGAATATGTTAATAATATAATGCAAGGCTACATGATTCAATGTGATCACCTTTTTAACTTCCTCAATTAATTAATCATCAACTATGTACATAGCTAATGTCAGCCAATTGTAATAATAATAATAATAATAATAATCCTAAATACACATGCTGTATATCTTAAATAAATGTTATTAATTTCTTGTGTTTAGATTTAGCATGCAAAAGATCCACTTGGTTAACGTAAAATGTGTCGATTCAAAGTATTATGTGAAGAAATATAGGTCTACATTGTATACCTACAATGTAAAAGAAAATTTTCCATAATTGTAATTATCACTTTTGCCATTAATTCCCATGTTCCCATATCACATTAGAAAATTAAAAAAAAAAAAACAACACAAATGTAATGCTTTTATTTGAATAGTGAATTTAACTAAAGCTGGGAACCACAGGCAAAAATGTGATTTTCCTTGCAATGTGTTTAGATTTCTGAATATTATCCATCTCTAACTTTCATACTTCCACAATATGTAAAAAGTCATGATCAATTATTGATAAAAAAAAAATAATTTATTTTACATCACTCGACTTCATAATTGATCTGAACTACTACTGTGCGCTAGTTTTTTTTAAAAATCCTGCGCACACAGTTATTATTACAAGTACCTGCCCACATTCATGTAAGTACACAGTCTCTATTTAAGTCCAAAACCTCCACAACCCTGACCAGGCAGTTAAGGCGCGCTGCATGTTCCTGTTAATTGATGGCACACTATTCGTTTTTGTTTGGGTTCCTTTTTAGGAAACTTCCCAGAAATTCTATCTGAGACCAGATCACATCAGAACTGGGAACCCATGGGGTGCAATGAAAAAGTTGCGTGAGCAGGAGGTTTTTGCTTCCATGTGATGCGGGCATGACTTTTCTGTTCCTTTCTGCAGGATCCCTTTTCCGTGGGCACTAGACTCTTGCCCTTTCTAGCAAGCTTTCTATCAAAAAAGACCTCTGTGATAATCCATCCTAAACTTTCCATAATCCATGTGAGGAGGGGATGGAGCTCACCTGTGGAGTGAGGCTGAGCTCAGGTGAGCGCTCACTGTCCGAGCTGTTTGTCCGCTCGCTGAGAGGTTTAGACAGCTGCCTCTCTTTCATGGGTGTCCCTCGCTTATGCTTAGGAGTGTGACCACCATCTAGCCTGTGAACGAGTCATAGTAGTAAGTCACAAAGGAGGTATTATACAGTGCATTTGTGTGTGTGTGTGTGTGTGTGTGTGTGTGTGTGTGTGTGTGTGTGTGTGTGGGTACCAGCCTTGGGGAGGACATGGTCTGGCTGCTGCTCCTCTGTGGGGTTCGTGGTCTCTCTGCCACAGAAACAGTGATGCTGGGAGTTCCATCACTCAAAACCTCCACCTCATTCAGCTCCTACAGTACCAACTACACATTACCTACCAGCAACACGACACATGGTCCAAAAGACAGATCACCTACACGCAGCTTTCTTGAAGAGACCCAAAGAGACAGACTAAACAGAAGTGGAAATTAAAAACAACAAAGACAGCCATAAAGGGAAAGAGGGATGAAAAGGTTATGATCCCACCACTGTGTCTGTCTCGGAGAAGGCGTCATCCAGGTGTGCACTACTGGACCGCTGAATTTTACTTGATGCAGTCTGTTCCCCCTGCTGTTGGAGAGATAAAGAGAGATGGACAGATATTTAGATTTAGATATTTGATAAATAGATGGATGGATAAATAACTGAAAGTATGAATGGACAGGTAGTTAGAGTTAGTCGTAGGTATGAATAAATTAATGAATGCTGGATAGGTACTTAGTTGGAAATGTGGATGGATGAATACCTAGGTGTATAGGTGAGTAAAGTTTTGAATGGATGGATAGTTCAATGTTAGATAGGTGGATGGATAGTTGAGAGGGAGGGATGAATGGATGATAGATAAATGGATAGATGGACAATGTGTTGGTTGGATGAATAATTAAAAGATAAATGGATGAAGGGTAGCAGCTGGAGGACTGGATTGATAAATGGATAGATAGTTGTTGGATGTATGGGTGGATTGTTGGATAGGTGGAAAAACTGATAAATAACAGATGAATAAAAAGTGGATAACAAATAGTTGGATGGATGGATGGATGGATGGATAGTTTAAGGAATAGAGGGAGGGATGAATGGATGATAGTTAAATGTACAGATGGACGATGTGTTGGTTGGATGAATAAATAAAAGATGGAATCACCATCAAAAAATCAAAAATGATGGAATCACCACACTTAGAGGATGTTCACCCGGCTTTTTTGCTTCGTAGTAAATAAACAAAGCACAGATATGACACAAAACAATTTTTGTTTAATAGCTGAACATTCTGGCTTCGTGAAACATATTTCAAACAAGTTAAATGGAATTATTTTAATTACTGGCATATTTTTTTTTCCAGATCACGTCAAAGCGTCAGGATAGAAAACGCAAAGCGATGTGCCATGAAAATAGAAAATGCACAATAAAACAAATGAAAAACAAATGGGTGGAAACAGGAGTCAATGTTTGTGACAGAACTGTAAAAAAAAAAAAAAAAAAAAAAAATCAGCTGAATGATATGGGATTTACATATAGATAAGCCAAATGAAAACCAGCACTAACACCTAAACAGAAGAAAACAAGGTTACAGTGGGCTAGCAATCATGAGAAGCAATCATGGAGTGTGGACGACTGGATGAAAGTGATATTCAGTGATGAATCACGAATCTGCACTGGCTAAGGAGATGATGCTGAAACGTTTGTCTTTTGACAGGTGTACATTGAAATTGTGGACACTTTTCTCATTCCATTGATAGAAAATACAGTGGGGGGAAAAAGTATTTGATCCCCTGCTGATTTTGTACATTTGCCCACTGACAAAGAAATGATCAGTCTATAATTTTAATGGTAGGTGTATTTTAACAGTGAGAGATAGAATAACAACAAAAAAATCCATAAAAACGCATTTCAAAAAAGTTATAAATTGATTTGCATTTTAATGAGGGAAATAAGTATTTGACCCCCTATCAATCAGCAAGATTTCTGGCTCCCAGGTGTCTTTTACACAGGTAATGAGCTGAGATTAGGAGCACTCTCTTAAAGGGAGTGCTCCTAATCTCAGTTTGTTACCTGTATAAAAGACACCTGTCCACAGAAGCAATCAATCATTCAGATTCCAAACTCTCCACCATGGCCAAGACCAAAGAGCTGTCCAAGGATGTCAGGGACAAGATTGTAGACCTACACAAGGCTGGAATGGGCTACAAGACCATCGCCATGCAGCTTGGTGAGAAGGTGACAACAGTTGGTGCGATTATTCGCAAATGGAAGAAACTGTCAGTCTCCCTCGGTCTGGGGCACCATGCAAGATCTCACCTCGTGGAGAATCAATGATCATAAGAACGGTGAGGAATCAGCCCAGAACTACACGGGAGGATCTTGTTAATGATCTCAAGGCAGCTGGGACCATAGTCACCAAGAAAACAATTGGTAACACACTACGCCGTGAAGGACTGAAATCCTGCAGCGTCCGCAAGGTCCCCCTGCTCAAGAAAGCACATGTACAGGCCCGTCTGAAGATTGCCTGAATGATTCAGAGGAGAACTGGGTGAAAGTGTTGTGGTCAGGTGTGGTCAGATCTCTTTGGTATCAACTCAACTCGCCATGTTTGGAGGAGGAGGAATGCTGCCTATGACCCCAAGTCATAACACCATCCCCACCGTCAAACATGGAGGTGGGAACATTATGCTTTGGGGGTGTTTTTCTGCTAAGGGGACAGGACAACTGCACCGCATCAAAGGGACGATGGATGGGGCCATGTACCGTCAAATCTTGGGTGAGAACCTCCTTCCCTCAGCCAGGGCATTGAAAATGACCTTAATGACTTGGAGAGGATCTGCAAAGAGGAGTGGGACAAAATCCCTCCTGAGATGTGTGCAAACCTGGTGGCCAACTACAAGAAACATCTGACATCTGTGATTGCCAACAAGGGTTTTGCCACCAAGCACTAAGTCGAAGGGGTCAAATACTTATTTCCCTCATTAAAATGCAAATCAATTTATATCTTTTTTGAAATGCGTTTTTCTGGATTTTTTTTTGTTGTTATTCTGTCTCTCACTGTTAAAATACGCCTACCATTAAAATTATAGACTGATCATTTCTTTGTCAGTGGGCAAATGTACAAAATCAGCAGGGGATCAAATACTTTTTTCCCCCACTGTAGGTCTGGTGATTATGAAGTCATTTTTCAGGATGATAATGCATCTTGCCACAGAGCAAAAAGTGTTAAAGCTTTTCTTCAGGAAAGGAGAATCAACTCAATGACATGGCCAGCAAACAGTCCGGATCTCAATCCCACTGAAAATTTATGGTGGAAATGAAAAAAAGATTGGTCCATGACAAGGCTCCATCCTGCAAAGCTGGTCCATCAACCGCTATTGGAGAAAGTTGGAACCAGTCTGATGGAGAATATTGTTTTCATTAGTGAAGTCCATGCCTCAGGCAGTTATAAAAACTCACAACAAAGTACTAATTGTGATTTTTTTTGTTGATGGTTCCATATTTTTTTTTTGCAGTGATTCCATAATTTTTGCCTTTACTTGATCTGGAAAAAATATGCCGTTAATTAAAACAATTTAATTTAATTTCTTTGAGGTATGTTTCACGAAGCCAGAATGTTCAGCTATTAAACAAAAATTGTTGTGTGTCATATCTGTGATTTGTTTATTTGCTACGAAGTAAAAATCCGGGTTGTAGTTGGAGGACTGGGTTGATAAAAGGATAGATAGTAGTTGGAAGTACAGGGGGATTGTTGGATAGGTGGACAGACTAATAAATAGTAGATGAATAAAAATGGATAACAGATAAATAGTTAGATGGATGGATGGATAAAAAAATAGATTGGTAGTTAGTTGATAGATGGATGACATACAGTTGGGTTGAATATTTGGATGGATGGACAGATGGATGTAGAGAGTAAATTGAATAAATTGATAGTTGGCGCAATGGAAATATTGACCTACAATGAAAGAAAAGCTGATATTAAGTTAGAGGTGAGATTTGCTGTTATCCTCATTAAATATGACACTTACAGGATTCAGTGTGTCACTGCCTAGAGAGCATCTGCTGTTCAGACTGCCAAACTCATTGTGAGAGCTGGATTGAGACATAGCTTCGAAGAATGGCCTAGACACACACACACACACACATACACACACACACAAAGACAGAGAAAATGCATGCACAGTCAGAGGCAGTGGAATAATGTGTAATGCAATAGATGCTTATGAGAAGCCTGTGGTTGGTATTTTTATCTTTGGCTTTAGGTCAGAAAAGCAAAACTGTACTCTGATCATGGCGTAAGTTTCACCCCCACATAGTGCAGGGGCCTCACAATGGATCATCATCTAGAAAAATACTTGTGTAAGATTTGAACAGCAGCTTTAGTACATGCTTGTTACATAAGACTTCTCAGAGCTGTGGAGTAGTGTGGGTGTGGTTTACAAAGCCATTTTCTGTTGAATTATAGGGTTAAATGGCTATTGCTAAAAGTTTATATAAAGAAATAGAACTCTCATATGTGCTTATTCAAGAAACATTTACTCTCATTGTGAATACTTGACCAAAAAGGGTTGGGGTTGAGAGAACTGCTTGGTCGGTCAGTGAGATTCCCTTTTCAACAATCTCACATTAATAGGGTGATTCCACAGTTGCACTCACATTTAGCACTTTGTACTTTCAAAGTGACCTCATCAGTCAGTATCACAATCCCATCCTTCTTCCCCACTTCGTCCAAATGATCATGAAATGATCATCTGTTATATCACACCTTATATCTGATCCCAACCTTCTTTGTTTTCTATAATCTCATTTTACCTGAATGACTTTAACTGCACCATTTAATCGCCATCTGTTCAGTTTTAATCCTCTATTCTTCCTAAACTATGTAAGCCTGTGTGATGTATGGGGTATTCCTACTGTCTTATGGTTTTTATGTTGTAAGGCTTTAATTCAATTTTATTTGTATAGGCTTTACTGTTCTTTTGTTCTTTTATTCTCTGCCAATGCAGCGTGATATCTGGATTGTCTGCTGGATTAAGCTCCAAGAAGTGTCCACTTAAGTGCGAGTGTGCATGTATGTGTGTTATTGTATGTTACGGGAGTTTGGGCTTGGGCATGCTGAGGACACTGTCGGTCTCGTCCATGTCTGGTCCACTGTCACTGGGGTTGTACATCTCCAGACTGTTGTACAGTTCATCCAGGTCTTCCTCTACATCACGAATCTGCTCCTGAGACACATGGTCCAGGCCAAATCCCACCTACACATACCACATCAGCAATCAAACATTGCCATGCAAACTCTACATAAAAAAAAACAAAACACATTGAATAAAGGCAATGATTGGACAGATGTGCGATAAAGATTTCCAATAAAGATTTGCAAGTTTCGTGTTTAAGGGAGGAAAAAACATCACAGACACCACAAATAAACAGGATGGGTGGAGGATAGTACAGGAAATGGAGAAAGGGACACAGAGAGGGGCACGGAGTAAGATAAATGTGGGTTTACCTCATCAGAAACTTTGAACCTTTTCAGCAGTGCCACAAATTTCTGCTTGATGTTAGGCTGCTGAACATAAGACAATTTACGTCAGGCAGAAAAGTGGGAAAAGCGATTCCGCACGAATTAGGCTGTACGACACGAGCAGCAAAAATAGCAGCGAGCAGAGGAGGAGGAGGATAAAGAACAGTAACGGGCAGAATGCTTACAGAACTGGCACACAATCCAGCACATCACCAGCTACTAGACAGATCGTGCAGCTAATCAAAACAGCAAGCTGATACAAGCATGTGACGTGAGATATCCCAACCTCGCACTTAGACACAGTCAATACATATTGACCTCCTTATGTCTCAGCACATTTCAAGGCACTCTAGCCATTAGAATTATCAGGCTCTGTTGAAAGGCCAACAGGGACCTCAGGCTACCATAAACACATAGGCCTGTTCCCTGGGATTAGAGTCAATTTGAACTAATGGAGCCCTTCAAGTAGAGAAACAAACACTTATGGGCATGTTTCCCAAGCTGTAATAGATGTGTGTTCAGCAAACAGCTTTGTAGTTGTTTGTCTTGGAGAAGATTAAGATTAAGCAGGTGAAAGCTGGCCGTAAACAAGCATAAAAAGGCCATCTAGAGCCAGAAGCAGTAACCTGCTCCGGTAACTCACATTAGCTCTTGTAATGGAAGCAGCTGAGGTAAGTTTACGACGAGGCTTCTTCTTCCTTACTTCATCCTCATCGTCATAAAGGTACTGCCAAAGGGGAATAAAATAGGTTTGGTCTCCATAATTTCACTAATAATCTCGTGATTTTAATTGTTATGGTATATTTTAATAGGTTTTATTACCACTAAGAATATGACGATGCAAAACTACAATTTTTCAACCTACAACAACTACAGTTACACTGAGACAAATTCAAGCTTGTATATTAGCAGTTTATTAGCTTGCCGACTAGCTAACTTATCTCGTTATGGACAAAGTCTTTGTTGCTAGCTGTTAACTAGCCAACTAGCTATTAGGAACTGCATGAGAATGAGGGCGTTTCCAAATTACGTATGCATATTCAGAGAGCCTGGCAGTCTTTTTTAAATGAGGGTAAGAGGGTACAGATGTTCCTAGGCCATTTTAGTAGTTTGTTGATAAGTAGTTTTTTGGGGGGTTTTTTTGTGAATACATACGTTTACTGTTTTGAAATAAACATTTAGGTGTACTTTAAACCTGACCTATTAACTCATTTTACATATTTTTCATCTCTTTATTTTCTAACCTGTCCATGTAATGGGTCATCACTGCCGTCCTGTTCAGATGAGTAGCTCTCTTCCTCCTCCTCAGAGTAGTTATCGATGTCAGGGGATCGATCTATATTGGGACAGAAGAAAACAAGTACTGAGGAAAACAAATACACAAAAGCATAAATAAATATAATATACAAAAGCACAAATAGATCAGAATCCATCTGCTTTTGAAATATTCTGAAGGGTTAAAACATATTACACAGACTTAGTAAGACCACATTAACATATAGTCAATTAAATCGTTATATCACACACGCCAACCGAAAGCCAGCAATGTAACATCATTCTTATTAGTTTTACATTTACATCTGTATGAAAGTGAAACTCCCTCACCAGACAGCTTGGCCTTTGGTCCCTCTGGGTCTACAGGTTGACTGGACATTGAGTAGACACTGATCTCAGCCACGGGCACGGTCACATCCTTTATTTTAGTATGCAGATGCAATACCTGAGCACCTTCAGTGGGATGCTGCATCACCTTTTGCCAGACAGGCATACAAAAAATGTCAATATAAAAGATGATGCATATGTATCTGTTAGGACGGTCAGAATGAATTTCAGTGTTCAAATACCAGAAAATGTACATATTATAAGGCAAATTTCCAGATTTGAATGTTTAAGATGGTCTACTTTATGTGCGTCAGTCTATTGAAACATGTTTCAACTTTAATAACCTTCTCATGACCTTCTCAAAACCCAGCTAACTAATGTTAGTGAATAAAATGTTTTCAACTGGTATGGGACATTTTAATAAGTGAAATCGCACTTGTGTCTACCTGTGAGAAATGAGAGCTAGTTTATTAGCAGTTAGCTTGCCAACTAGCTAACCTGCTAACTAATTTACCTGATTATGGACAAAACTTTTGTTGTAATTTATTTTAAAAGGTTTGGATAGTGTTATATACATCATTGAGAATACCACAGTGCAAAGGCTCCATTTCATTTGTATTGACAACAGTTGCAAGCTAACAGCTGTTAACTAGCCCGCTAGCTATTAGGGATGGCAATTTTCTGAATAAACTTAGTGAAGTGTGTTTACTGTAGGTTTTTTTTGTTGTAGTAGCCTATTTGTCCTGCTAATTTTTGCAGTAGACTGTGATAATACTGCTCACCTCTGCCATATTAATCAGGCCCAATGCTAGTGTCTTGTAGCCCAGGATTGTACGATTCTTGTACCTTTTCCTTCGCTGGAGCATGATCTGCAGCCTGTTGGCGTCTCTCTTCAAAAAATGTGGATACTTTTGGAATAAAAAAAAAAAAGGAAAAATGCTAAGAAATGTTACAAAAATTGTCGTCTAACAAAAACATAAACATACCTGCAAAATGACAAGGAAAAGTGACAAATCGATACAAACACACAGAGACACACTAGAGCAAACCTGAAGGGAGAAAGTGAGCTGTAAATCTGTCTCTGTGAGCCCAGGAGATGGCAGTAGGATTTCATTAGAGCGCAGAATCCGCTTTGATCCCTGCAAGGTCACGCATTAAGTAATGAGTTAGTGCCTTAAGATTTGGAGGTGGTACCTTCAGTGGAATGCTGCATTACTGCTGTTAGGAATGACAGAATGAATTCGACTATTCAATATACCATTTGGAGTTTTGTACAATTTACATGTTAGAAGGCAAATTTCCACATTCAAATGTTTATGATAGTCTGTGTTATGTCTAATGTAAGTCTATTGAAACTGAAGATTCTAGCTTTATGTCTGAACAGGATTGTGAAAAAAAAATTTAAAAATAAAAATAAATAAATAAAAGAAACAAATTGTGTCCTAAAATGATATCACATATAAGTAAATCATTTTCAGTGCACTTATTAAGGTCACACTTTTTCTGTGGTTGAATTTCAAATGGTGTTCTAGGAAGAAAAATAAAAAGTGCACTATGCACTACAACTTCATTATGTTATATCCTATGAGGGAAGCACATATAGTGAATAGGAAGCCATTTGGGAACTACTTGAACTAAGAAAGTATTCCTGAGATGGCAGATTTTGTAGAGCCTGTGTAGCTTAAGAAATGCAAAATAAAGCTAAATATTAGCAACAAAAGTTGTGTGCGTATGTACTATAGGTAAATAAATAAAAATAAAGCTTAAGCAAAAAAATAATTGAATCATTTCAACGCAGACACAGACTGAGTACAACCACACACAAAAAATTAGTTAATTAAAAAAGAAAAGGGGAAAAAACTGGGGTTTACCTGAAGTTTGACTGCAATGACCACTGATGTGAGGTCTTGGTCAAGGTCCTTTAACATCACCAGTTTCTTAAGAGTCAAACTGAGGAGTCTGAGAGAGAGAGAGAGAGAGAGAGAGAGAGAGAGAGAGAGAGAGAGTTGCAAAGTTGCTCTAAGAACATGTAACTCTGGCAGCAGAACAATCTTCTGTATTTTTAACATATACAAGGGTTACTCTGCAGGCATGACTTTCTATATACACACACATACAGTACCGTGCAAAAATTTTAGGCACACTATTTTTTTTTTTAGTACAAACTTTGTTCTAGATTTTTTTTTTTAATTTTATGACGTCTACATTATCAGGTCAGTACAAAAAACATTTTAGATTCCCAAACATTAGTTTTCTAGCACGGAATTAAATGTTACAGAAAAATGTTTGTATATCATTAAAGAAAGCAGCATATTACGTAAGAGACACTTTTCAGCCAAAAAAAAAAACACAATGAAGGCTGCTGGGTTTTGCTGCAAATATAAGTGCGAAAGTCAAAGTGTCCAGAAGAACTGCGGCTGGTTCTGCAAGATGCTCAATAAAACTTACCAGCTGATTTCCTTATAAAACTGCACTAATTGTACCGGAGACTACTATTTTTATTTTTATTTTTTTGTCACAGCAAATACTGACTTTGTTTCATTTACTGCTCTTTACTGTATTTTTAAAAAAATGTAGAAACATTTAATTTCATTATTTTTAAGGCATCTTTGCTCTACAGCATTTCTTTGCATGAGCCTAAACCTTTTGCACAGTACTGTATATTTATATATACAGTATTTAACTTGACGTCTCACCGCCATACTACCATGAAACAGTTATAACTTTCTTTGCAGTTTGGTATAGACTTTTACAGTCTGGGTAATCAGAGTAATCTCTAACAAATTTAATGTGAAGTGAACTGCGTTTACAAATCAGAAGAATGCCCTGAAGAACCCTCAACATCTTCAAGCAAAGTATACGCAAGACGTCTTAACTTGAAACCATCACATCCTCAGATCACGAACCGGAGTGTTTCCTCTGCATCATTTTGTTTGCCACACCACTTATAGGACAAGAAGTAAGCATCATCTCAGCTAACAGAGAATATTATCAGAGCATTCAGTACGTATTCGACAGCTTCTAAAATTAGACTGTTACCGTTCAAAAATTATGTCCCTGTATCTGCTATAATTATGGTTTGCATAATAATGTTATTAGTGCTTCTCACGGATCATTCTCAGTTAGACAAAAATAACATTATAGAAACGCTAGTGCTCTACAACTAATGACGTTGCAGTGACGTTGTAGTAACATTTATAAATAGTACATAAAATCAATTTCAGAACACTCGGAAACCTGACAGATTTAAAATTCTTGGAACCACAATGCTCAGAAAGTGTTCTAAGCTAAAATTGTTAGGATGTGGGATGTGTCAGGAAATGGAGTACGAGTCTGGATTTTAGTACCACAAGATAGAAAGATTGTGACACCTACAAAAACATCCCCAACAAACAGCTTGTAAATATAAAGTAGTAAACATTGCCATATATCATCTTCTATACCTGCCTGTGTCTTCCGACATCAAAGGATTTTAACCATCACATCACAGTTGCCACAGATTTGACTAGGCCTAAATGGCTTCTCAAAGTGAGGTGCTCACAGCCACCTCTCCTGGATTTCTGGACATTATCATTCACGTACATGACTGCCCCTCTCTCACTGAAGTGTAACTCCAGAGTCAGAAGGCTTGGGAGAGAGACCTCCTAACCAATAATAAGGTTAGCAAAAGAAAGTTTATAATTCCAAAACACACACACACACACACACACACACTCATATATAAAGGTCAGCTTGTTCTGTTATGTAAGGGTCCATTCCATTCTAATCTACAACACACCAATTTGCATTACTACAGGGTTAAGTACTAAGCGCGGAAAGGTCTCTATTGTTTTTGTAGTGGCTCAATATCATTATTCCTATTCTATTTCTTTTAACTTTTTGCTGTTAAAGCAGATTTGGACTGTTTTCTATGGTTAAAACAAAACAAAAAATATAGCAGATTTGTTATTTTATTTTATTTTTTTAATGACACAGACTTCATTCATTTACAGTCAAAGAGGTTTTACAGCATCACCTACAAAATGAAAAATTTAAGGATATTATTATGGCTATGCTGATTGATCTTGTTCCACATTCTCTATAGTCTAATTATTTTATTTATTTATTTTTTTTTTGGAACACTGTTTTGCATTCTTGCATTCTTTGGTTGGAATTGCATCATCTTAAAGAATATATTTTATTCAAATATTTTTGTTTCTTATAATAAAATGCTGTTAAATTGGCCAATTGGTGATTCATTTTCTATAATAGCACACCTCTGACAGTATTTCCATTTGCAAGACAAATCAATAATTCATTATTATTTCTATTGTAATAAGTAATTCATGGGGACTTGTACAGCAGATGAGCATATAAGCTAATCTAATAATAACTGGATTAAAAATATGCTGTTATTTAATGACAAAAAACATCTAATCTTTGATATGGTTAAGCTTTCTGTCAGGAGATGTTTATTAATATTTATGAAAGGAGTCTCCAGTGTCAGGAAAAGGTTTTCAGAACAGAGGACTTTCTAGTTTTTCTGTAGCACGAAAAGCTGCGTTTTTCTGTCTTATTAACTTCTAGCTGCTATAACCTGTGTGAACTTGTTTTGTGAATGTTCGACAACAGAAAAGTATTTGCCCTATCGTCTGGAGATCACAAGCTCAAATCCTCAGCGATCCATGACAAGGATCCAAGAGAATATAAACTACCCATGCTCTCTGGGTGGGAGGATTGGCACACTTGGTCTCTGTCAATTACAGGGATACTAGCCAATCGTGGGCGTCTGTGAGCTCATGCATGCAGAAGGGGGCAGATACCGCTTTCTTCCGTATGTGTTACGCAGCCCTGTGCTTCAGCAGGAGCAGCAATTACAAAAAATGCGGTTGGCTGGTTTCACGTGTCTCAGAGGAAGCATGTTTTAACCTTCACTCTCTACAATTGGTAGCTGTTGTATGATAAGGTAGAGAATGCTTTGCCATTGTCATTGGTGATGGTCAAAGATATACAGGAGCAAAGGCTTAAAATATGGACTGAAGAATGCTTTATGTGGACAACTTCCTTCATTTTGCATGTGGTCTCTGTATCAAAATTTACAGTAACAATAACCTCTCCTTTTCCCTCCACCTGACATTTTATCAAACTGTAGAAAAAATTGTATCTCAGTAGTATTAATAATTATGAGTGTTATTCTCCTAGACACAATTTACAGAGATATGTTCTATGTCGGTCGTAAAATATGCTGCAAACTGTTGTAACAGTTTTCTGTACTCCTTTTAGTCAGTTACCTGCTTCAATTGCAGCTCATGTCTAGTTGCTTCTCTTGAATATTTTAAGAAGCTGCCTGAGTAGCCTACTGCACCGTATTTTCTTTAAAACTTTTATGTAAAACTTTTTTTTTTTTTTTTTAAACATGTAGCATATATTACATTTTCAGTAAAAATCCCCAACACAGCCCAGATCTTCAGTACATGCTGGTACACTATGTTGTAGTTTACATTTTATTATCTAATCAGAGAGGATGGAACTGTGGAGCTGCAGTCTTGTTTGTGCATAAACATTGATCCATATTACATTACATTACTTATTCATTTGACATGCTTTTATCCAACGAGAGGCAGAATACAGTCCAAGCATAGAGCTGGTAAAGGAGCTGACAGGGACACAAATGCTGCAACATCAATTTACCAGAAACGATTGTTAGAAAGAAGAGATTTACAACAAAAATCAAGGGTTAGGCTAAGTGCTAGTATTCAATTCTAGTAAACCCTAGTCATGAATCTCTCTTACATAGACTAACTTACACTAGAATCCTACATGTACATGTAGCCATGAGCAACTCACAGCGCCTGTGCACATATGGGGACCTGTAAGTGAAGCGAATAAGGGTATTTCACAGCCAAATAAACACAGTGTGTGAAAATTAGCTTGTGGCCCACATGGGAATTACTGGCCTCTTTGATGAAAACATAGATAACCGTAAACCCACACTAAGTGGGTCAATAAAAAGAAAAAAAAAAAGAAAAGCCAGAGGATGATGGGTCAGATTAAAACTGAACTAAACTAAAAATGGCCAAAGAAGACTCAACATGCTGTCATTAAAAGCAAGAAAGAAGCTAGTCAACTATGACAGCAATGCATGTGTGTTTGGTTGGTTGGTTTTTTGCATGTGTGGTGGGGTAAGGATGGGGTTCCTGGGATTCAGGGAAAAAACCCTACTTCCCATAGTTGAGGGTTCATGCTAACTCAGCCATCTGAAGTCAGAAATAAAAGCAATACACACTGTAAACTGTATACAAAAACTGGAATTAAAGTCATTTGGTTAGTGCGTAATTTATTTATTTTTTTTAAGTGGATGTGCTAATTCACTGTTAAAAGTGCCAAAAATGACATGAAAGAACAGTTTGATCAAAAAAAAAAAAAAATCTTCTCCAATCTCAAATTAACATTTCGATGATGATTTCAAAGTATCGCCAAGTATTTAGCGATTTCAAATATACAGTAAACAGAAACTCTGAAGACTGCGCTTAAGAACCTTAAATCATGCTGTTATTTCTTGTTCTTGTCACTATAAGTGCTGGCTTCTTGAATTGACGTCACAGAATCACAACTCTGAGACGAGTTACAAGTTCAAAATCTGTTCAAACAGATTTAAAAAAAATACAAAAATGTATTATTTTTTATTTTTAAAAAAATTAAATAAAAAAAAATCAGATGAAAATATACAAACACCTTTAGGAGAACATTAAGAAGCATTAAAAAAAAAAAAAAACATTCGTATATAAAATCAGACAACCAAAGGAAGAAGTGTGGATAATCGTGTTCATACATATGAAGAGGATAGATTAGATTAGATAGATTAGACAGATAGATAGATAGATAGATGACAAAGGATAAAGGGTTAAGTACCATACAGTTCCTATAAGGCAACAATGCTAGCAAGAGATAGATAATTAAAGATAAACAAATGAAAACAATAAATGAAAGAAAGCTGGTTAAACCTAATCAACAGGGTCATTTACAAAAGAATTTTTTTTATTAGCCTGGGAAACTGTACCATCCATTTCCCCCTGTGACGTCAAAGGGGAACACAAGTGTGACTTCTCAGGGCAATAACAAAAATTTAGGACCAGCCGACAAATTAGCACCAACATTGCTAATCACATCAGGCATATTTTAATATAAACATATTTAATGTGTTCCAGGGTGGAGTTTTCCTTTATGTCCAGAGATAGATTTACTTTATTCAACGTTGAAACAATGTTTGGGGGGGAAATTGTACATCATGTAGGCTAAGGAAGGACTTCTTATGCGAAGTTTCAAATGAGTGACGGCGTCTTACATAACGTGACGAGTTGAAAGGTGACAAGGCGGCAATGCTGCAACCTGTAACTCCACGCGCGCGCGCGCGCACGCACACACACACACACACAGACGTACCTTGGAACACAGCTGGGAGACGAGCGGTCGATTTCCCATGTAGCAAACAGGTTCATCTGAACCGGGCGATTTGATGAAATGCTGACCGATTTGAAGGGCTGCAGGTGGGGAGACGCAACTCCCGCTCGCTGAACTCCTCCTCGCTCCGACATGCTAATGGTGTAGGGGGGAAAATCGCACTGCAAGTCTTCTTGATCAAGCTTCACTCTCAGTTCCCCGCATCTTGTGGGGAAAAAATCGTTGCGCGTGTCACGATGCGCGTCCCTGTCTCCCGCACCGTCTCCTTCCTAACGCCGCTCATTTTATACTTCAGTGTATAGAGTCCGTCTACTGAACACGCTGCATTCCAGCGGACGACCTGCTCCAGTCTCTGACAAGTGAAGCTTTTTTAGCCGCAGGAAGGCGGAAATCTGTCTCTCTGCGATCACACAGAACAGCGACGCCTCTGGTTAAAGGAGCGCGAGAGCTCCTTTGAGGATTCCTCACGCGCTCGAGCATGAAGCGGCGCAGATGCGCGCGCCTGCGCGTTAGTCTTGCGTTTCTCATGCAGAGCACGATGCTTCCCGATGCTAGCATTTACACAAGCAGGTTGCAGTGTGCCTTGGTCTCGGCGATTAACCGGTGCATACAGTAACTAGGTTAGGAATTTGAATTTCCAAAATTATTCTCATGTATAGCCAAAAGTTTGTGGACACCTGACCATCATACCCGTGTGTACCGGTTGAACATCCCTTTCCAGATTTAATCCCCTCTTTGCTATTATGATTGAGTCCACTCTTCTGGGGAAAATTTCCACTAGATTTTGGAGAGTGGCAGTGGCAACTTTCAACCCATTCAGCCCCTGCTGGAAAAAAAAAAAACAATAGAAACCATCACAGAAATGTTAAAGGTTTCCATTACAAATACCATTACAAACCATCAGCTAACCATTAAAACCATTGCCACTACCATTATTGGTCCTTAATGGTATCCACTAGACATGCAACCAATAGAAGGCAACAAATTACCAGTAGAGACCCACAGGGACCATTACAGTTTCCATTAATACCAATACAATTCCCATTATAACTATTAAAACCATTACAAATTCTATGAGGTTTCTATTGGTTTTTTTTTTCAGCAGGGGAACATTAGTGAGATCAGGCAGTGATGCTGGGTGAGGAGGCCTAGTGCCCAGTCAGCATTCCAATTCATACCAAAAGTGATTAACGGGGTTGAGGTCAATGCAGGCCACTTGAGTTCTTCCGCACCAGTCTTGGCAAACTGTGAGATTATAAAGCTTGCTTTGGGCAAAGGGGCATTGCATGATGCTGGAACAGGTTTGGGCTCAGCCCTGTAGTTATAGTGAAGGTAAATCTTAATGTTACAGTATACAAAGACATTCAAGATAATTCTGTGTTTCTACCTTTGTGGAAACAGTTTGGGTAAGACCCACATATGGGTGTGAAAGTCAGGTGTCTACATACTTTTGGCCTTATAGTGTATATATAAATCATTAAATACTATAATGCTATGCGTACTTATGCGCATTACATAAGAAAGCTCAGATGTGAGAGTCTGAGAGTCCCATCTCTCTCTCTCTCTCTCTCTCTCTCTCTCTCTCTCTCTAGTGATGTGTCTCTAATGGCTGCAGCATCCAAAATGCTGCATCCATCCCCTTATCTCTTGCTCACACTCTGTAGCGAGGAAAGCGGAGGAAATTACATCATGTCCTCAAAAACATTTTGTCCTTCAGGGATACAATTTTCATCTTTACAGAATACAATCCAAACTGTCCCTCAGGGATCAATAAAGTCCATCCATCATATATAGAGATGAGCGATAAATGAAAGAAAATAAAACAACATAGTGTGTTAGTAAGGTATCAGGCCACCAGGGGCCCCCAAAGCAGCTTCAGTGCTCCTTGGCATAGATTCTACTAAGTCTTTGGATCTGTGATTGATGGTTAAACATCATTCTTCCAAAAGATATTCTGTAAGTTGATGTATGGTGATGGAGAGCACTGTCTAACACGTCAGTCCAAAATCTCCCATAGGTGTTCGACTGGGTTGAGATCTGGTAACTGTGAAGGCCATAGCATATAATTTATAGCATTTTCATCCTCATCAAGCCATTCAGTGAGATCTTGTGCCCTGTGGATGGGGGCGGAGTCATCCCGGAAGGGACCATTCCCACCAGGATAGAAACGTTTTTGTATTTGTATTGCTTTGCGGTGACCCCTCTCGCTAAAGGAACAAGTGGACCAAAACCATACCAGCACAATGCCTCCCACAGCATAACATAGACACTGGACCCCCTCACTGTAAGGATCAAGCATTCACGCCTGGTGGACACCACACATGTATAATCATCCACTTGTCGAGCTTATGAAGAATGACTCAGCTGTCCAGATCACTTTTCCCCCACATCTCTATACCAGTGCTTGTGGTTTGTGCATCACTGAACTTATAAATCTCCATATGTCTATGTAATGGCAAATATAATATCTCTCTACATGTAGTTGTCAGTGGATTGTATTGTTTTTGCTGAAAGTCTGATCACATCCTGGATTGACATCCTCAGTTACCTGTTCAGTTACTCTTTTTCCCATACATATCACAAGCTTTATGTTCATTTAGTGTGCACGTTTGACTACAGATTCCAGCCCTGATGTCTTCTCCATAGATCTAAATACAGATGTCATTTTAGTCATTGTTCTTATTGAAATACTTGCTAGTTGAGCAGTCTTTGTGCCTGAAGCTCCTGCCATCCATGCTCTCTTCAAAGAGCAATAAATAACCCGCTTTCAATGTCTCTTATTACCACTTATTTTACATTCAGCTAATAACAGTATGTGATTTCTCAACAGCTCAACAGCTAAGTCTCTGGGTTACTGATCAGAAGGTCAGGGTTCCAAGCTTTGGGCCCTTGAGCAAGACCCTTAACCCTCTCTGCTCCAGGGGTGCCGTATCATGGCTGACCCTGCGCTCTGACCCCAAGTTCCTAACAAGCTAGGATATGCAAAGAAATGAATTTCACTGTGCTGTAATGTATATGTGACAAATAAAGGTTTTTTCTTCTTCTTCTTCCTCTATAATACTGCCTATGCATATGACACTAAACAAAGCACAACCTACACATACAAAGTGCATGGGCTGAGTAGGCTACGTAAATTATAGGTTGGGAGTTCTCATTGACAATATACAATTTACACGTAAAATGGCACTTTGCTCTACTTTTAGCAGTTGCCCAGAGCAGCAATCACACAATGTGTAGAGGTAGATGAATTTTGCATGTCGACATTTGGTGCAATTACGGAATGTGTGCAAAATTGCAAGTTAAAGATTAAAAAGGCGATTAAACTAGGCTGCTGATTAACCATAAATATAACACTGGGGGAAAATATTTTCAACCATTCTTACTCTCACCACAACAGACCTACTTGACAGCATAAGTACATATTTTGTTCTGTTAGGCAAAACGTATCTAGGTATTTTTAGCACAGGGCTTTAAGCAGCACATTAACTACATAACCCAAGAGAGTAGTCAAGCAGTACAGTGCCGTCTTCAAGTTGACCTGTTCAGTAACAGATGGGGAATATTAGATCCTTAGGCTAGTAGATGTGCTGGTTATTCCACTTTGTTCTAATCTGACATGTTTTTGACTTTCATGGTGCATTTAATCTCAATGGCACGTGCCACAGACATGCACACCTATTCAGGTAAGGATGTGATCCTTAATGTTGTGGAATATCAGAAATCACTTCACTCTCTTTCTTTCTGTACTCCCCAGGTTGAACTGAGAGATCTGTGAGATTTAGGTCACATGGGGCTATACTGTCAGGTGACAGTCACACTATACTGTAGCCTACTATTGCCCCCTAGTGGGGAAAAATCTGAACTGGGTCTGTTTTCCAAACCATAACTCTTGAAGGCCAGACCATCTATTTATATGCCCAGCCAGTGTCTCATAGCCCCATCAATGACTGATACCATTATTTCTGTAATAACCTGCACCACAACTAATCTAATCTTCAGAACACTCCACATTATCCACATTGCAGGTTTTGTATCAGATCCAGAGATAGTACAAAGAAAAAAATGTAGTATGCAGAGACTTTACTTATTGTGCTGTGTTCATATAAGAGATTGTTTTTTATCTTTATTTTTGAAATCCTGTGTTACATAGCTACTACAGGAGATCTATCCATTTTCCATACCACTTATCTTATGCACACACAATCGACAATTTGGAAATGTCAATCAGCCTAACCATGGAGGTGTGAGGCAAGTGTGCTAACCACTAAGCCACCATGCCCTTACAAGAGATCAAAAAATAGAATCTTACTTACCATTTAGTGGTGATATACAGCATATTATATAACTATATACTATATACACTAAATGGCCAAAAGTTTGTGGACACCTGAGTGTCACATCCATATGTGGTTCTTACCCAAACTGTTGCCCCTGTGTACAAAGCGAGCTCAGTGAAGACATGGTTAGTGTGGAAGAATTCAAGTGGCCTGCACAGAGCCCTGACCTCAACCCCACTGAACACTCTTGGGATGAATTGGAACGCCATCTGCACCCCTCTTCATTCGACATCAGTGCCTGACCTCACTAATGCTCTCATGGCTGAAAGGGTAAATCCCAACAGCTCCAAAATCTAGTGGAAAGCCTTCCCAGAAGAGAGGAGGTTATTATAAAAGCAAAAAGATGGGACTAAAGATGGGATGGGATGTGTTCATATAATATTAGAATATGTTGATAATGAATTTGGTGAAGATTATATAATTTATTATTATATCAAATCTTGTCATTGAAATTAGATTTTTTTTAATGTCATTCATTTTTGGTCATTAATAATATCAAACTTTTAAACATGTCATTGAAAATGAAAGTAAGGACCTAAACCATTGGAAATATGTGTACTAAATCCCCAAACATGTCATTAAAAATGAGTTTCAGTCAGTTTTCACAAATTGGTCAACCGTGCTTCTTTTAAATATGGTGTAAATATTTTTTCTTCACATAGGTAGATAACACCTTAAGAATTTCAGAAATTGCATCATGTGTTGGGAATTTGTTTTATTAACAGCAAGAAAGCCTACACACTGTGGAAATTCAAAAACTCCTAAAATATGAATTCGTCCTACTGTTGTGCATGTTTGAAAGATTACTCGCAGTGAATTTTGTGAGACAGAAGAATTGAAGAGGAAAACTACCCACTGGAGCTTACCCAGAATAGTCTGAAGGGCGTGTCTGAAAGGCTGCTGAAAGACACTCCCACCGGTCTGCAGTCTGCTCACAGCTCCTCCCCACTGCAGTCACCCAACCCATGAAGTGCAGAGTTGACAGCTTGTGTAATGATGCCAGATTGAACCATACGGCGCAGTTAGATCATTTTTTTTTTTAAATCAAACTGAAATGCCTCACAGTAGAAAATGGGAAAAACAAAAATGCAATTTGGATTGCAATTAAAACTGAATTAGATGGCTTTAAACATGCATGGGAGGAGAGGGGTTTATCAAATCTGGCAACCCAGCAACTCACTCAGGCTTGTTTTTTTTTTAGCACCACTGGCACAGGACACAGCGGGCTTGGCATTTGGGACAGCTCTGGCTATACAGAAAATAACTTGATTAAAGATAAGCAACAACCAAGATATTTAATGTCAGCTGGAGAGTGCTATCAAGAATATCAGAACTAGAGATCTAAAGGTAGGCATTTTTCAATGTAAGTGGTACTAGTTATGTCTACTATTCAATTTTTCTGAGAGAGTAAATTGTAAATTTTTCTTGGCATTATTCCAAATAAATGTGACACACACACACACACAAAGAGGAAATCATATAGGCGTTATGCATGAGATTATGCATGCATTTTATTATTAGTAATAATAATTTGCTTACTTATATCAATGTTTAGACATTAAATTCCTGAATCTCTAATCAGTTTCCATGCCATTCTCAGAATTACTAGCTACTGACCCATGGAGCCTATATATGCCACCGGCGTAGCTGCTCGACTGAGGAGTGAGTGGGACCGCAATGAAGGTCTTGGTCAGAATGATAGGGCTCTGAAGTTCCTTGGTCAAGACTTTGAGTCTTTGCGAGCCAGCTGCCTTCAGAGTGGTCGTTTATATGAGGACGAAACCTTCCCAGCCCGACCTTCCTCACTAGGATTCAAGGAGCTGGCACCCGGCTCTGCCAAAACCAAAGGAGTTTGCTGGATGAGACCCACGGTGAGAGTCTGTAGTATGCAAGCCTATCACAAGCTGCTTACCTATGGAGGCTCTATTGCCATCTGCCACAGTTTACGTCCAAACACCTACAAACCTCATAGATATTCCAGTCACTTCTGTGCACTGTCTGACCAATAGGTCTTCTCTGTGCACTCCAGGAGTTCTGTACTGACCCACACTTCATTGTAGATGGAGCCACTCGCACGGACATCTGCCAAGGAGCTCTAGGTACACCACTGCACTCAGTAGGGATAGAATGTTTTAGCTGAACACTATGATTAGAAAGAAGTGGAAGATAATTTTTTTTTTAAAGGCAAAAATGCAAAAATTAATTAATTCACAGGTGTAAGAGTTAAAGGAGTAGTTTGTCATTTTTAGAACCATCTGCTGTATGTAAGGTGTATTGCAATAGCAATGAAAAAACTGACTAACTTTCTTTTCCAGTTCATCATCATCATCATTTATCCTCTTTCTCCTCATGGGAGCACAGGGCCTCAGCAACACTCCTCCAGCGGACTCTATTGGGTGCGGTTTTCTTCAGCTGAGCCCATGTCCACCCTGCTGTCTTCATTTCCCCCTCTGTGCATCTTCTCCAGGTTTGTTTTGGTCTTCCAAACCTCCTCTTGCCTTGCGGGTTCCATTGCAAGGCTTGTCTTGTGATGTTTTCTGGGTCTTTCCAGAGGGTGTGGCCTATCCAACCCCATTTCCTTTTCCGGATTTCTTGGTCGATGGGGGTCTGCTTTGTTCTTTCCCACAGTCTGACATTGGATATCTTTTCAGGCCACCTGATGCGTAAGATGTTCCTGAGACATCTGTTGACAAAGGTCTGGAGCTTGTTTACTGCTGTCTTGGTAAGTCTCCATGTTTCCGAGCCATACAGAAGGACTGCTTTGACGTTGGTGTTAAAGATTCGGACTTTGGTCTGCTGTGCAAAAGCTGTAGAGCTCCAGACAGGACGTAAGGTGTTAAAGGCGTGCCTGGCTTTGTTGATGCGGCTCTTGATGTCCTCGTCCGCTCCCCCGTCCTTGCTGACGACGCTTCCTAGGTATACAAACTTTTCCACGTCGTTGATGTTGGCACCTTGTAGTTGGATCGGGTCTTCCTTCTTGTTGTTGATCCTCATGGCTTCGGTTTTCTTAATATTTATTTTCAGTCCCGTTTTTGCTGCTTCCTCTGAGAGCTTGTTGAGTTTCTGCTGTGCATCCTGCTGCCTGTGTGACAGAAGGCTGATGTCGTCCGCAAAATCGAGGTCTTCCAGCAATTTGTTGAATGTCCAACGGATTCCTGTGTTGGCATTTTCTGTAGACTTCTTCATGATCCAGTCCACTACCAACAGGAAGATGGTAGGTGACAACATGCAGCCCTGTCGCACTCCGGTGCGTACCTCAAAAGGCTCAGTCAATTTTCCCTTATGTACCACTTGACATGAGGAGTTGCTGTATAGTTGTTGGAAGATAGTGATGAATTTGGGTGGTATCCCGTAGTGTGTCATAAGCTTCCAGACGACCTCTCTGTCCACACTGTCAAAGGCCTTCTCGAAGTCCACAAAGACTGCGTAGAGTGGAGACTGCCATTCCAGGGACTGCTCGATGATGATGCGTAGAGTGGCAATGTGGTCAGTGCATGACTTGTCCTGCCTAAAGCCCGCCTGCTCGTCTCTCAGTCTTTTGTCCAGCGCCTCTTTCAGTCTGTGCAACATGATGCGTGTCAGTATCTTGCTGGGGACAGACAAGAGCATGATGCCTCTCCAATTGCTGCAGCTGGATAGGTCGCCTTTCTTGGGGAGTTTTACTAGGTGTCCTTTCCTCCACTCATCTGGAACCTGTTCTTGCTCCCAGACTTTCTGAAGCAGAGGGAAGAGCATGTCAGTTGTTGTTGTAATACTAGCCTTCAAGGCCTCTGGTGGTATCAGGGCCAGCAGCTTTGCCGGCCTTTATCTCTTTGACTGCCTTGGTGATCTCGGCTCTGGTGGGTGCATCAGTGTTTATATCTAGTAGGCTGTCTGCTGGTGGGATAGATGGCAGTTGTTCTGGTGGAGGTCTGTTTAGGATTTCTTCAAAGTGTTCAGCCCATCTTGCTCTTTCTTGACTTTCGTTTGTGATGGTTTGTCCTTCCCTGTTCTTGACAGAACATGTTGGTTGGTTGTTCTTGCCTGCAAGAGTCCGGGTGATTTCATACAGTCTCTTCATGTTTCTCTGCTCTGCTGCTGCTTCTGCATCCACTGTAAGATCATGGATGAATTTCCTCTTGTCTGCTCTGGCGCTCTTTTTGACTTTCTTGTTGGTATCCTGGTATTGAGTTTGTAGCTTTGTTTTTTCGTGGCGGTCTTGGCAGTGGTTGATCTTTTGTTTCAATTCTTTCCTTTCATTTACAAGGTTCAATGTGTCGACTGTGAGCCACTCCTTGTGTTGTTTTTCTCTCTTCCCCATGACTTCTAGGCAGATGTCCGTCCAAGCTTTCTTTAGACTCTGCCAGTGGCCCTCCACCGTCTCCTCCATCAGGTTGGCTAACACCTCAAAGCGGTTTTTCAGGCTGCACTGGTACTCTGTCGCTTTCCGGGCATCTTTCAGGTGTTGGACATTGTACTTGAAGGCCGGCCTCTGTGCCTGGTCCCTGTGTGCCCTCAGTTTCAGCTTCAGCGTTGCCAGGACTAGGTGGTGGTCTGACGCAGCATCTGCCCCTCTCTTTACTCTGACATCTAGCAGACTTCTTCTCCATTTCCGGCCAATGGTAAAGTGGTCGATTTGGTTTTCTGTCTTACCGTCAGGAGAGGTCCATGTCTTCTTGTGGATGTCCTTGTGTGGGAAGATAGTGCCTCCAATGACAAGGTCGTTGAAAGCGCAGAAGTCTGTGAAGAGTTCCCCGTTCTCATTAATGTCTCCCACTCCGTGCTTCCCCATGACGAGTTCCTTGTTGGCGTTGTCACTTCCTACCTTGGCATTCAGGTCTCCCATGAGGATCTTCAGGTCTCTTCTGTGGGTCTTGTCAATGGCTGCTTGTAAAGCGCTGTAGAATTCTTCTTTCTCTTCCTCCTCTGCAGCGTTGGTTGGCGCGTAGCAGTGGATGATGGTGATGTTTCTTCCCTTGGATTTGAATCTTGCAGTTAGAATCCTTGGTGTAACTGGTTCCCAGTCTAACAGTGCCCTGGTTGCTGCTGGTGATATGAGCAGTCCAATTCCATGCATGTGATCTTCCGGGCCGGAGTAGATGATGGTTTCTCTGCTCGCCAGTCTTTTCTGACCGTTTCCAGTCCATCTCGTCTCACACAGTCCCAGTACCTTGATGTTATAGTGCTTCATTTCCTTCACAACTTGGGCTGTCTTCCCGCTCTCGTACAATGTGCGGACGTTCCATGTTCCGATCTTAATTTTGGTCTTGGCTGAGAGAAGATTTGTCAGCGCACTGGTTTCCTGAAGGATTTCACCAGCTCGCGTCATAAGCTCTTCTGAAGAGGAATTGCTCCCAGTCAGGTTGCTTTCTGGTTGTGTTGCTATGGTTTCTGTAACAGTAGCTTTTTTACAGGAATGGGTTGTTGACCCATAGCCCTACCCCCAACCTGGAGGACCAGGGACCACGCTTCGTCTGGCCTCTCTCCTTCGACCTGTCTGGCATGGGAGACCCTACCAGGAGCACGAAGCTCCAGCCAGCATAGCTATCCGGGTCACTGAGGCACGCAAGCCCCCAAACCCCGACAAGGTGGTGGTCCTTTTGGGAGTTTTCCAGTTCAACTAACCCCACATCTTCTGTTGAAACTCTGCCATATGAGTTGCCTTTTAATGAAAAGGGGCAAAGTTGAGCAGCTCTATGGGAGTGGAGCTCATTTCTGGAGCAGAAAAATTAAGAACCAAACTACATCCATTGCGTGACAATATTTAAAAATCAGCTTTTGACTCCCGAGCGGCACAACAGAAAAATGTTTATCCCTATCGTCTGGAGATCACAAGCTTGAATTCTGGTGAGGCCACAGCAAGATTGGCCATAGTCTCTGGGTAGGAGGGTTAGCATATTCTCTTCCCTGTCAATCACAATCCCACTAGCCAATCATGGGAATCTGTGAGCTCAAGTATGCAGAAGAGGGAAGATAGTGCTTTTCTCCGAGTGTTGCGGTGCCCTGTGACTCAGCATGAGCATCAGTTCAAAAAGATGCAGATGGCCAGCCTCACATGTCTCAGATGCATGTGTTAGCCTTGAACCTCCCCGGTTGGCTGTCGTCTGAAAGGAGATTGCTTGCTGGTGGCTGAGAATTGGCAGGAGACCAAATTGGGGAGGAAAATTGGGGAAATGTTTGTTTTTGTAGCATATCTTTATTAGTAACTAGACAAATATTTCTCTTTCATTCTTATATGTTGCTAATTTTATCACTTTCTGAATCAGGGGACTGTTGGCTGCTGGCGGCCATTGCATGTCTTACTCTGAACGAGCCATTGCTGCGACGTGTGGTACCTCATGGCCAGAGCTTCCATCAGCAATATGCTGGAATCTTTCACTTCCAGGTATCGTGTCACGATTTGTCACATCACAAGTCAGCAAGACCTCTATTACTAATGTGAAGATGTGATAATTTCTGGTCCCTCTGCTAACATCAAGGCAAAAAATTGCTGCTTTTCTGCATGGCCTTTTCCTTCCCATCCCCCAGAGCAGCATTCAATAGAACTGCATATACAGCGATTCAAACCACCCCCCTCACTGTTAGCTATATTTACAGGGATTATTTATGGGGAAAACAGATACCCAATTGCCTACAACTCAACAGGGCAGGGCAGAGCTCGCGCACTCTTGTCAGATTCCAGTAGCATACACGGGTCTGTGTCGCAAACCTGTTCAGCCTATTGGGACTCAGTCATCTGAATAAAACAGCATGTATTGTTCTCTGAGACTTGTGGCAAAGCCAATCATGTGGGGATCAGCAGATGTTGAAGAAAGCAAAGCAGACTAACAGTATTCTATGACAGTCTACTGTTTGACTAACAGTACTGGATGATTATTGAATTGGGGAGTAATGTTGCATTGTGTTGTGTTAGCTGTTTGTAGACCTCATCTAGTCCTCGGCAGCAAATCCTGAGATCTTCTGGAACTAAAAACCCTGCAGTGATATGCAAGCTGTGATGTGTAATAATATTGCTGTGAGAATTTGCCAAAGCAGTCCAGTGAACTTATGGCATGCTTTCCAAACCCATGGACTATGTCTGAGACAGTCTGGACATGATGCATTAGAAATACTTCAAAATTTTACAATTTGGTTCAAGGATTACTGACCCAGTGTTCATGTTGTGAATATACCCAGTCGTTTATCTACAGTTAATCATGGGAGCCTACAGTACTTATCTCCCAAAGCACATAACATGTTATTTTTTGGGTTTTGTTTTTTTTACTGGAACTAATTGAAGCTATCTTGCAAAAAGTTACATCATGACTCTAAAAAGAGTACAGTTGCAATCAAAATTATTATTCAACCCCCATTGCAAATCAGGTTTATTGTCAAAATTTACAGACTTTCAGCTGTTTGCAATGAACAAATCAAACAAAAGCAATTGAAATAGTTCAACACAACGAATGCTTCAAGTGATTTCCCCAAATTCAACTGAAAATGCAACTTATAATGACTATCAATAAACCTGATTTGCAATGGGGGTTGAATAATTTTGATTGCAACTGTATGTGATGCATTACAGTATGTGGAAAGTAGCCTGTTTTGAAGTATTGAGTGAAAGTATTAAGTTATAAAAAAGCTCAAACTTCCCACATGACAGAAGCAATGGTATGCAATATGTTGTATGTCCTATGTACCTCTGAGCTAGTATGATTGTTCCTGCTGTACATGATATTGTTTTTCTATGCAGTGATAGATTTGGATGGATGGATTTATTCCATGTTCCACAGCAGAAATTTAAAAAAAATAAAAATTGGATATATGATATTGTGATTTTTACATCATGCACTGTATTTTCAAATGAAGTGTCTTCTGATTTGCATATGAATGATTATGAGCTAACAGGATAAAAAGGACAGTTATAATATTAGGCTCACCTTGGGTGACCTGACGTAATAATCAGTGTTCTCACTCCTCCGTTGCAGTTTTGGCAGTTTGGAGACTGGGTGGATGTAGTGATTGATGACCGGCTGCCAGTGAGAGATGGGAAGCTTCTGTTTGTCCACTCAGCTGAAGGGGCGGAGTTCTGGAGTGCACTAGTCGAGAAGGCATATGCCAAGTAAGAGGGATTAAGACTTTAACAGTTCACTGTTTTCACTTCAAACATCAGAATAGGGAAAACTGGGATATTTTGACCATTTTGACTTTGACCATAGTATGGTTTGTTGGGGCCAGATGGGCTGGAGTCTACACAGAATGGTGTGGAAAAACAAAAAACATGCAGTAAATGGCAGTTTTGTGGGTGGAAATGGGTCAGAGGAGAATGGACAGACAGGTTGGAGCTGGCAGAAAGGCTACTGTAACTCATATAACCACTCTTTACAACCGTGGTGAGCAGAAAAGCATCCCATAATGTACAGCACATTAAACCTTGGGCTACAACAGAAGAAGACCACATCTGGTTCCACTCATGTCAGCCAAGAGCAGAAATCTGAGTCTACAGTGGGCAGAGGCTCCCTGAAACTGGGCAGTTAAAGATGTTTTATTTCTTTATTTTTTTATTTTTTCAATTTTCAGCTATAGTTCAGGTGAGCCTGCTGATTGGTTATATATGTACACGTGTGTGACAGGTTAAATGGTTGTTATGAGGCGCTCTCTGGAGGCTGCACCTCTGAGGGGTTTGAGGATTTTACTGGTGGTGTTACAGAAATGTATGAACTAAAGAAAGCTCCAGCCAACCTCTTCAGCATCATCCGAAGAGCTGTAGAAAGAGGATCTCTAATGGGCTGCTCTATAGATGTGAGTATATACGGTACATGCATTACTGTACATACAGTGTACATGAGATTCTGTATTAATAATGATTTCTAAACATTCTCACATTTAGATCACAGGTTTCTTTGACATGGAGGCAGTCACCTTCAAAAAGCTGGTGAAAGGCCATGCTTATTCTGTTACAGGAGTGGAAGAGGTGAGCGAGGAAATTGTTGGCTGGCATAACCAAAGCTTACTGGTTACTTAACTCTGAATTCCCTTTGTTTAGGTGGAATTTAAAGGAAAACTTGTAAAGTTGCTTCGCGTCCGGAACCCTTGGGGAGAGGTGGAATGGACTGGAGCATGGAGTGACACGTGAGAATACAGAATAAATGAATACATAATGATACATAAAGGGCAATAAAAAGTGAAGAAGTTGGAGCAAGAGAAAAATAGATAATGATGTCATTAATTCTGCTTTGTCCCATTTAGTTCCAGGGAGTGGAATGGGATTGACCCTTCCTTAAGGGCACGTCTGCATAATTGCTGCGAAGATGGAGAGTTCTGGTGCAGTATCAGTGTTTAATTATGTTATAATAAATTAAGGCATTGTCAATTTGAAGTTAAATAGGTGGTCTTGTTGGAAGATGCCATTTACACTAAGTTCACCCACCAAAAAGGTTAAATCACTAAGTAGGGAATAAAGCATGACTGAGCATGTTATTATAGGAAAATAAACAATTGTGTATTAATGAACATCATCATGCTTTTTGTCCATTTTTAGTCACATTTATGTTATGGAATGGCCATGAAATGTGTCAGTTCCTGTTATCACTTACATTATAGCAGCTATAAGTCATTCCCACTATTTTTTCTCTTTCTTGAAGTTATTAAGAAAAAAATGCAGCTTGTCATGTTAGTGAGAAACCTGAGAAAGAACAAAGTCCTCTGTTCTGAAGACCTTCCCATGAAGGAAAATTAACTGACTGTTAGAAAGCATTGACACTGGAGACTCCTTTCGTAAATGTTAAAGTTCACCATATGAACAATTATACGGATTTCTTTGTTAAGTAGCAACACATGTTTAATCAGTTTATTATTAGTGTTAATTTATGCAGTTCGCCCACCATAAGTCCCAGTGAATTAGCTGTTGCTATAGAAAGGATAAAGCCACGTTCAACATGTTCTGACAAAGCAGATTTGATCATTCAACAGCACTGTGGAATACGTGCAAATAGCATTTTATTTCACAAATAGATACTGTATTAAAATAATATCAAAATGGCTTTTTTCAGACGCCACTGTTTTTATTTGGATAGTTTCTCTTTTTCTGCCCACAACACAGGATGTCATTCAATGATTTCATGAAGGAGTTCAGCAGGTTGGAGATCTGTAATCTGACAGCAGATGCTCTACAAAGCAGTGAGCTGAAGAAGTGGAATTCGGCCCTGTACCCAGGAGAGTGGAGGAGAGGCAGCACGGCTGGAGGCTGCAGGAACTACCCAGGTACTAAGGCTTAATTATGTCCATTACTTCAGTTTTAACCATATTTATTTAATCACTTTATTCTCACTTTTCTTATGTAGATTTCAAAACATAGAGAGTTCAGCCCTTGGACAATGATTTCATATTTTATTATGCACGCAGCAACTTTTTGGATCAACCCCCAGTATAAAATCGCACTAAAGGACCCAGACTCTGAGGGCCAAGATGGCTGCAGTTTTCTGGTGGCATTAATGCAGAAGGATCGGCGGCTGTTGCGACGAGACGGCAAAGACATGGAAACGATTGGATATGCCATTTATGAGGTAAGAAGCTCATTTGGACCTTGCAATATAACATATGGGAGAGAGGGATTTTCTTTGCCAAGGCTTAGGTATGACGATACCAGAGTTTCCCACCTCTAGTCTTGGATGATCACAGTTCCTAAAAGAACACTTTAATGTGTTTTACAACCTAATCTTTATCTAACACAACTGTAGACAATTGCTATATATATATATATATATATATATATATATATATATATATATATATATATATATATATATATATATATATATATATATATATACTGTGTGTATACATACAGTACTGTGCAAAAGTTTTATGCACCCTATTTTTTTGTACAAACTTTATGTAGATAGATTTTTTATTTTATGACTTCTACATTATCAAGTCGGTACAAAAAAACATTATAGATTCCCAAACATTAGTTTTCTAGCACAAAATTAAATGTTACAGAAAAATGTTTGTATGTCATTAAAGAAAGCAGCATATTACGTAAGAGACACTTTTCAGACAAAAAACACAATGAAGGCTGCTGGGTTTTGCTGCAAAAATAAGAAGCGAGTGCGAAAGTCAAAGTCTCCAGAAGAACTGTGTCTGGTTCTGCAAGATGCTCAATAAAACTTACCAGCTCATTTCCTTATAAAACTGCACTAATTGTACCGGAGACTACTGTTTTTATTTTATTTATTTATTTTTTAGTCACATCAAATAATGTTTCATTCACTACTGTTTACTGCTCTTTACGGTATTTTTTTTTTAAATGTAGAAACATTTAATTTCATTATTTTGAAGGCATCTTTGCTCTACAGCATTTCTTTGCATGTGTCTAAATCTTTTGCACAGTACTGTATATATACTTATGATGTGATGTGCCTTGGTTCAGAAACTTAAGGAAGTCCTGTGAAGCAACAATTTTTGAGATTAGTTAATGACTGTTGGAATAGAAACTATCTAGTTCTTGTAAGTGTAAATTTATACTTTTAATAGTCCTGTATGGTGGCATGGTAGAGCAGTGGGTAGTGTTGCTGCCTCACAGCTCCAGGGTCCCTGGTTTGATCCTCTATATACAGTATATCAATGCTTATTTCCCTGATGATTATAGATTCAGGCATGTTCTGAGATTAAACATTAGCTGTCGAGTTCATGGATTAGATAAGAACTGTGTATGTTTGTTTTTATCTAACTAACTTTCATTTTTGAATCATTTACAGGTTCCCAAAGAGGTATGGGGTTTGATGCACATCTAACAATAATGAAATTATGTCTGATCTAGAGTGATCCATGAGCTGTTCTTAATGCTGTCAGGTCAGTGACTGTTCTGCTCTGGTGCAGTTCTCTGGTTTAAGTTTTGCTCTAAGATACTTGAAAAGGAGGAATCTCTTTGCATTAAAAAAAAAAAAAAATCCTCTGAGAGATTTGTATGTCCTCGGCAGTTTCTGGGCAGTACAGGTGTGCATCTGAAGCGTGACTTCTTCCTCAAGCACACATCCAGCGCTCGTTCCGAGCTGTTCATCAACCTTCGGGAGGTGAGCTCACGCTTCTGTCTGCCTGCAGGGGAGTACATCATCGTTCCCTCCACCTATGAACCAAATAAAGAGGGCAATTTTGTGTTGAGGGTTTTCTCTGAAAAAGCCACAGAATCTGAGTGAGTGATTTCATTTATCATTTCTGCCAGTATTAAATACACTATTACAAAATATGTGATCCATGTCGACATGATATTCATTGAAGAACATGCAGAAGAACCAAATGTTAACCATAACTATGGGCCTCATTTAACAAACATTTAGTAAAAAAAAGTACAGTAATGTACTCCTGTAATGTAGCCATCTACAAAATACAAACACAGACTCTTCCTCCTTTTATATACAGGGCGCCATTTATTTTGTCCTAATTATATGGCTAGTTTTATTTGTCCTAAGTTATTGATTTGTTTTAGATTGCATTCTTTCAAGTCATTCATATGAAATAACTTGAGTTATAACTTGTGCTTGCAATTGAAATAAATGAGCTATTTAAAACTGACAACATAATCAATATATATAAAACACTGCAGTCACTAAAGCCAGTTATTTGATTTGAAGCAGCTCGATCAAGGCTTACATTAGTAAGTCTTATGTGTCAATTTACACAAATTCAGGAGCTCTCAAATGTTTGAGAACTATTTGTATTTTCAAAAATAAAATAACACATATCTTGTATAAATCCTTCCACAACAGATTACATTTGATAGGTCCAGCTTCATAAATGAAGTCTAGTATTTGCAAAGCGGAATAATTATTTCTCTTATAAATGGAGGAAAAAGATTATAATAAAAATGTGCTGTCTGTCTTTTGAAGGGAACTTGATGATGAGCTTTCTGCAGATCTACCAGAGGAGGTACGTTTATGAGGTTTTTTTCTCATGCTAATTCAACACAGAACAAAAGTCCAAACGCACACAAAAAGCCTGCTGACCATCTCAAAAAGTACTTTTAAAGAAGGTTTTATATTGACTACTAAGCTCTGCTTATGATGATTGAAGCCCATCTGGATGATCTCTTCAATTAATATTAACCCATCCCAAGCACTTGATTAACAAACTACCTTTAATCACCTGCTTAGTTGGTGGAACAGTTTCTTATATTGCCTTTAATCTTATATTGCCTTGATTTACAAACATTGAACATTTACAAACAGTATATAAAAATATATACTTAAATAGTTGGGCCTGAGCATTGGGTCTTTTATATGAGTTTTGCATTTTAAAAATAGCTTAAATTTATTTCTGTTAATTAAAAAAAAAAAAAAAAAAAAGATTTACAAATATTTCATTAATGATTGTAGATTGTTTCATTAATTGTTTCACCTTTTTTTATCTGTACTATTTAAAGCGATTTGAGATTTTGGACTCAAAATAAAAAAAAAAACTGTTATATAATTCATAATTACTACTTTTGACTACTGTAGCCCGTACTACAGGAGAGTGAGATTGATGAAGGATTTAAAGATCTTTTCTTCAAGCTGGCTGGAAAGGTGAGGAGAGGAAAGTTATACTTCTGTCTTTGAGTCATGAATTTACTAACACGCTATAACCCCTTTTCAATATTCCTCTCTTGGCTTGTAGGAACTGGTGATTGATATACCAAAGCTGCAGATGATTCTGAACCGCGTTGTAAACAAACGTAAGCAAGCTTAAGTGTATCCTTCGGCATGCATTGTTGGATACTGTTTTACATTAGCACCTCTTTAACTGTGGCTGGCAGCATTTACCAAGCTCTAAATATATAGTTAAATTAATGGTATAAAATAAACATTAAATACAATTATTCAAATTTTCTGAAACAGAATGAAAACACAAAAAGAAATATATTCCCGTACCAACTTGCACTAACTCCTTGCTTATAGTAGACCATGACCTATTTGTACTAGCATGAGGATGCATTTTTGTTTGAGGTTATAACCCAGGAACTGCACTCATTTTGTCTTTTCTCTTGAGAGGTGCTAATACTTGTGAATTTAGTGGTATATACTGATTATTTTTATTTCAGGAAATCTTAATGAGATTAATCTTTAAATTCTTTGGAGGAAATAACTGAGTGGCGCTTCTCACTTCTCTTTACAGACAAGGACATAAAAACGAATGGCTTTGAGAAGGAGGCCTGCAGAAGCATGATTAATCTCCTGGATGTATCCTTTCACTTCTCAACACCTAAGCATGCTTTTATATTTATTACAAATTATTATATTTATATTATATTTAATACTTTGAGTATTTCACCACCGTAGAAGCTCTACTGTAGTGCAAAAAATTCTACACATAGCCTTGACATGGCCTGTGCAGACAACTGCCAAAGGAAGGTTGGGCTTAACAGATTTTCATGTGCTTTGGGAGAAGATTAAACGATATCTTGTCAGTAATCATTATTCCTTGTATGAAAACTCAAACCGATTTTCCATCTTGCACTGAACATGCACTTATCCACTTTGTTTACATTGTTTCTTCTCTTTCATATGACTACACTGAAAAATATTAGACTGTGTTTAGAGAATTTGACTTGGACAAGTCGGGCACTATGAACTCCTATGAAATGCGCCTGGCTTTAGAAGCTGCAGGTACAAACACCTCATTATATAGAATTGCATGATAATTGTAATTATTGGAAAACTGAACACTGCTTAAATGTGTTTAATTTGTCAGGTTTCAAGCTGACCAACCACATTTTCCAGTTAATAATCTTGCGTTATGCTAAGCCGGACATGAACGTGGACTTCGACAGCTTCGTTAATTGTCTGATCCGCCTGGAGAGCATGTTCAGTGAGTGGTCATACAAACAAACCTCATAAATGCTGTATAGTAAAGAATAAAACATTACGGGACATCCTGCTACAGGAAAATAATCATTGATGAAGCAGTGTGATGCCCTTACTACCCCAAAGTGGATTATCCTATAACGATATGTGTTTTATTCGTCTTACATAACAGCAATCTGGCCAATTACAATGATTTATTTATTAAAGAACGACACGACATACTTTTTAGCCATTCATAGTTACATTCAACATTGTGGAATGTCAGTCTCACAATATAGCAGCATTATAACAGTTGTTCCCTCAGCTTGCATTGCTACAGGGTAACTGGAAAGTCCTCTGTCCTGAGAAAATGTAAAGTTACAGTACAAAGCCCTGACACTACACACTCCTTCCCAAAATGCTAAATAAACGTCTCCTCACAGAAAAATCCACCATATCCATGGTTACAAGTTAGCATCTGCCATACAAGTCTCTATGTTACTAAATAAATTCAAACCTTGTGATCAGTCACATTTAAGGATTTAAGTGCGCCGTAGTATAAGACAGTTACAAATGGTAACATATTGCTATGTCACATGTCAAAATTTATCCATGGTGTTTTATTATACATAGGTTAAAAAAAATATATATATATATATATATATATATATATATATATATATATATATATATACAGGTGCATCTCAATAAATTAGAATGTCGTGGAAAAGTTCATTTATTTCAGTAATTCAACTCTAATTGTGAAACTCGTGTATTAAATAAATTCAATGCACACAGACTGAAGTAGTTTAAGTCTTTGGTTCTTTTAATTGTGATGATTTTGGCTCACATTTAACAAAAACCCACCAATTCACTATCTCAACAAATTAGAATATGGTGACATGTCAATGAGCTAATCAACTCAAAACACCTGCAAAGGTTTCCTGAGCCTTCAAAATGGTCTCTCAGTTTGGTTCACTAGATAAGCCACAAACATTCATTGCCACAGAGTGCTGTATCCAAGCATGTTAGCAGAAAGTTGAGTGGAAGGAAAAAGTGTGGAAGAAAAAGATGCACAACCAACCGAGAGAACCGCAGCCTTATGAGGATTGTCAAGCAAAATCGATTCAAGAATCTGAGTGAACTTCACAATGAATGGACTGAGGCTGGGGTCAAGGCATCAAGAGCCACCACACACAGACGTGTCAAGGAATTTGGCTACAGTTGTCGTATTCCTCTTGTTAAGCCACTCCTGAACCACAGACAACATCAGAGGTGTCTTACCTGGGCTAAGGAGAAGAAGAACTGGACTGTTGACCAGTGGTCCAATATCCTCTTTTCAGATGGGAGCAAGTTTTGTATTTCATTTGGAAACCAAGGTCCTAGAGTCTGGAGGAAGGGTGGAGAAGCTCATAGCCCAAGTTGCTTGAAGTCCAGTGTTCAGTTTCCACAGTCTGTGATGATTTGGGGTGCAATGTCATCTGCTGGTGTTGGTCCATTGTGTTTTTTGAAAACCAAAGTCACTGCACCCGTTTACCAAGAAATTTTGGAGCACTTCATGCTTCCTTCTGCTGACCAGCATTTTGAAGATGCTGATTTCATTTTCCAGCAGGATTTGGCACCTGCCCACTCTGCCAAAAGCACCAAAAGTTGTTTAAATGACTATGGTGTTGGTGTGCTTGACTGGCCAGCAAACTCACCACACCTGAACCCCATAGAGAATCTATGGGGTATTGTCAAGAGGAAAATGAGAAACAGGAGACCAAAAAATGCAGATGAGCTGAAGGCCACTGTCAAAGAAACCTGGGCTTCCATACCACCTCAGCAGTGCCACAAACTGATCACCTCCATGCCACGCTGAATTGAGGCAGTAATTAAAGCAAAAGGAGCCCCTACCAAGTATTGAGTACATGTACAGTAAATGAACATACTTTCCAGAAGGCCAACAATTCACTAAAAATGTTTTTTTTATTGGTCTTATGAAGTATTCTAATTTGTTGAGATAGTGAATTGGTGGGTTTTTGTTAAACGTGAGCCAAAATCATCACAATTAAAAGAACCAAAGACTTAAACTACTTCAGTCTGTGTGCATTGAATTTATTTAATACACGAGTTTCACAATTTGAGTTGAATTACTGAAATAAATGAACTTTTCCATGACATTCTAATTTATTGAGATGCACCTGTATATTCAAGATATATATATATATATATATATATATATATATATATATATATTCAAGATATATATATATTTTTTCAAGATATATATTCAAGTCCTTCAAGATAGTTGACGTCGATCGATTTCCTGGTCACAGGCTGGAGGACAGAGGAGAGAGGCATCAGTTTGAGTATTGAGAAGCACTCTGTGTCTACGAAGCCACACTGTTGTAGCAGGTGCAGAATGAGGCCTGGCATTGTCCTGCAGAAATAACCATGGACTTCCTGGGAAAAGACGTTGCCTTGACGGCAGCATATGTCTCTCTATAATCCCGATATACGCCTCCGCGTCAATGGTACCTTCACACATATGCAAGTCACCCATGCCGTGGGCACTGATGCACCCCCATACCATCACAGATGCTGGCTTTTGCACCTTTAACAGTCTGGTTGGTCTTTTTCATCTTTGGCACAGAGAACTCGACGTCTGTTTTTCCCAAAAACAAGCCGAAACGTGGACTCATGTGACCACAGCACACGTTTCCACTGCCTTTCAGTCCATCTGAGATGAACTTGGTGGTGTTTCTGCATAGAGTTGATGTGTGGCTTCCTCCTTGCGTAATAGAGTTTTGGGTTGCATTTGACAATGGTTTTCCCATTGAGCCGATGTGGTTATATTTATCACAGTAGCATAACGATTTCTCAGTCAATGCCGCCTGAGGACTCAAAGGTCACGACATTCAACAGTGGTTTCCGGGCCTTGCCCTTTACGCATTGAGATTTCTCCAGATTCCCTGAATCTTTTCACAATATTATGCACTGCAGATGGTGAAAGACTTAAAATTCTTTGCAATCTTGCGTTAAGCAATGTTCTTTTTGAACTCACTGACAATTCTCTCACAAAGTTTGGCATAAAATGGTGAGCCACGACCCATCCTTGCTTGGAAAGACAGAGCTTTTGGTTGATGCTCAATCCTGATACACTCCACTGTTACCAATTAACCTGATCCTCCAAAATAGTGTTACTTGAATATTCTGTAAACTTTTCAGTCTTATTTTGCCTCTGTCCCAACTTTGTGTTGAGTGTGTTGAAGGCATCAAATTCTAAATTTGTTTCTATTTACAAAATACAATTAAGCTGGTCAGTGAAAACTTTGAATATCTCTTCTTTGTACTTTTGTCAGTTAATTAAAATTTCAAGAGACTTGACAAATCAGTTTTGTTTCAATTGCATTTTAGAAAAAAATCCCAACTTTTATGGAAATGGGGTTTTACATACGTACATACAGACAGACAGATAATGCCCTCTACTGATGTTTTTTTCCGGCTCTATATTCTCCCAACAGAGACATTTAAAACCATGGACACAGATGAAGATGGAGTGGTGTCCTTCAGTTTCTCCCAGGTTTGTCCACTTGTTCATTAGTAATTACATTACAGTTTAATTACCAATACAAAACCTATATCTTTTCTATGTCTCTCTTCTTTCAGTGGATCTCCCTTACCATGTTTACATAGATATGTTTTTCTTTTTCACTGCACTTAAATCTTAAGCATGTCAAAGATTGTGCTTTTGAACCTTTAAGCAGTTATGTGGGGAAAAACCTGCTGCCTGTATTATGAAATGCTTGTGCACTGAGCTGCCTTAACTTGAACCGATTCTTCTGTGAAACTCTGGCCTCATTTGCATTTATTTTTAACTTATCAAACCTAGTTTTATAACATTATTGATGCATTTTTTTGACTTTCACTGTATAGCAACTATTCCTCTGAATGAATAAAACATAAAAAATATATTCTTGCTTTATTTTCTGATGTCCTAGTCTCACACTGATGAATCTGTAAAGGCTTGATATTCTGTATTAACAAATCTGTGTTTACAAATGGATATTCTGTGGCCCGTACTCAAAAGTTAGCTCTCTACCATAACATGGTTTGTACAAGTCATGTCAGCCTCCATTGGTCTTTTTTTTTTTTTTTTTTTTTAAAAACACAAGACACACATGTATTTCAGACAACAGCGCACCCAATAGTCAGGTGTTGTATCCAAGTTCCGTTATCATATATGTGTGTCAGTCTGCGAAAACCCATAGGATGTCGCTCTGGCTAAGTTCTGGAAATCAACCAGCACGCACACATTAAAACACACATTCACACCTAGGTGAAAGAAAACTGGAAATTTAAATTTCTCTCTTTCAATTTATTCCTTTAAACATGAGAGAAAGACTTAAAACAACAACACCATACACACTATTAGGAATAAGAAATAATATACACTCCTCAACTACTTTATTTGGAACACCTGCTCATTCATGCAAATATCCAATCGGCCAATCATGTAGCAGCAGCACAATGCATAAAATCGTGCACATACAGGTCAAGAGTTTCAATTAATATTCACATTAAACAGTATGGGAGGGGAAATGTGATTTCCGTTACTGTGATTGGGGCGTGGTTGTTGGTGCCAGAGAGGTTGGCTTGAGTATTTCAGAAACTACTGGGATCTTCACATACTGTGAAGACCACATTGGGTTCCACTTCTGTCAGCCAGGAACAAGAAAGTGGGCACAGGCTCACCAAAACCGGACAGCTAAAGATTGGATAAGATTTTTCCTGTGTCCCCATGAATGAACTACATGAATGAGCAGATGCATAGGTGTTCCTAATAAAGTGGCCAGTGAGTGCAATTACAAATACACATACTAACTACAATACTATATTACAAAAAAGCAATTAGACACGCACACAGTCATCAACCAAACTGTGTGGCCTTTTACAATAAAACATCTGTGACTGCAGCAATCACATCAAAACTCCTCTTTCTGATTTAACCTAAAGTTCGGCTTCTACGGCCAGCACAAGCTTCTCTGATCACCTGCAGTGAGTGGCTCTTCAGTCTCTGTGGCATAATGGCTAAGCCCTGCCTCTACATGGCCACAGCGACAATCTCATCCAGTACTAGTGCGCACACAGGCCATCTTGTCCATGTGTCCTAGTTGAGTGCCAGTCCTTCACTTACAGGCATGTTAATGTGCGCGGTGAGGAGCGGGGTGCTTTTCCCTTCTCTCAGCACAAACACCTGCAGCAAATAAAGATGGCAGCATTTTAAAATGGACATATACTGTATTTATCAGAAGACGTACAAGACATTTTGTAAAATGAAAATCTCACTTTGATGATGTCTGAAATCCCTTTATCACTCAGACACTCCACAAAGGTGTCAATGGGGTAATTTAGCCCTGGAACCAGCAGAGGGATCTGCAGACACACAGCACAATAAGACATGACCCAATGCCTACTCGTTCAACTCAATTACACACTACTTAAGAGGAATTTGAGCAAAAAATGAAGCTCACCTTAAAGAAGGCTGTCCTCATGCTGTACAAATTCTCATCGTACAGGAAACTGATGGCTAGGTTCATTACTGGGCGGCAGGCGGCTGTGTTCTGGATGTTCAGAGTGAGTTTGAAGGACGGACCTAAGCCTTGAACCTAACTCAGAAAAAAAAAAAAAAAAAACCACTGTCTGTCACATCAAGTATTTCAATTACAGTTTACATACTATTCATGAAACTAGTGCTCCACCAAAGATGTAAATATTTGTACTAACTGGTCACTGTCAGATCTTTATTGAAGGCAGGTGGAGGGTAAATTGGCTAAGCCTATAGATCATGTCAGTTAAAAGACAAATATACAAAAGGATGACAAATTAAAGGAAAAACCACAGGCTCCGTTATACTGTGGAAGACATTTTGCTGCAATGGTTTCAGTTCATTTGTCCCTTTAGATAGGAGGGTCACTGCAAATCAATACAAAGCTCTTCAGACTGACTTTTTCCCATGATGGAATATTTAAATTCTGATATAAGCAGTCTCTTCCAGGATGGACACACCCCCATTTTCAGAGCACGAGGGCTTATTGAATGGTTTGATGAGAATGAAAATGATGTAAAACAAACACTATGGCCTTTACAGCCATGAGACTTCAAGACCTATGGGAGATTTTGGACTGGTGTGTTAGACAGCGCTCACCACCACCATCATCAAAACACCAACAAAGCGAATATCATTTTGGGAGAACGGTACTCATTGCTACATTACGGCCCCAGAGACTTGTAGAATCTGTGCCAAGGTTCACTTGAGCTGTTCCAGCGGCTTGTGGGGACCAAACATCTTATTAACACACACTAACATCTTGTTTTTGCCTTCAATTTGTCTTGCATCTGTATGTTGAAAAAGGCCTTGTCTCCAATTAGATCTAAACTGTTTCCAATTTACTTGTATATATTATTTATTAACTCTTATCATTTTAGTGGGTTTAAAATGCTTGTTTAAATGAAAATTCATTCTAAAATGTTTGAAGTCAATGTCCATGAGCACAGACACTTAAGGTGCATTAACTGGTAACTGGAAAAAGGCCACCATGAACATATTTACACTCACCACTGCATTCATCTTCAGAGGTTCCGTCAAGCTGGCTGACATAGGAGTGAGGCTGGACTCCAGGGCTTTGACGTAGGCCCTGGCTGCAGCTAGCCGCAGCCTGCTCAGGTCCATTTGGAAGGCTCTGTGCATGGCTACACAACATTCCACAGACAATATCATTTCAGAAATACACGAATGAACCATTACAGGGAATTTTGATAAAGCTCTTCTTTCAGTTGTTTCTGATAACTATGTAGATGTGTGTGCTTCAGGTGGCTGTACATACCCACAGCATTCTCCCTTTCTCTCATGGTCTGGTCCACGTAAAGCTTGGTTTTCTTGGGGACATTTAGTCGGATGCTCTGGGCTATCGGAGGACCAGAGATGGAGTCCCTGTCATCAAACACAGCTGTTCTCTTCAGGATCTTAATGATCAGACCCCCTCCTGCACAACATTAAAGAAATTAATTCAAAGCAGTAGATAAGACTTACATATAACTTGTTTTATGGACATTACATAACGTTAAATGTAACTATAAACTGATAAAATGTACACCATTTTTTAATAAACAAAAAATTGTTAAAAGTCTTTTAACAGTACCTTTGGTGGTCATGATTAGCGTGCCATCTTCACGACCATAACGGCCAAAACAAATGCTGGTCACCACGTCCTGTAACAGAAAGATGTAATACACAAAACGTATTTCAATTGAGGATAGTTCAGCTTATTAAAATATGAAATTGGGCAAAACAAAAATGGCCAATCAAAAATGCGGTCTGATAAATGGAGTTGCATTATGCGGTCAATTGCAATTTTCTGCAACATAAAAGCAAGAAACTTTTAAAAATAACATTTAGAATAATTCAATAATATACAGTACACAGCCAATTTTTTCACTCTGAGATCTCTAGAAAGCACATAGTACTATTTGGTACCAACAGCACCAGAAAGCAAGAAGCATATGAAAAGATGCAAAATGCTAGGGTGCCCATTCCATAGATTATTATGTGTATTTACATTGCTTGAAACATTTTAAGGTGAAATATTGTGTTTACAACAAATAGTCAAACAAGACAATTTCACTTACTATAGCTTCTTAAAATGTACAGTTATCTCAGCTCTCACTATGGGTCTATGTATTTTACCGGTGTTTTGATGGTGCTGACAACATTCTTGTCTCGGTACACATGGACCTCACAGTTGGCCAGGGCCACCAGTATGGCCTGGAAGCCCCGTGTGGGCAAGTCCAGAAGGGCCATAGTGGTGACTGGAGCAGGTAGATAAGTTGTCCACAGTTTCTTCCCCTTCAAAAAACAAAACAAAATAAGTCAGATTGTTGGTATAGTTAAACGCTAGTACCGCAATTTTAACATTTACAATTATTACAATTACATTATAAGGAAAAGCTGCAGTGGTTGTATTGCTTTTAAAAAGAAGCTCTGTGTGACATACAGTTGCAATCAAAGTTATTCAACCCCCATTGCAAATCAGGTTTATTGTCAAAATTTACAGACTTTCAGCTGTTTGCAATGAACAAATGAAACAAAAGCAATTGAAATAGCTCAACACAAAGAATGCTTCAAGTGGTTTCCCCAAATTCAACCGATAATGACTTCTCCAGTCTCAAAATTATTCAACCCCTTCATGGCAAGCATCTTTAGTACTTGGTAGAGCACCCTTTTGCTGTTATGACCTGCTGCAAACGAGATACATAGCCAGACACCAGCTTCTGGCAGCGTTCCTGAGGAATCTTTGCCCATTCCTCATGACCAGTGGCCTCCAGTTCAGTAATATTCTTGGGTTTGTGTGCTGCAACCGATTTTCTATGGGGTTCAAGTCAGGTGACTGATGGCCACTGTAGAATCTTCCAGGACTTCTTCTGCAACCAAGCCTTGGTGGAATTTGAGGTATGCTTGGGATCACTGTCCTGTTGGAACGTCCAATGACACCCAAGCTTCAGCTTCCTCACAGACAGCATGACGTTTTCTCCTTGGATTTCCTGATACTTCAATGAATCCATCTAGCCTTCCACACTCTGCAGGTTTCCAGTGCCAGAGGATGCAAAGCAGCCTCAGAGCATCACCAAGCCACCACCATGCTTGACTGTGGACAGAGTGTTCTTTTCAGCGTATGCTTCATTCTTCTTCCTCCAGACATACAGCTGATCCATCGCACTGAAAAGTTCCACAGAACAGAATCCCAAAACTTCTGTGTTATTTATATGATTTTGAGCATATTGGAGCCGACTTTTCTTGTGCTTTTGGGTCAGTAGTGGTGTACGTCTTGAAGTTCTGACATGGAAACCTTCTGCGTTTAGTACGCGCCTTACTGTGCTCACTGAAACCTCAGTGCCTGTTGCCACCAAGTCTTGCTGCAGGTCTTTTGCAGTTGCTCAAGGGTTTCTCACAACCTGCCTTCTCAGAAATCTGGTTGCAGCCGTTGATAGCTTCCTTTTTCTGCCCCGCCCAGGTAGTGTAACCACTGTTCCCTTAACTTTGAACTTGCGAACTATGCTTCCAACAGTGTCTCTAAGAACATTCAGTGCCTTCACTATCTTTTTCTATCCCGTTCCTTGTTTGTGAAGTGCAATAATCTCTTCTCTTAACTTTTTGGACCATTCTTTTGACCTAACATAACCCGTAGCCAGTTCAGGTATTTCATGTGTTCCAGCTCAACCACACCTGGTGCAACCAATGAAGCCCTTGATTAGTTGCATCAGGTGTGCTTGAGACAACGCCTGTTTTGCATATTTGTGCTGTTGTGAGGGATCCTATTGAGGGGGTTGAATAATTTTCAGACTGGAGAGGTCATTATAAGTTGTATTTTCAGTTGAATTTGAGGAAACCACTTGAAGCATTCGTTGTGTTGAACTATTTCAATTGCTTTTGTTTGATCTGTTCATGGCAAACAGCTGAAAGTCTGTAAATTTTGACAATAAACCTGATTTGCAATGGGGGTTGAATAACTTTGATTGCAACTGTAGATTAATCTATTAATGTGTGGGTTCAGGTGAGATAGTGAGACCTTCTGAGTGAAACTCTGCATAGTTTCCTGAACACAGCCCACCACCACATTCTTTCCCATCCTGACCAGCCCAACAGGGTGAGAGGACAGCTCAATGCAGTACTTGGGCTTCTGCGAGTCCCTGCAACAAAAACATGTCCAATGCAGGATGGGATGGGATCAGTTTGATACAATGTTTTCTGGCACGCTGCACTGCTTCTGATCACAATAATGCAAGTTTATTCACGTTAGATGCAGTAATCTGCCATTGCATATGAACAACACTGGCCTGGTTGGGAACTGGTTGAATGCTCACACACCTGCGCAGTATATAGATGTTCCCATTTCGACAGGCTACGATGATTCTGAACTCGACGTCAAACTGACCAGTCACATCCATGAGTGTAGGGACACTGGGAAGGGACATCTGCAGATGCAAAGATAATTTTTAAATTCCACCAATACCTTGGAAATACTGGTGGACTAAAACTGAACTACTGACCTTTGAGAGAATGGTAAAGGCTTCCGGGTCCAAGATATAAACCTCTTGACTTTCTGTGCCAATAACCAGACAGCTGACTGCATCGTCATCCGCCATGTTCTTCTTCAGTGTCCCTATGCATGTAATGACCGTCTAATGGAAAACAAAAATATTGCACACATTGGCCCTTGGTCATCAAAGTTGCATATGGTCAAATCTGATCATAAACCGATTATACACAAATTCCATAGTTTGTTTCCATATTCATAACTTTTGTATTTGGCATATGTGCACAATCAAATGTGAAAAATGTGTGTGTGTGTGTGTGTGTGTGTGTGTGTGTGTGTGTGTGTGTGTGTGTGTGTGTGTGTGCGCGCGTGCGTGTTTGTGAGTAAGACAAGACCTGTCACCTGTCTGCGTATGGGCTGCTCTTTTTGGAGGTTAACATAAGACTCCATTTCCTGTGGTTCAAGCATGAGAAACCTAAAATATAATGCAATATTAAAGCAGAATTCAAAATGCCTTAGATCTGATGGCAAAACAGTGCCATGTCCATAGGCAGTTGAAGAAACTGTGTGAAATTGTTGTTGTGTAAAATGTTACCGTAGCGATCTGACTGATAGTGGGATGTCAGCCTTATCTCTAAAGAACAGAAGGGAAATGCTTAAGAAACATTAAGAAACCATATCTGTCTTTTATTGAGCAATTTAATGACAGTGTGCAAATCTGTACAGTTATGCACCTTACCTTATACCCTCCAACATTTCTTTTAGTGTCATTGTGTCAATCATATCCTTGAGAGACAATGCAACACACGGTTAGATGTAAAAACACACACATACACACACCCAGAGTGGACAAAGCAAGTACTTATAATATCATGCTGAAAATTAGGAGTCATATTTTTCAGCAATCAATGAATGACAAAGTTTTCTCTACAAGAGAGAATTCTTGAAATAAGTCTAGGAGTGAGCACATGCATTAAACCTTAATCCTGGAAAATGTCAAGAAATTTTTAAAAAATGCCAACGATGTCATTACATGAGACTATACCATGTTTTAATAGATATTACCACATAATTAGAAAACACAGATGTAAGACACAGTAACACAAACGTAAGACACAACTAATTCATTAATTCAACTAATAACAGTCAGTAGCAGTTCTCTGCTGCAAAGCTTCCCCTGTGTATATATCACATGCAACACAAAAGATAGCAGTTAGACAGATCAGGTGTGCCAGAAGACTCACTCACCCCTCTAGCCTGATTCCATACATCCTGCTCCAGGGGGTTGACGTCCAGAGTGGGCAGAGTGAATTTGAAATAGGGCCGCAGGTTCTTGTAGATGTAAATGAAGGGGCCTGAGGCCACAGCGATGGCGGGGGTGCGTGGCTCATGTTGGTCCATGAGGAAAGACACCAGACCACTGGGCAAGTCCAGCAGGGTGTTCTCGCTGAGCAGCCCAGTGCCACGATATACCTTCAGCTTCATGTTGCCTGCTCCTGTACCCAGATCACCCACCACCAGCTATCATGGATGCACAGACACATAAACACACATATACAACAAATGAAATGAGAAGAGCCTGTGTGTGATAAATGTAACAAACATTACACCAGAATCAGTCGGTGCACTTTATAGGTTTCACAGGAGATCAGAAGTTTTGAAAATACTCAAACCATGCCATGGTCACTGTGAGAGTCACGGAAATCACATTTTTCCCCCAATCTGATGTCTGATGTGAACATTACCTGAAGCTCTTGACTTGCATCTGCATGATTTTATACATCGTGCTGCTGCCACATGATTGGCTGATTGGATAATCACATGAATCTGCAGGTGTACTAGTGTTCCTAATAAACTGAATGGTGTGTATATTAACCTCTCCAAAAGGGTTTTTCTTAGTCTCTGACATAGTGAACCAGTATGAGGATGTGTTTATTGATAGGGACTTCAAAGCACTTCTGTAAGTCACTTTGGATAAGAGAGTCTATCACATGTCATAAATGTAAAATGTATATGAGTGTATATGGTAGGTGCACTTGATTAAATAGCTAATGAGTGTGGTTACATGGTAGGTGCACAGATCATCCATAGCGTTAAAACCATCTGCCTAATATTGTGTAGGTCCCCCTTGTGCTGCCAAAACAGCTCTGACCCGTCAAGGCATGGACTCCACAAGACCTCTGAAGATGTGCTGTGGTATCTGGTACCAAGACGTTAGCAGCAGATCCTTTAAGTTCTTTAAGCTGAGAGGTGGGGCCTCCGTGGATCGGACTTGTTTGTCCAGCACATCCCACAGATGCGCGATCAGAGATCTGGAGAATTTGGAGGCCAAGTCAACACCTTGAACTCTTTGTCATGTTCTTCAAATCATTCCTGAACAATTTTTGCAGTGTGGCACAGCACATTATCCTGCTGAAAGAGGCCACTGCCATTAGGGATTACCGTTGCCATGAAGGGGTGTACTTGGTCTGCATCAATGTTTAGGTAGGTGGTACGTGTCAAAGTAACATCCCTCTGATCCTCTAGCACCACCAGACTGGTGCCACCATCTCTCAGGGTACAAGGAAGGCATGCATCAAGGCTCTTCTCTTCAAGGAACTTCCCCTAGATGCCCGAACAGCTGCGTGACTGGCAGTCTTCAAACAATATCTAAAGACCTGCCTCTTCCTAAAGTACTTAAATTAGCACTTTTCATTAAAAAATAATAAATAAATAAATAAATAAATAAATAAATAAATATTGTGTTGTGTTGTCTGTGTGTTTTTCTTACTATATTACCTCCCAACAGAGTTTTTAGACTGATGGTATTCTTAGTCTGTGTCCTAGTGAACCAGTATCAGGATGTATTTATTGATAGAGACTTCAAAGCACTTCAGTAAGTCGCTCTGGAGGAGGGCGTCTGCCAAATGCCGTAAATGTAAATGTAAGACCCATATGAATACCAGGGCCCAAGGTTTCCCAGCAAAACGTCGCCCAGAGCATCACACTGTCTCTGCCGACGTGCCTCCTTCTTCCCCTAGTGCATCCTGATGCCATCTCTTCCCCAGGTAAGCGACGCACACGCACCCGGCTGTTCCATATGATGTAAAAGAAAACGTGATGAATTTGTGAAACGTGAAGTAGGCACTTTCAGCGGTGGACAGGGGTCAGCATGGGCACTCTGACAGGTCTGCGGCTACGTAGCCCCATACGCAGTAGGCTGCGATGCACAGTGCTCAGAGACCTTACTATCATAGCCAGCATTAACTTTTTCAGCAATTTGTACTACAAACTGCTACATTTGATGCTTTGTGCATCACTGAGCCTTAGGTGCTCTTGATCCTGTCGCCGGTTCACTGGTTGTCCTTCTTTGGATCACTTTTGGTATGTACTTACCACTGCATACCGGGAACACCACACAACAGCTGCCGTTTTGGAGATGCTTTGACCCAGTCGTCTAGCCATCACAATTTGGCCCTTGTCAAAGTCATAATAATCCTGACGCTTGCCCATTTTTCCTGCTTCCAACACATCTTCGAGAACTGACTGTTCACTTGCTGCCTAATATATCCCAGCCCTTTACAGGTGCCATTGTAACGAGATAATCAATGTTATTCACTTCACCCGTCAGTGGTTTTAATGTTACGGTATAAAATGGTGAAACGCTAGAATGGCGTAAAATACAAGTATATCTTAGGGCATGCACATGAAAATGAATTAAGACAAAATCTCACCTTGTTCTCACCATCTCCATGCAAGTCTGCCAGAGCTGAGAAGGAGATATAAAACTTCAGTCATGTTTGGTTCTAGATTTTGATGGTTATATTATGCGTTTAAGTGAAATTACTTAGCAAAGGATTCTACAATCCTATGAATGATTAGTTAGTTGAATGAAAACTTACTGATGCATGAAGAAAAAGTATATAAATTGGCAACTGGATCATAGTGTGCATCAAGCCATTTGGAACTGGACACCGCACTGGAAGAAAAAGAGGAAAAGAGCATGCAACATTCCCTCAATACTTCAACACTGGATTCATTTACAAAGCACCACAACATTATTCACCTGTAGATGGTTTGCTAACTTTACTTGCCAATTTAAATGCAGGTAAACACATTAAACAGGGCACCTGCAGGAAAATGGTTTCACTCCTGGCTCACAGCAAGCAGCTAACATTAAGTGAAGCGCATAACGGTTCAGCTACTTTCAACAAAACTGCTACTCAAATAATTAACTACACTTACTATTACTATTAGCTAGCTATTTTCGTAACCAGAAATACTGACAGTACTATTTCTGACATATAATAACTATCCACCTATGGATATCAATGAGCTAAGTAATCTGACTACTCTAAGTAGAATATGCTAATCGAAGTAGCCGTCCAGCAGCTGTAATTTAGGATGTAGCCTAGATTAGCTAACCAGCTAGCCAACTACTAACCTGTCTTTCATCTCCATAGGAACTGACGACATGCTAGCTTTTATTTTTTTTTTAAGCGCTAGCTGTGATATATGAATGTCGAGAGAGGTGCTGTCAGTAATATAATGGCAATAACAAGCGAGCTAAAAACATGACTGTAATCCTTAGATCGGCTTTCCACGTTTCCATAGTAACAGCAAGGGAGGCGCTTGAACGTAGAAATCCCATCAGTAGAGTAGCAGTGCAACGAAAATAGTTGACGCGGTGAAATACTCACGCATTTTAAGCTTAAACTCGCATGCGCATAGGTTTGCGCATGCGCTGTATGCTTATGTGACACGGTTCCTCACTGTGCAGACGCTTGCGTTGGGCTTGGGATTATCACGTGATCCATGACGTATGAATCAATTCGCTGCTTCGTTAAGGCAGTGAGTCATCTGTTCGGTTCGGTTTAACAGGCGGAGCTTAGAGATTTGTCAGTGTTCAAAGGCGTCTTCGCATTTCTTGTGAGTCGTACTGTGGGGTGTCGTTTAGCGGTTTTGTTTACATCATTTTCAGAACGGTATTGTATTATTTGTCTATAAAAGTCTATTATCGAATGAAGGAATTACGCAGGAAGAGGTCCCAACTCTGCACTCATTATGAAGTCCATAACCCCAAATAATGTAAATGTAAAATGTCACTGCCACTGACTGACTGTAATTGATTCATTGTGAAAAATAAGACTGGCATTGCAAAGGCTACAAAACACTCAAATGATTATTAACATTGCAGTTTGGTTGTACAGGTGCATTGGTTGGTCTGTCCTCAGCACCTGGTGTGTAAGAAATAAAACACTTTAGGGTATGCTGTAATAAGAACATTACTGTTACTGCCTCAAAGTTGATCATTTTCCTATACTAACACATCCAGAAGTGCTTAATTTGTCTTATACCACAACAGTTTGCCATGACATGTCATGCTTGGTGCGGTGGCTTGTGTGTGCAGAGTTTGCATGTTCTCCCTGTGCTTTGGGGGTTTCCTCTGGGTACTCTGGTTTTCTCCTCCAATCCAAAGACATATGTTGTAGGTTGATTGGCATTTCTAAATTTTCTGTAGTGTGTGATTGTGCCCTGTAATGAGTTGGCACCCCGTCCAGGGTGTCCTCCACCTTGTGCCCTGAGTCCCCTGGGATAGGCTCCAGGCTCCCTGTGACCTTGTGTAGGATAAGGGGTATGGAAAATGGATAGATGGATGGATTCTAACATAATATTAAAAAAAAAAAAAAGAAAAGAAAAGAAAGAAAGAAAATATATCAATTTTAGCCATTGTAAATTCATGGATATAATGCAAAAACATTCAGATCATTCTAACTATGTTGCTTGCAAATGCAATACTTACATAGCTACCTAATACTTTTGTTATGGCCCAGCATGATTCCATTGTGGTACTTTGTTGCCTCAGGGCAACATGCACATTTCCATAATTTCCTTATACACACATTTATACACTGCCTGGCCAAAAAAAGGTCAGTGTTTGGATTTAAATAAGCAAATACTTAAGAACCTATGATTGGATCATTATTGCAGTGATTAATATGCTTCAGCTGGCAACAATTCTTTTAACCCTTATTAATGCAGTGTGTAGCTTCTCATTTCCTAAACAAGCTTGTTGGAAGTCGTATCCCATGGTCGTGGAAAAGATGTTACTGTGTTTCAGAAGAGGCAAATTATTGACCTGCATCAAGCAAAGAAAACAACAAAGGAGATTGCTGAATTCACTGGAATTGGGTTAAGAACTGTCCATGGCATTATTAAAACCTGGAAGGAGATTGGTAAACTGTCAACTTTGAGGAAGAAATGTAGTCGGAAAAATTAATGTTCAAAATCTTGAATCGGAGATCTTAAAAACGCTTGGTGAAGTCACATCGTAAAAAATCGACAGTAAAACTCATGGCTATGTTTAATAGTGAAAGTAAGAGCATTTGCACACTCACAATGCGACGAGAACTTACAGGATTGGGACTAAACAGCTGTGTGGCCTAATCAGTGTGAGGCTAATCAGATAAATATGACTTCAATTTGCTATGGAGCATAAAGATTGGACTGTGGAGCAATGGGAAAAGGTCATGTTGTCTGATGAGTCCAGATTTACTCCAAAGCGATGGGTGCGTCAGGGTAAGGGAAGCACATGAAGCGATTCACCCATTATGCATGGCGCCTACTGTACAAGCCTCTGGAGGAAGTGTTATGGTCTGGGGTTGCTTCAACTGGTCAGGTCTAGGCTCAGAAACATTATACAGCAATAAAATGGAGTCAGCTGAGTACCTGAATGTACTGAATGACCAGGTTATCAAATCAATGGATTTTTTTCTTCCCTGACAGCACAGGCATATTCCAGGATGACAACGCCAAGATTCGTTGGGCTCAAATTGTGAAAGAGTGGTTCAGGGAGCATGAGGAATCATTTTCACACATGTATTGGCCACCACAGCATCCTGCATGCTGTAATCAAAGCTAAAGGTGGTGCAACGAAATTGCGTGTGCGCAACATTTTTTTTTTTTTTTTTTGGCCATATATTTCTGATATAAAGATTCAAAATACATCTTGACTTATCAATAAACATGGATAAAAAATTTTATCTCAATGAAAAAATAACATCGATTAAAGGGTCACTAGGGTTTTACTAGGATCATATTGGCATTTCTATTGGTTAGTACTAACTCCTACTCCTCAACACAGAACATTGGTTGTTGTATTTTGATGCAGCAAGCCAAAATTTTTCATGTTGCCTGGAGGCAACATGGTACCATAGAAGTCTTGCCACATACTAAAAGAATTCAGTATAATTCATAAAAATAATAATCATATCTAATATAATAATTGAATTTAATAATCATTATTGAACTCCAAAGACCTATGTTGTCTTTCTCAGGTTACTGTAAATGTAAATGAGGCAGCAAACATGGCATATTTACATATCAGGAGCCAGCTTATCATAAGACATAACTTACCTTATTTAGTCACAGTTTAACAGAGATCATTGACCAACAACTCAGTGACTTTACTAATTGATTAGCAGTACTGTTTACCCCTCGAGTTACAGAACAAAACAGTGAAATGGGAGAAAATCACACCTAAATATTCCATTCTAATTATATTTGTAAACTGATGCTACTTATGGAAAAACAAAACTTATTGGAAAATAGGTTTCTAGTGAGTTTACAGTGGAAATGAGTTCTTACTTGGATCTTAATCACTCATTAATTCACTCAGTTCTGTTCTGTTGGCTAGATTTCCCATATTTTTATTAGATCATTCAAATATTTTAAACCTTTGACTGCTGTTATCTGTACAGAGTGTGTAAGTGCATTTAAGTAGTTTCTACTATTGCGTTTGTCAAATTGGCCAAAAAGTTGGCTCTTTGTTTTTTTTTTGTTTTTTTTTTTTTGGCTGTTTGACAAATGCTTTAAAAGCTAACTAGTGCCATATATGAATTTGCTGTATGAAGTATTTCACTAGCTTTCATACTAAACGGATGTACATTATGGTAAGAGTACAGCATTCTCTGGCATATGTTTTATTTTTCCTCAGAAGGCAGAATAAACCTCTGTCTACCTGAGATAAGAGTTCCATGTGCTGTAGATGCAGATATTCTGTAGATGCAGATATGCTGTTGCTGCAGTCTCCCAAAAACAAAACACCAGTTACCTACCTCTGTGGGGTAGAACATTTCCATTCTAATGCATGTAGCAAACTATTTATAAGTATCCATGCAGGTGACAGTAATGGGTGATTAACTACACTAGGCTGCATCTATTTCTTTAAAAATTGAAAACAGAAAAGGATCTCTCTCCCTCTTTTTCACACACACACACACACGCGCGCATTTACACTAATAAGTTTAAGTAACTACATGAAATCTATTGATTGGACGAAGAAGAAGGTATTTGATGAAGCCTTTAATTGTCAAATATAGATTACAGCACAACTTGTTAGGAAGCTGGGGTCAAAGTGCAAGGTCATCTGGTAACCCTGGAGCAGATGGGTTAGTTCTGCAGTTCTGGGCCTTGAACCCCAACCTCCTGAGCAGTAACCCAAAGCTTTAACCAATGGGCCCCCCCTGCCCTTGTCGAGCCCCCCCTGCCCTTGTCAAGCCCCCCAGAATCTTGTCGAGCCACCGCTGCCTTTGTCGACCCACCCCTGCCCTTGGAGGTTGTAACTCAGAATTCAGGTCATTTTATTTTTATATTTATTATATTACTTTATTATTTGTTTCATTGTATAACCTGAGCTTTTATGCTACTTTAAAAGGGGTCTTTTTAGGAGACTGCAACTGTACCCTGTAAGTACAAAAAATTTGACAACATGACTTGGACAACATGACGTACAACATTCATTCCTTGTAATCTATTTGAAAGACGTGTTGGAAGCACACAGTTGTATAGGCTGTCTTTGTATGCTGTAGTATTGCAATTTTCCTTCACTGGAACTAAGGGCAACAATCATGATGCAGCACTACAACACTTGCATGCACAAAGCAAGGTCCATGGATACATGGTTTGCTAAAGTTGATGTGGAATGACTCGAGTGGCCTGCACAGCATCCTGACCTCTACCATAATGAACACCTTTGGGATTAACTGAAATGCTGACTGCACCCCAGGCCTCCTCGCCTGATATCAGTGCCTGACCAGAGTACTCCTTAAATATGTATCACAGACATCATTGTCTATACAATTAATACACTAATGTATGTGTATTAAAATAAGCTGTTTGGTATATTGTGATATGTATTTCAGTTCATTGCAATCCATTTTAGTTTTGTTCATTCATTCATTCATTCATTCATTCATTCAGTCAGTCAGTCAGTCATCTTCTGTAGGGGGGAGGTAGATCCAGAGCCTATCCCAGGAACAGTGGGTGTGAAAGGGGAGTACACCCAGGATGGGATGCCAGTCAATCAGAAGGCACAATGTACACACATTCACACATTCATTCCCAGCTAGGGGCAATTAAGTGTAGCCAATCTACCTAATTCTACGCCTTTGGGAGGTGGTAGGAAACTAGAAAACCTGGAGGAAACCCAGGCAAACACAGGTTTATAACATGTGAAACTCAGCACAGACAGTATCAAAGCTCAGGATCAAACTGAGGTACCGGGAGTTGTGAGGCCACAGTGCTACCCTTTCTTTTGTTTGCTTTATAAGAAGAAAATATCTTACAATAGAAAAAACTTTTCAGTTTTAAAACTGGTAAATGGCTAAAGGAAATGGTTCATACAAATGGTTTACAGTTTGCAGATTAGTAATACAAGTTTAAAAGTCACTTACACACTCCATTTAGCTCTGATAATGTCTAAATGTGGTTCTCAGTATCAGTCTTGGATATACTAAGCCAGTGGTTCTCAAAGTGGTGTCCATGAATTTGAAAAAATATGTTACAGATTTTTACAGCTGTTGTAATAGATGCAGTATGTGGTTTAGCATTGTCTTGCTGAAATATGCAAGGCCTTCCCTGAAAAAAGATGTCATCTGGATGGAGGCATATGTTGCTCTAAAACCTGTATATACCTTTAAGCATTGATGGCGCCTTTCCATGGGCAAGCTGCCCATTCCATAGGCACTAATGCAATCCCATACCATCAGAGATGCAGACTTTTGAACTGAGTACTGAGAAAAAGCCGGATGGTCCCTCTCCTCTTTAGTCCAGAGGACACTGTGTCCATGGTTTCCAAAAAAAGAATTCCAAATTTCGATTCGTCTGACCACAGAACAGTTTTCCACTTTGCCTCAGTCTATTTTAAATTAGCTTTAGCCCAGAGAAGACAGCGGAGTTTCTGGATCATGTTCACATATGGCTTCTTCTTTGCATGATAGCGCTTTAACCTGCATTTGTGGATGGCACGGCAAACTGTGTTCACAGACAGTGAGTTCTGGAGGTGTTTCTGAGCCCATGCAGTGTTTTCCATTACAAAATAATGCCTGTTTTTAATGTAGTGCCGCCTGAGGGCCCGAAGATCATGGGCATGCAATATTGATTTTCGCCCTTGTCCCTTGCGCACAGAGATTTCTCCAGATTCTCAGAATCTTTTGGTGATATTATGTACTGTAGATGATGAGATATTCAAAGTCTTCACAATTTTATATTGAGGAACATTATTCTGAAATTGTTCCACAATTTGTAGACAGTTTTTTGCAGATTGGTGAACTTCTGCCCATCTTTATTTCTGAGAGACTCTGCCTCTCTAAGATACTCTTTTTTTACCCAATCATGTTACTGACCTGTTGCCAATTAACCTAATTAGTTGCAAAATGTTCCTCCAGCTGTTTCTTTTTAGTAACACTTACTTTTCCAGCCTTTTGTTGCCCCCATCGCAACTTTTTTGAGGCGTGTTGCAGCCATCAAATTCAAAATTACCTTATTTTTTTCTTAAAATGGTACATTTACTCAATTTAAACATTTGATATGTTTTCTATGTTCTGTTGTGAATAACATATGGGTTTATGAGATTTGCAAATCATTGCATTCTGTTTTTATTTACATTTTACACAGTGTCCCAAATTTTTTGGAATTGGGGTTGTATAATTGAGCTGTTACAGTTATGTAAAATGTCTGGCTTTAATTGAATGAGTTTAATTCAAATCTTGATCAATCAAAAAGAAATCAGCCTAAATAATATAAATGATGGCAACACTTTAATTTACAGTTAAAGCGGTCTGTGACTGCAAAATGTTTGTGAACACCTGCATTAAACAATACAGCTTTTTATGTTTTCCTGCTCTAATGCCTGCTCTAACTTTTCTGGTAATCATCAAGTCCTTTATGAACTGTTTATGAAACTGTGTTTCCCTGATGTGCCTGATCAGGGGTCATCAACTGGTAGACTGCTGTCCCATTTCAGACACAGCAAAGTATAACCAAGGGGGGATGGGGCCTGGTGGGTTTCCCAAAAACATTTGTAATGCTAACTAATTTATCTCATTTGTTAGAATATTCTTTAATTAACGGATTCATAACCAATGTCATAGGTATACTCATTCATAAATTAACGAGTAACCTGACACATTCGTAATTCAATAAGTACTTCGTTATTTGGAAATTCAAGTAACTTTTTTTTAATGTAGCTTTTGTACTATCTTTGGTCGTTGTTTTCTACAATGGAAAAAAACAGTCACTGAATTTTCTTGATGTGTACATCAGTCCCACATGAATGAAGTGATTTGCATTAACAGAGTTTGTTTTTGTACAGCCCACATTATTTGATAATGTATGTGGTCAAGAAGGGGAGAGCATTCATAGTATTTTATAGATGTTTTTACATTTTATTTACTTTATTTATTAAAACTGATGACAAGTCAATGAGAAAAATAAACTGCTTAAAGTAAAAGGGAGAGTATCATTTGTTTATTCTCCCAACGTTAAGCCGAAACAGTTGTGTCTCATCTCTTCCATGATGGCGGTAGTCCAAAATGGTAACAGGAAGCACCACTACGAATCAAAACATAACCACTTCATACTGCCTAATTTATAGCCATAAACTAATCATTAATGGTTATTAAAGGGTAAATGTTATCGCCATTCAGTCATGTTGTTGAGCCGGAATTTTATAAGGATTTTCACAAATTTTAGTTGAATTATCTTGATTTAGATGAACACCAGGACAGGGTTAGGTTTAATCACTAACTGTTCTGCAGTGTTCTATTGGTAAACCGTTTTTTAAATAAGTAATTTTAATAATTGTTTGAGACACGGCACTAATAAACCTACAAAATTTTCATACTGTCCTTAATGTTGAATACTTTGATGAGAAAATCTGTAATGGCATTAAGTAGCTGTTACTGTAAGTAGAGAAGCAAAAAGTAGCTAATTAAATGTTTACAGAAAATTTAAATAGTCCCCATCGCCTAGGTATGTTTGAAGGAAGTCTTGTACTTTTGGACTGAAGAGGTTTGTGTGGAAGTCTCTGGTATCTTGAGGTTCCCCACCATCTTTACATATATCCTTCAGACCCCAGCTGACGACTCCAACCTGTTTATGATTAATCAATATCGTTATAAAACTTTTCTCTTTTTCCAACTTGTTATATTGCTATTCTGAACCATTTGCATGTGGACACTTAAACAATAAGCTAGAATAAACATAAATTTGAAGAGGAGAGATTTAACTCTGACCTGGATCAAACGATTTTTTTCCACAAATGTAGCACCACCAGAGTCACCTGTTGAAAAATGTCATTTAAGTAAGGTCATAATTTGATATATTGATGTGAATTATTTTTGGAATATTAAACATACATTACATTCATATAAGAAAGATTACATGTAATTCATTTAAAGGGAACATGAAGAAGGATTTTATGTTTTGCACACTAATATATTCCAGGTCTACAATATATTTCATCTGTGTATTGCAAGTGGTCCCTGAGATGTGTGCTAATAAGAAATCATGGCATATTACCTTTGCAAGTAACATCATCTATGTAATTTTGTGAAGCTCCACCAGTGCATAAAAAGTTATCTGAAATCACCTCCTTTGCAGTTTCTAGACTGATATTTAATATCTTTTCAGTCTGTTGAATGCATTCATCTTTCTGAAGAAATGAGGAACCACAACATGACATTAGCAACTTTGTGCGGTGACATGTAAAAGACATGACATTAGTGCCCAAATTTGAAACATGAATTAGCTTTGTATACAGTTGAGGCCAAAATTTACATGCACCTAGGCTGAAGACTTTCAAACTCCACACATTACATGTTACTATACATTTCCTATAATAAGTCAATTAGGGTAGCTACTTTATTTTCATAATAGTTAGTTTCAAAACAATAGCTAAGGGGCAGATTTAGTTCAGCTTTTATTTACTATATCAGATTATATCAGATTATCATTAATTTTTAATTGCTTGAAATTGGATCAAACGCTTGATGTACCCTCCCCCGAGCTTCTCACAATATTTTTTTTCTCATTGCTCCTGACAGAAAAGGTGTAACAGTCAGTCATGTTTTTGGGCCTTCAATACACAAATTTTCCCACAAATCCCACAAATGGGTTTCAGGTCAGGGCTTTGTGATGACCACTCCAGTACTTTCACTTTGTTGTCATTAAGCCATTTTGTTACAACTTTAGAGGAATGCTTAAGATCATTGTTTTATTCAATTTTTCTTTCATCTGGTGATCACCTGCAAACTTCAGTCTGACTTTTTTGCCCAACAGCCTCTCAAGCCAATAGTGGATGGACATCCTTTGCTATCGGATGCAGTTCATTTGTAGTTGTCTTGGGGTTCAGTTGAACCTTTTGGACCAAAGGTCATTCATCCTTGGGAGTTAATTTGTGCCACTTTCCTGAACAATCCTGTGTCTCTGCAGTCCCAAGATTTTTCTATTTGCATACAATTGTTTGTACAGATGGTTGTGGTAACTTCCAAACTGTTTTAAGAGGCAGTCAACGTGGTGAATGTAAACTGTTGAATTTTAATTTAAAGTGAATAAATATACTTTTAAAACTTACCTCTGATGTAAACAAAGTAGATGTCCTAATTGACTTGCCAAAATAAATGTATGATCAAAATAAATGTGTGGAGTTGTAAAAAACTGAGAATATCTTTAGCCTAAGTGTAAGTTAACTTTTTGCCTCAACTATACAAAATACTGTGCAAAATATGGTGCATTTCATAATCTTGAGCAATGTCCCCTGCTATATTATTCATATAATATGAGGAGTGTTATATAATATTTAAAACGTTATTTTAAGCCAAAAGAATTAAAGATAATCAGCCATATAGATATTAAAATGAACAAAAAAAAAGAACACAAATCTAGAAATGACAACAATAGCTAAAGTGAAAATGTTGGTCTTTGAATCCTGTAATCACCTGAAAATAAAATTTATAGCCCCACATCCTCCATTACCAAATATCTTCCTGTTTTTTGTTTTTTTTTTTAAATCTCTTACAGTTAAAACATTACATAACATTTTGTAAATTTCAGACATACATAATTACATATTTACCTTTTGCCCTTGTCTGATTAGGACATTTTGCTTTGGCTCTTTGTTCTTTTCAACATCATGTTGTATGAAATGTGCCTTCACAAGTTCACTGTTCAACAGCACTTCCCCTGTAAGAGAGCAAATAGGAGATTAAAATTGACCTGCAGTTGCCTAAAGTGATGACGTGATGTATTTGAGTGCAATGCCTGTGTACACACCCATGCATTTTCTATATACTGTACATTAAAATAATCACATTTTGTTGCTTTTCAGCCTGAAACGAAGACAGACACAGTTTTTGTTTTATCCAGCTGTATTTACTCAGTGGAACTTATAACATCCAAGTGAAAAATATAACACCAACATGTCAGGAAAAAAAAGAAAAAAACAGAATCACTGAGTTGGAAAAAGGATCACCCCCTCCTAAAAATTACTTGTAAACTCAATAAGGTGTAGCTAATCACCTTCTCAATGGCAAACAAAGCCATTTGACTTTCAACTGTGATCAGCTGTGGTCATTTTGATTAGCTCAGCATCAAAAGAGCTTTCCTGGAGCATTTTGTAGTGCAACTGAAGCAAAAGATCTCCAGGATAAAGTTGTGGACAGGCACAAGTCAGGAGATGGAGACAAAAAAATTTCAAAGGCTTTATCAATGCCTACAAGCACAGTGAAGTCTATTATTAAGAAGTGGAAAGTATTTGGTACAACACAGACCCTTCCTGAATCAGGACATCGCTTCAAACTGGATGAAAGAGCCAGGAGGAAACTGGTCAGAGAGGCTAACAAGAGACCTACAGCAACTCTGAAGCGGTTGCAGGAATTTATGACAAAGATTGGTCATTGTGTGCATGTGACAACAATATCACAAATTCTCCACAAATGTGGCTTGTATTGGAGGGTTGCAAGAAATGAACGCACCTTGAAGATTCTGAGGCCACATGGAAAAAGGTGTTATGGTCAGATGAGACTAAAATTGAATTATTTGGCCTCAACACCAAACGATATATCTGGTGGACATCCAATACAGCTCACCATCCAAATAACACCATTCCTACAGTAAAGCATGGAGGTGGTAATATCCTGTTATGGGGGTGTTTCTCTGCAGCAGGGACTGGAGCATTTGTCAGGATAGAAGGAAAAATGGATGGAGCAAAATACCATCAAATTCTTGAGGAAAATCTGCTGCCCTCTGCCAGAAAGTTGTCAATGAAGGGAAAAGGTTTACCTTCAAACATGACAATGACCCAAAGCACACAGCAAAACACAGTGGTTGAAGGAGAAAAGGGTGAATGTTCTAGCATGGCCTAGTCAGAGCCCAGACTTAAACCCCGTTGAAAATCTGTGGAATGACTTGAAGACTACAGTCCAAAAACGGTTACCATCAAATTTAACTGACCTTGAGCAGTTCTGCAAAGAAGAATGGGCAAATATTGCAAAGTCTAGATGTGCAAAGTTAGTAGAGACATATCCCAACAGACTAAAGGCTGTAATTTAAAAAAAATAAGGCAAATTAAAGTAAGGGGGTGATTGTTTTTCCAACTCAGTGATTCTGTTTTTTTAAATATATTTTTGTATTTTTTTCTGACATGTTGGTGTTATATTTTTCACTTGGATGTTATAAGTTGCACTGAGTAAAGACAGCTGGATGAAAACAAAAACTGTGTCTGTCTTCGTTTCAGGCTGAAAAGCAACAAAATGTGATTATTTTTTTTTGGGGGGGGGGGATTCTTTTCTATACCCTCTGTAGACCTGGTTTATTTTTAAGCTTTTATGCCTGTCTCTAAATGTATAATATACAGTATGTACATCAGCAAGAGTAGTGATGCACTGAAAGATTAAAGGGTTTTTAACTCACTTTGTTTTTCACAAGTCGCAACACTGGCAGGCAGTTGTAGAGCCCCATTCGTCTCCCGAGTGCAGGGAATACAGATAGTTCTAGGATACACAGAGAAAAAGGAGGTATGAGACCTGTAGTCTCTCATTCTTAAGAGTTATATTTGATAAAGTGCTGTGTATTTTTTTTATTTACTTTATTTGTAAAAAATAGTCTCTTGCATAAGTCTCTGTCATAAGAGTCACCTGTTAAACTTCTGTAAGTCGATTAAATAAGTTGTTTAGGAGTTGTGTGTTTATTTCTCATCTTCAAGGATTAAAGTGGGTGAAATTGCCTTTATCCAATAAGATGCTGGATTAATATAAATTTCTCACCTTATGTCAGGACTGACTATCACAGCTTTCTTTAATTCAATGAGGGCCACATCATATTCATAATTCTCTGATATTCCCTGTGTAGTCTGCCTCTTTCGCACATTGTATTCAGGATGAAGTAAGTACCTCTCCACCTCTGGTAATTTGGTATCTAATCAGAAAAAAGAAACAATTAGTGAACATTACATAGTTTTTCTATATTCATCCAGTTTTCTTGAAAAGCAGTATATGTGTGACAGCCAGGGAAAACCCTTCATATGGTATAAGTTTGACACCTTCTACAATATATAGTTCTGACAACTACAGGCAATCCTGACCTGGAATATGGTACTCTTTTGCATCTTATCTCAACCACAAGGAAAGTTCTAGTATTAAAGTCTAGTCACCCCAAATTGTGAAAATGGAGAAAACTGTATTAACATTCGGTCTGTGGAGCAGAAACATTACAGACATTTTATATTTATGGTTTCTTTAACCATATTTAAAGTTGAGGTGTCAAGCCAAAACCTGATTTGTCAGAATTCAGGTACAGTGACGTGTGACAGGTTTTCCCAGACCACCATACACATGTGGGTGCTGCGATCGCATATGATACCTTTAGCATCGGTTGCCACAAGTAGAATTCTTTCAGGTGTATCATCAAACCTGAAGCAATGGGCAGCAGTTAGAATAAATTTGGGAGTGACTAATGATCCTATACAGTTTGCTTTTCCACCTTCATGCTGTTAAAAGCAAAAAAAGAAAAAGAAAAAACAATCATGCTTACATTTTCTCAGCTACAATTTCATTATAAATGTAGAGATGTAAAAGACTGACATCAACTGAACTGCAAAGCATTTATGCTATAAGACATTTATGTTTATTATAAGAGAGTCATCAGTAATTTGCTGCAGCATATCAGAACATATTCAATTCCAGATTTAAAAAATCTTGATAGCAGTTATGTGATAAGGGAGAGCTGGCTAATGAGTGGGATTTGGCATGTGAAAACAAACCTTACAGTTATAAATATCTTTATCAGCCAGGGGTATGTGAGGCGCCTGCTTGATCTAATCTCAGAGTCACTGTAGTCTTTGTAGAGTCCACACAGAGACACACTAGTGCTCTCATCTAAGGAGACACACACACACACAGACACACACACACACACACACACACACACACACACACACACACACACAGAAGCACACTACAGCTTAAACTGAATGTAATGACTCTAGATTAGGGGGGAGGGGGAGGTGGCATCATGTAAATTTAGCTAATTTCAGATACAATAAGTAAAAAAAAAAAAATTAAATACCAATCATTTCATCTAATGTCTCTCCAACTTTGTCCATGTCTGGAAGTATGAAAAAATACTTCTCGTTGTTATCTCTTTTTGTCACCCACTCATCAATTTTCTCTTTCTCAATATCTTGACCAACTCCAAATGCATAAAGATCTGTAACATAACCATGTGTGTATTAGAGAATGCATATAGAATTTCAATTGCTTATATTTTTTATAAAGGTTGCCTATTGACATTTAACCTTAAAAATACATTCAGCTGCCTCTTGGTCCAGGTTACTGCTCATGTACGAAGAACAAGAAGCCAATACAAAAATTCTACCTTGCAACCCGAAATAATAATATCAGGATTAGATATAGCAGGAAAGATCAGTGATGACAGATTTGCTTCTTTTGGTCGTGTACATATCTTCAATGTTAGTATAAATGGATCTTAAGAAACATTTATGTTTTACTCACCAAGATATTGATCCCGATTTGGATCTCCACTGTAAACTGTTTGCTTAATTTCCTCAACAACAGGTTTGGGGTTTCCTCCCATATTGGCTATACCTGTAGAGATAGTGAAATATGGAGCAGTGTAAATAATATGAATAAGAACATGAATAATTAGAATAATAATACAAATTAATGTGGACTGTAAGACTGGATGATCATGGAAATTTCTTACAAATATGGGATAAATACCATCAGTGAACATGATTATGACGTGCTGTGTCTTGTCAAAGGCTGTCTTATTTTGCGCCTTCTCGAAACTCATGCTGTTTCGTATAGCTTCATAAGCTTTGCGAATGTTGGTTCCTGTTTTCTCTCCTTTATCTGCCAATTTTAAACAAACATCATATTAAACCAGGATGATACAGTACACAGTTTTCAAGGTTTTTTTTTTTTTTTTTTTTTTTTTTTTTTGCAGTTAATTAAAAAATCACTTAATGATTAACAAATCACTTACATACTTGCGAAAAAAATTTGATAACACTTCATTTGTTTATTTGTCTTTAGACTGTTATAAAGCAGCCTTCTTAACAACATGTTACATAATGCTTATCTGTCTGTTAAGAACAATGTATCAATGAGTCCACATGAAGTTCAAACTGAATTTGAAATTGTGATAGGACCAGGGATGAATTGGTACTACACATTAAAATCTATAAACTGGATCATCCAAATAAAGTAAAAAGCAAAGAGTTTATAGATCATCTACTAAACAACAAGCAATCATAAACTGTTGACATATAGTTTATGATTGTTTTTTAATAGGCTGGTTTATGACAGTCTACTATTTTATATAGAGGATGCATTAGTTTGGTTATTAAATAATGAATTTAAACTAATTAGAGCGATCCACATTTAGTTTAGATTTAAGCTCAGAACAAACTCCATCCATTTAAAGATCATTTATGTGAGACACAGATTACACAGATTTTTAGTAATGCTTCTTCAGGTCAAAACTCACCATCATATTTATAACGCGCCAGCAATTCGAGAATGTTCGTTAACTTCGTTTCATTACCCCTCTTGTAATCAGTAATACTAACAATTTTTGTCACATCTGTGGCAAAAATTAAGATTTCATAGTTTGGATTGACCTCATAATAGCTTATCTGTTGAAAAATAAAAAAGATTAAATAAAAGAGCAGTCAAGATCGAACATTCAGGCATAAACATTCAGACCTGGAATGATGTCATAGGAAATGAGTGACAGCCATACAGTATAAAATGTGAATATTAGTAGATCACAAGGTGCTTTAAAACATAAAATCACAGGCACAGAGTGGATTATTTGAATAATAAGATCTGGACTTCACAACATGCAGACAATTCCTTACCATTTATTATCCAATTGGAGAGAAGTGATAGAAAATTGCAGCAAAAATATTAGTACAGTAATACTATATCGAGTACACAATTCGGGCGCTAATTAAACAATTGATCTATTTTCATTTCATTTTCAAATTATACTCTTAACTACATCTCAATTGTCAAAACCTACAATTTAAAGTTTTATTCTAATATACCTTTGTTATGAGCTTCTTAATGACATCCTTTGCCTTATTAAAATCGTTTTCATCTATACTGTCCGATGCGTCCAGGGCAATGTAGATGTCAAGTTTTCCTCCCTTCGTCAAACGTATCTTCTTTCCTTCTTGACCTGAAATTTTAAAAATAAATTTTTATTTATTACTCGGTATAAAACCAAGTCATTTACAGCCACTTACTAAAATGGAAATGAAATTGTGACTTGTGGAGTCCTACTGTACCTGATTCCTCATGCAGGGTTAGAGTAGTCTTTAGAGAACTACCAAAAGCCTCTGCTACTTCTTCAGGAGTGTCATACGTAAAATCAGCTAAAATGAAGAAAAGAGGACTATATCCAAATACCACCAAGCTGACATCAGGCAAATGAAACATGACCCCTGTATTACAGTATTTCTATGCTGTAGAACTTTGGAGTGAGGATGCTCACCATAGCACTCCGGCTCTTTCCCTGACCAATGGCCACCATCCTGACACACACGCACTTTGGAGCCTATTAGTTTTAGTTTTTTACTGGCACAGGTATAGATAACTTTGTCATCAATGTTGAAAATGTGACCTTCTCTGCTTGTCCCAGGTGGAATTCCAGGGTCTGGGCAGTGATCAGCTGTGGGTTGGGTGTATATTATTATAAGATCTGGCTGGCATTCTCGTAATGATTTCATTAGAACTATATAATGTAATAATTAATTAATTAATTAATTAATAGTGATAAAGCTCATTGCTTACTGTTACGACTACAAATTGGTGTGCCACCACTCCACTTCCCATTGGCCTGACACACACGGGTGGCAGATCCTCGAAATGTGTAATCAGAATGACACCTATAGGTGGTTGTGTCATTCACATAGTACAAAGTTTTATAAGGTTGCACAGCTCCATTCTCCAGAACATTTGGATTAGGACATGTGATCTCTGAAAGAATCAGAGAGATAATGAAATATTGCAGCTGTATTTAAAGGACAATTTGGTGAAGGTGGGCTGTTGCAGAATGGTTTGTTACTTACTCTTGCACTCTGGAAGCTTTGTGTTGGGTTTGGGCTGCCACTGGCCTCTGTCGCATTCACGCTTTTTTACAGGATATGGATAAAAACCCTCTGGGCAGATGTATCTCAGTATACTACCATCATTATGCAACTTGGAGAGGGTATATCTGCCCCCACTGATACTCAGGTTACTGTCAGGGCACTGAGATAAAGACGGAGCACCTACACAGGAACAGATAATTGAATCTAATAAGTGATACTCAAAAAAGACAAATGTATTTTGGTTAGTTTTTCTATATGTACAATTCAGGCGTCAAAATAGGTTTTATCTGACATAACTAAACAACAAAGTAAATGTTAGTAAAGGTCAGCAGGGCAGTACAATATTTATAGACCATTTTATGTTTTTGTACTATTCTTTATTACACATTATACATGATAAATTGCCTCTAGGTGTGAATGCGTGTGCAATTGCATATATATATTGTATATTTAGACACTTTAAGCATTTACTTCACTACAGTTAGAATAAATCAACTCTTTTTGACCTCCTTTTATTTGTCAAGTAGTTTACAGATGATCAATATTTGTAAACTAGTTGCAGTAAACTTAGAGAAAAACCATTTGTGATTCTAATTTCAGAGGATTTGTTAAAGATTACGTAAACTGTAGACTGAAAATCTATACACACTTTCATTTTTAATGCTTGGCTCCTTTAGTGTAAATATTTGAATATGTTATTTCAAGTAAACTTTTGAGTGCTTGACAATAACATTTCCTTGAGTTATTTCCAATTCAGTATGTACTATATAATAAATATAATATATTTGCCCTTATAGAAGGGAATAAGTGTAAACATAAAATAAGCATGAAAACACTCAGATCGTAAAGACAGTCTCAATAAACTTACCATTTAGAAAGGGGCAGTGGCTGAAAATCACCAAAAAGAATGAACTCCAAAAAAGCACAGACTGCATGTTGCCTTTTCAACCTTACTGTAAATGAGATTTTTAAAAAACACGGAACTAGAAGGTAGAGGAATACTTATAAAGCGGGGGCTGGATGAGTCATTTGGAGGGCAGAACTAATACCACATGGTCACTGTTTAACCTTAAGTCAAACAGAGATGATCATTGGCCAACAAGTGAACATCAGTATTTTTTTTTTTTTTTCAAGTCATGTCAGGGAGCAAAATGAAACATAAAAATAAAAATGTATATATAAATAAATGAAAAAAATATGTGTTCATCTCTTTGGAAAGTAGTATGACTGAGGTGCAAAACAGCAAATAAAACTTCAATGCAAATAAAAATCTTCCTCAAATTTTGTATTTTACATTACAAGGCAGGGCACTACCAGACCTTCTCTGGTAGCACAATAGGTCTTCTCAAAGATGATGGGTTGTGCTGAGGTTTTGGAGAATTGGGAGTCTAAGGATTGTCACTGAACATCAGGAGTGGAAAATACTTGAGTAATTGAACTTAGTTACTATTCTTTAGTTACTATATTTTTGGTGTATTTACCTGAGTATTATTGATTCCATTAGAAAACACAAACAGATCTGTCTACTTTGCCTCTCGAAAAGGCCTGAACTCCATACAATTTGAAAAAGCGCGTTGAGATAACTTTTACTAATTTGCTAACATTAACTATGTTTAACTTACTTGGCCTGTTTTCTTTGCTAATACCAGGTTCAACAAGCATCGATTCCAGTAAGAATAAAATAAATTGGCTAGGCAGCAAGTCAAATTCTAGCTAATGGTAAATATTGGTTATTTACAGGATATTTTACTTCAGATTAATTCTTTAGCAAATTACAGAGTGTTAGTCATGCACATGACCAGCAAACCTAGCCTGCTGATGTTTTCAGGCAAAATGGCATAATCTTCTAACTGTCTTAGATAAGTATTCTACTTTTGACATGAAAATCTAATATCAACTTAATTTAATCAGTTATCATCATATAACTGATGAACATTTCATAGTTCATCATTATATGATATGATATTTGAGTGCATTTAAAAGTAGCAACGATTTTTCTGGATACCTTCACTTTTAATAGAGTGAGATTTCGTATCATTATAGCATAATTTCTAAGCATGTTTTCCACCCTTGCTGAATATAAATGCCTTCACTGAACACCATTCATCACCATTAGCCATCAAAGTTCTTCTCTGATATACACAAGTGAGAGCAAGTGCGTATAATTGGCCTTATGTTTAATTTAAGGTAGCCCTCGTCATAAAACATGACAGGCTCAGATAGCAAGCGGATGAAAATTAAGTCATGCTTATAATAATAATGTAGAGCAGTATGGGTATTGTCATCAACCTGCTCCTCATCTGTCTCATGATGGATATTCCCAATGGAGTCCCACTTTTTAGGGGCTTTTTACAGATTATAGATCTCAAATAAAGCTGTCACAATGTGATGAGAATTACTGTGGCTTACCGGATCTTAGATAAGATTTTATTGTGGGTGGATATGTAAACAAACCATAAATGTGACTGTATGTAAATAGAAGAGTACCTAGAAAAGTGTGCTGTTTTGGCTACATTACATCCTGGCTCGAAGACCACATTTAATCCTGCCAACTATATGCTTTTCTAGGACATTTTAATGCAATTATATATTACAGAGCTTGGGTTACAATCTGTGCACATGTGCATTTTGCATGTTCTCCCTGAGTCCATGTGTGTTTCCTGCAGGTTCTCCATTTTCCTTCCACCTTCCAAAAACAGGTGCAGGTAGGTGGATTGGTTATGCTAAATTGCCTCTAGGTGTGAATGCGTGTACAATTGTATATGTGCTTGGTGCCCTGTGATGGAATCTAGGGTGTATTCCAGCCTTGCATTTTCCTGGGATTGTCTCCAGATTCATAGAGACCCTGACCGGAATGAAGCGGTTAATGAAGATAAATGAATGAATGATTAATGCACTAATCTGAATTTAGCAACATTCATTCGGTACACAAATCCTGGGTCAAGGAAGACTGTCATTGGGAGGATCTGAATCCTTTTAAGTTAAGCTCCTTTAAGGGTCTCTGGTAGTAATTGTGTAAAAGTGATTATGTGAATTTAATTTCTTCTTGAAAGAAACAGTTTTAGGCAGTGACCTTTCACCTTGTTTATGATTGGTTGAGTGAACCTAGTTACAATGTGCCTGCATACAATTTTGACAGGCTCTTAAAACAGTGTCGACTTGATGATGGCACCAGCAGGTAGCAGTTCATATGAAATAAACAGTGAATTATTCTTTAGGAAGTTACTGTTTAAGGGTTAACAGGAAACTATTGCTGAAACATGCTGACAACATGCAGCCTAAGGTCACCACAACAAAATATGCAGAGCTGACTGAGTTGGTTTTGTAGTATAATGGAACTTCCACCTCTGCATTTCATAATGAAATTCTTTCCTTTTGTTTTTGTTTTTTTTTTTACAAAACAGTACTTGTTACACATAAACACATTTTGACACACTGATCTACCTACCAAATAGTGAATTTTTTTTTTTTTTTACTAACAGCAAAGACATCCTAAAATTCCTAAAATAAAGTAAACTCTTGCGAAAAACAAATACAGAAAAAAGTCCAAACTCACTTTCATGCACGCACGCACACAAACCTCATCCTAATTCCCATAATCCACACAAACCTGCGCCAATTGTTGATAAAGAGTACTGATAAATTTGTTGTGCAGACTGAAGTACAAAGTCCAGAAAACTTTGGGGTTACAAAATGTAACTCATAGAGATACAGAGTGCATTTGAATACTCAAAAAGCAAAGTGGGCCTTACCTATAGAAACCCTAGATGAGCAGCATAGAGCATAGAGCATACATGATGATAATTATTATCAAATCTTATTTATTCATTATTTAGGGAATTCACTGAGAATATTTAGAAGAAAGAAATATTATGCTTCACACTAGATTTTGGAGCGTGGCATTCAGCCAAAAGAGCAGTAGTGAGGTCAGGCACTGATGTCGGGCGAGGAGGCCTGGCACACAATCAGCATTCCAGTTCATCTCAAAAGTGATCAGTGGGGTTGAGGTCAGGGCTCTGTGTAGACCACACAAATTCATCCACTCCAACCTTGGCAAACCATTTCTTCATGGAGCTTGCGTTGTGCACAGGGGCATTGTCATGCTGGAACAGGTTTGGGCCTCTTAGTTCTAGTGAAAGATAATTGTAATGCTACAGCATACAGTGGGTATCGAAAAGAATCACCCCCCATTAAAATAGTCACATTTTGGTGCTTTTCAGTCTGAAATGAAGATGGACACAGTTTTTGTTTTATTCAGCTGTATTTACTCAGTGAAACTTATAACATCCAAGTGAAAGATATAACACCAATATGTCAGAATTTTATTTTATTTTTTTTAAAGTAAAAATGTGAATCACTGACTTGGAAAAAGCCCCTTGCATTAATTTGCCTTAATTATTTAATTACAGCCTTTAGTCTGTTGGGATATGTCTCTACTAACTTTGCACATCTAGACTTTGCAATATTTGCCCACTCTTCTTTGCAGAACTGCTCAAGTTCAGTTAAATTTGATGGTGACCATTTGTGGACTGCACTCTTCAAGTCATTCCACAGATTTTCAACGGGGTTTAAGTCTGGGTTCTGACTAGGCCATGCAAGGACATTCACCTCTTGGTAGCCTCTCTGACCAGTTTCCTCCTGGCTCTTTCATCCAGTTTGGAGCGACGTCCTGATCCAGGGCGGGTCTGTGTTGCACCAAATACCTTCCACTTCTTAATAATAGACTTCACTGTGCTTCTAAGCATTGATAAAGCCTTTGAAATTTTTTTGTATCCATCTCCTGACTTGTGCCTGTCCACAACTTTATCCTGGAGATCTTTTGACAGTGCCTTGCCACCCATAGTTGATTGTTTGCTTCAGTTGCACTACCAAGGACTGAAAAATGCTCAAAGAAAGCTCTTTTCATGCTGAGCTAATCAAAATGACCACAGCTGATAACAGTTGAAAGTCAAATGGCTTTGTGTGCCATTGAGAAGGTAATTAGCTACACCTGTTTAAAAAAAAATTAAAAAAATCTGACATGTTGGTGTTAAATCTTTCACTTGGATGTTATAAGTTGCACTGAGTAAATACAGCTGGATAAAAGAAAAACCGTGTCCATCTTCATTTCAGGCTGAAAAGCAACTAAATGTGATTATTTTAAAGAGGGGTGATTCTTTTCTATATCCACTGTATATAGATATTCTAGGCAATTGTGTGCTTCCGACGTTGTAACAGCAGTTGGAAGAATCACATACTGGAATGGTTTGGATTTTGGTCATGGTCTAAAACTAACTGTACTATGAATTCTTTAAATATTCATGTATAATAGTAATCAAGTAATGCAAGGGGAAAAAAGCTCTCATCCATTGCAACATTTTTAATTACCCTTATTGCACACAAGGCCTTTTAAGGCTTATTTTTGTTTATAGCATCACTACAGTGACAACCTTCAAAATAGCTTCAAAATCAGGTGAGCATATGTTTTCATTCTAGACTCTTTATACTAGAGAGTATACATAATTAAATTCTAATCAAAGTGAGCACTAATTTCTCATTGTAAACTTATCACTCTTTCTCTTTGCAGTTTGTGTTGCTTTTCTGTAAGTACTGTAGATTAGGTTATAAATGTAGAGGTAGGCAGAATGCCTTTCATTTTTCAGCATTTTCACCTTTAGGGGGACTTTAAAATGCTAGAACTGCATGCAGAATAAAAACATTTTGGTACAGTAAAGTCTGTAGCTTTCAGAGCATCCCAAAAGATCAGCAGATTCTGAAATACTTGAATGTCATGGTGAAAGTTACTAACATCACATTTTCTCCATTCTGATGTTTGATGTCAACATTAATTGAAGCTGTTGGCCTGTATCTGCATGATTTTAAGTATTGCTCAGATTGGATAATTGTATGAATGATCAGGTGTACAGGTGTTCCTTATAAAGTGGTTGGTGAGTGTATGTCTTCTACATTGTATTCAGTGCATTACATGATTCATCAGTCCATCTGTAAAACTATATGTACTAAATGAAACTTATCTTAAATATATTTTCAGTGCTAATTTACTTTTGCTTCTTTACATTCAGTGGCCAAACCAAAAACATGAGTGTCTAGCAGATGTCCCTGGGACTCAGACTAATGAAAATGCAACATGACTGGAGTTGTGATGTTCTACTTTACCCCCTGGACTTGGTTCTGAAGCGAGGAGCACTGAGCACATGGAAGCCTGCATCTTTATAGTCTCACATGCTAGAAGTTCACAAAGCCATAAACTGCGACGGAAACACATTTGCTGTATAAATTCCTTGATGTGCACAAAAAATTGTGCATTTTCCTCAACAAACTGGCTCAGAAATGTAAAAATTTTGTTTTCTTGAACACATGGGATGTAAGCAGTGCTTTATTTGTTGTTTTATGGGATATTCCACTTTGTGTAAGTTAAATTCACTACTTTAATGGAACATAGCTAATGATAGTCTGAGACAAGTTTGCATAGCCATATATTATTAGAGGTTCAAGCCGGAAGGGCTGAAACTCTATTGTAATTGTAAGGATTTTTATCATTATCATTATTCTGTCCTAAAACTGATCGTACAGAAAAAAAACGTAATTCGTAGAGAGCTGAAACTTTGAGGGAAGGTAGTCCCCCAGAGTACTACAGCGTCGCAAAGTTTTACCCGATCAGCCAGATGGTGGCGTTATAGTGAGCAAAACCAATTGTTTTTAGAAAAATGGCCATAACTTTTGAACCATTTCTCACAGACTCAAGTGTCTTATACGGTACTGTGCAAAAGTTTTAGGCACAATGCTGTAGCACAAAGATGCCTTCAAAATAATGAAATTAAATGTTTCTACATTTAAAAAAAAAAAATACCGTAAAGAGCAGTAAACAGTAGTGAATGAAACAAAGTCAGTATTTGGTGTGACAAATTTTTTTTTTTATAAAAATAAAAACAGTAGTCTCCAGTACAATTTGTGCAGTTTTATGAGGAAATGAGCTGGTAAGTTTTATTGAGCATCTTGCAGAACCAGCCACAGTTCTTCTGGAGACTTTGACTTTCGCACTCGCTTCTTATTTTTGCAGTAAAACCCAGCAGCCTTCATTGTGTTTTTGTCTGAAAAGTGTCTCTTATGTAATATGCTGCTTTCTTTAATGACATACAAACATTTTTCTGTAACATTTAATTTTGTGCTAGAAAACTAATGTTTGGGAATCTAAAATGTTTTTTGAACTGACTCGATAATGTAGAAGTCATAAAATAAAAAATCTATACCAAAGTTTGTACTAAAAAATAGGGTGCCTAAAACTTTTGCACAGTACTGTATCTGTGGAATCCTTGGGACAAGACGAATAAAACATATTTCTCCGATTTCATTTCCGTCTAAAAGAATTTTCCGCCATAGTGGATTTTTCGTAAAACATACTTTTGCGAACTAGACCTGGGTTTTTGTCCGATCGGGAACAAACTAGTGCCAAACGATTCTATGGAGATTCAATATCAATAATTATGACTAATTATTTGACTCTTGGTCTAAGAGGTTTGTGCAAAGTTTTGTAGATGTTAACGGTTGTATATAATGCAGTGTTGTCAAAAACTACAACTAATATATATCAAATGAGCTCTTCTAATTCTAAACACCTTTGCCTCAAGAACTATTGGTGTCCGTCAAACTGTTCGGTAAATATTTCAGATAATGTTAAAAACCTACTTTTTGAACTAGTCATAGGTTTTTCGCTCAATGTCAACGAAACAAGTTCTACAAGAGTCTCTGGAGTGTATTTATAACTTTCGATTTTACGTGTCGACGGCGTGCCAAAAGTAAAGGTAGTGGACTTGGCCACATTAGTTACATAGTAATAACTCTTAAACGGAATAACATATTTTCACCAAACTTAGTATACTTATGTAAGGGCCCAGTCGGGGGTCACTTGACAAAAATTGCGGAGTTTGGCCACTTGGTGGCACTATAAAAAAAACAACAACAAGAAAATGGCTGTACAAATGGTGTGTAAATGATTGTATATATCTAGTATATTATATAGTATGTTTCAGACATACACATGTTCTTTGTATCGTATGTTAGATCTACTAATTCTGAACAACTTTGCCACTGCTCTCAATCAAATCGTTCATTAAATATTTTAGATTAGTTTTGCATACTAGTCCAAGGTTTTTCACTCAACTGAAATAAGACTATTGCAGGACAATTATATGGACTCCTTAGATCAATAATTATTATTTTTTAAAGAAGTTTAACTTTTCATTTACTCTCGCTTTACATCAAAAGGTAGTGGTAGCTCAGTGGTTAAGATGTTGGGCTACTGCTCGGAAGGTTGTGAGTTCACATCCCAGCGCTGCCACTGTGGGCCCTTGAACAAGGCCCTCAGCTGCTCAGTTGTATAAATGAAATAAATGTAAGTCACTCTGGTTAAGGCCATCTGCCAAATGCTGTGAATTGGGTGTGGCTGAAAAGCTTTTAATTTGATTGGCTGGCACTGAATGCCAACTATCCACTACCTGCCCCCGCAGGATGGAATGAGATATTTTCACTAAACTTGAGATACTTATGTATGGGCTCAATCTGAGGACAGATGCAAAAAATTACTGAGTGTGACCAGTTGGTAGTGCTATAACAGAACAAAACATGAAATTGGCACTAAATGTGGAACCATTGGTCCAATAGATTTGATAAATAAATCTTGTGAGAATTGTCTTTTCCAAGGTCCACTCAGCGGGACAACTGTGAATCTTGAAAAACATGGCTGCCATTGGTCAATCAATGTTCAGCAGCTATTAGGCAAGCTTAATGAAGGCAGATATTTCTTAAAATTATCTTGGTTTTTCTTTGATTTAGGTGCTTATAGGATTGTACAGTATTAAGTATTATCTTTTAATGTCGTTAAGGGCCCTAAAGTGCTTCAGCCCGATAATTGCTGCTTGCAGCTATATTTATTATTATTATTATTATTATTATTATTATTATTATTATTACTATTATTATTAAATCATACTGTATATTTTCTTTTTGTTGAGTATTTTGATAGTGTGTTACATTGTGTCTTATATGATTGTTGTAATCAAATTTGTGAGATGCTTTGAGAATGAGATCTTTTCCCATTTTTATTCAGAGCCTTGTACGAGTGACATCAGAGCGTTTTAAGGCGCCATCTACAGGCGGCAGACTGTAATTATTGAACCTTTTAGGGTGAAAAGGAAATCTGAAAAAGGAAGTAGTTAGGCTTAGGGAAAGCCAAATGGGTCATTATTAGTGTGCATCATCACGCCGTTTTAAGTTTAAAAACGCCGTTCACTAATCGCTGCCAGGCATTAAGGTAACCTGCTAGGTGTTAAATAAACACCGAGCACCGCCACATCGCTTAATAGGCACGGGGCGGTGGTAGCTCAGTGGTTAAGAAGTTTACTGATCGGAATGTCGTGAGTTCAAATCCCAGCACCGCCAAGCTGCCACTGTTGGGCACTTGAGCAAGGCCCTTAACCGTCAACTGCTCCCCGGGCGCCACAGCAAAAATGGCTGCCCACTGCTCCGGGTGTTCACGGTTTGTAGTGTGTGTGTGTTCACTACTCACAACTCCTAATGTGTGTGCAATGGGTTAAATGCAGAGGACAAATTCCAAGTATGGGTTACCATACATTGGTCTTCACATGTCACTTTCACTTAATTTGCTCATTACAAAGCCAAGTCAGATCATTCAATCGGCAAAACACCAACGATGGCAAGGTAAAGTTCCTTCTCTTTGCTTTGTAATGAGCAAATTAATATGCCTACTAACGGCATTATCTTAATGTCTGGCGGTGCTTAGAAAACAGCGTTTTTAAACTTAAAACGGCGTAACAATGCACGTGAATAATGACCCATTTGGCTTTCCATGTGGGCTGTATATCATTCATACGCGCCAATATTTTCAAACAGAGCGCGGGCTGAAGCTGTGGCAGGTCTCACTACTCCACACTGTCCACCTTCCAACGTGAGTATTATTCACATCATATATGTTAACCTAGGCTAAAATAACTGTGCAGATTATGTCAAATGGAATCTTTATAATAGCCCGGTTTATCTTTATAGCATTTTGGGAATAAAATTAAATTGCTTGTTCCATGGTATGGAAGCCTATGGTGAGAGTATTATGCTTGCGCATAATAAAAAAACAATGATAGTAATGTGAGTTGAAACAAAATAACCGCGTTGACAGTTTATTATGCTTACTGAAATGCTGGATGTATCGCACTGGCATTCAAGATTAACGTAATAAACATTCAAATAATGGGTTTCCCTTTGAGGAGAATTGATTTGGCGGCAAAATTTGTGTAAAACAGAGCGCGCGCGTTTTCACGCACAGCTTCCAGCGCTTTAAGAATAAAATGAAATATGTTGTCATATGAACATATTTGCCTATAGGCAACTGCATGAAATTAAACTATAGTTATGTATGTACAGGTTATTCCATACAGGCTATTCCATGTTCTATGCATATATGTTGTGTGTGTGTGTGTGTGTGTGTGTGTGTGTGTGTGTGTGTGTGTGTGTGTGTGTGTACAGCCGTGGCCAAAAGTTTTGAGAATGACACAAATATTCATTTTTACAAAGTCTGCTGCCTCAGTTTTTATGATGGCAATTTGCATATACTCCAGAATGTTATGAAGAGTGATCAGATGAATTGCAATTAATTTCAAAGTCCCTCTTTGCCATGAAAATGAGCTTAATCCCAAAAAAACATGTCCACTGCATTTCAGCCCTTCCACAAAAGGACCAGCTGACATCATATCAGTGATTCTCTCGTTAACACAGGTGAGAGTGTTAATGAGGACAAGGCTGGAGATCACTCTGTCATGCTGATTGAGTTAGAATAACAGACTGGAAGCTTTAAAAGGAGAGTGGTGCTTGAAATTATTGTTCTTCCTCTGTTAACTATGGTTACCTTCAAGGAAACACATGCAGCCATCATTGCTTTGCACAAAAAGGGATTCACAGGCAAGGATATGGCTGCTAGTAAGATTGCACCTAAATCAACCATTTATCGGATCATCAAGACCTTCAAGGAGAGAGGTTCAACTGTTGTGAAGAAGGCTTCAGGGCACCCAAGAAAGTCCAGCAAGCGCCAGGACCGTCTCCTAAAGTTGATTCAGATGCGGGATCGGGGCACCACCAGTGCAGAGCTTGCTCAGGAATGGCAGCAGGCAGGTGTGAGTGCGTCTGCACGCACAGTAAGGCGAAGACTTTTGGAGGATGGCCTGGTGTCAAGAAGGGCAGCAAAGAAGCCACTTCTCTCCAGGAAAAACATCAGGGACAGACTGATATTCTGCAAAAAGTACAGGGATTGGACTGCTGAGGACTGGGGTAATGGCATTTCCTCTGATGAATCCCCTTTCCGATTGTTTGGGGCATCTGGAAAAAAGCTTGTCCGGAGAAGAAAAGGTAAGTGCTACCATCAGTCCTGTGTCATGCCAACAGTAAAGCATCCTGAGACCACTCGTGTGGGGTTGCTTCTCAGCCAAGGGAGTGGGCTCACTCATAATTTTGCCTAAGAACACAGCCATGAATAAAGAATGGTACAAAAACATCCTCAGAGAGCAACTTCTCCCAACCATCCAAGAACAGTTTGGTGATGAACAATGCCTTTTCCAGCATGATGGGGCACCTTGCCACAAGGCAAAAGTGATAACGAAGTGGCTCGGGGAACAAAACATCGACATTTTGGGTCCATGGCCAGGAAACTCCCCAGACCTTAATCCCATTGAGAATTTGTGGTCAATCCTCAAGAGGCGGGTGGACAAACAAAAACCTACAAACTGTGACAAACTCCAAGCATTGATTATGCAAGAATGGGCTGCCATCAGTCAGGATGTGGCCCAGAAGTTGATTGACAGCATGCCAGGGCGAATTGCAGAGGTCTTGAAAAAGAAGGGTCAACACTGCAAATATTGACTCTTTGCATAAACTTCATGTAACTGTCAATAAAAGCCATTGACACTTATGAAATGCTTGTGATTATACTTCAGTAACAGTTAGTAACATCTGACAAAAAGCTCTAAAAACACTGAAGCAGTAGACTTTGTGAAAATTAATATTTGTGTCATTCTGAAAACTTTTGGCCATGACTATATATATATATATATAGTCTCAAAAAGATTACATTCAGGTTGTTCAGAAACAGGAACAACAGGATATACGGTTCTGCTATGTGGAAGGCCATTTGGGTCAATACATAGCCCTATACTGTATGTTAATGTGAGCTTGTCATTAAACCATGTATGTTGGCTATAAAGATGATTAGTGACTCCAAGGTATGTTTGTGTAACTGATTTGTACATAATGTTGCTGCTTCATAATTTCTTCATGTATGAAGAAATGTTTATGTCTTATTGATTTTGTTTTATATTTGTCTCTCGATAACTTGACTGGGTTACTTTGTTATCTATGACACAACATTGAATCAAATTTCAGAAATGGGGGGACAGAACGCAATATTCAGAATGCACTAAGGGTATAAAGATGCATCGTGACCCGATGCATTGCGATGCAAAAGCTTTCGTGAAATATGCGATTCAAATAGTGGAAATCAGCATTCTATTGATTATGCATCTAATGGAATTTCACTGTTACAGTTACACAACCACATTATAGCAGTTAAAGAGATATCCACTACCTTTCAAATGACACCAGCCCCTTGCCATCTATGGTGCCCAAGAAAGAGGTTTTGGAACTTGGGCATTTTAGCTGACTTTGGAGCTCTATTTCCAGTTAACCTCAGGTGCTGCTTCGGAGCGCTACCCACTAGAATACCTCCTAAAAACATGCCAGCAGGTGGATTGGCTATGGTAAATTGCTGCTAGGTGTAAATGAGTGTGTGTGGGTGTGCATGGTCTCCTGTGATAGACCGGTGTCCCTTTCAGGATGTGCTTCCACCTTGCACCCAGCATTACTGGGATAGGCTCCCTGGGCCAATAAAAGATTTTTATATATTTATTATCAGCCTTATGTACAAAAATACATTTAGCTTAAGAAAGTAATTACTTGAGTTAAGCTCCAAAATTTGCACATATATAGGCCCCAATGGCATATTGCCACATCATCCTGACGCACATATCTTGTACTTAAAGTGAAACAACCTTGCCATGTTTCAGCACACGTGTTTTACCGAGACAGAGGCAACTTGTATTGACCAAACTGACATCTGAATCTCTTACCCAAGGTAAGATACTATATTTTAGAGTATTGTATATATACTTAGTGTATTTTAATTTGTTTCTGCTTGTTTTTGGTAATTAATTGCTTTTTGTGTTAGGCTATCTTAGAGTGTAGTCTATCAGAGAAATGTTAATACAGTTGCTCTATTTACAAATCATCACAGAATTTTCATCACATTGTAGTTAACAAAACATAGAACTGGTCTGAATATTGGTAAATGTTTAAGCTGTCTTTTAAAACACAGCCAGTCTATCCAGATTAACAGGTAGCGTGCATGAATCAATAGCATGTGGTGCCAGTAATTGAGGAAGTAGAAGAAGTGTTAAAAGGTCCACGTAGCAATGTGGTTCTTATAGAATTGTCTTAAAGAAGTGATAGTCAGGCATGCGTGAATTGCTTATGCTGGTTTAGTAGTGTAAAGGTCTCTGTATCAGAAGAGACAGTTGGTCTTTATACTTTATAATGTCATTTGAAGAAAACATTTCGGTGGTTATTAATTCAAATGGAAAGGAGCTGAACTATCTAAGCCGTAACAAATGGGTCAACATCTGAACTACAGTGGATATAAATCAGATTGCTCATTTATTCATTTCTTCACCTTATCTTATGGACTACAATGAAGCTACAATGACGTTCATTTGAATATAAATATAAAGCATTTTTTTATTTTGTCAGTGCATTGTAATTGTACGTTTTCCAAAAATGGAATGTATTCAGGATGGAGGAATTAGTTCTTTCTGATGACATGAGCTGTCTTATTAACTTCGAGAGAGAGAGAGAAAAAAGGCTGGGGAAGGAACTGTTTATAGCTGTTATAAGCGCTAACAGGAAACAACTTGTTTATTATTATAAAATATAACTGTAAATGGATAAAAAGTATTACATGTTCTGTAATAGATAAAATTATGTAACTGAAAATAATCGACTTCAGGGTAGTTGATAGTTTTCCTATGACAGCACATGATCCATTGTGTTTTACTCCTTACATAAGCTACCGTAAGATTTTATATGGGCAATGAGAATTTGATAAATATATAGGTCCATAATTCTGAATTAATTACCTCACTCATATCATTCTATTTATTAGTGGAAGTTCCTTTTCTCTCTTTGTCTTTAGGCATAACTGAGGGATAAAAATGGTATTTGCATCAGATAACAGGTGGGTTTTTGCTTATACTCATAACCCAAGTTTTTGTTTTAGAATTCGAGAAATTTATGACTAAGTAAAACTAGCTACTCCAATACCAACCTAAGTTGCTTTTTCTTTGACAGAGGCCTCGTGACCATCGTCTTTTTCATCCTGGGCATGGGAACACTTCTTCCATGGAATTTCTTCATCACTGCCTTCGATGTAAGAAACTGGGAGTACATTATGATTTTTTACTTTTGTTTTTGGCAGAAATCTATAGCACTTATTTGACTGTCTTTCACAGTATTTCAATGAAAGGCTAAACACAACAACGTCAAGCAATGTTTCGGAATCTCACCAGACCGATCCGTATATGTTCGACAACATGTGTGTGCTGCTTTCCCAGCTACCTTTGCTGTTGTTCACATTTCTGAACTCATTTCTCTACCAGCAGTAAGTACATAGTGTGTTTATATTCCATTTTTAGGACACTAGATATATATATATATATATATATATATATATATATAAATAAAAAAAACCTCTGACTTTGGGGTGTGTGTGGTGTGATGTCTCTTTACTTTTCTTTGCAGTATTCCAGAAAGAATGAGGATAGCTGGCAGTATGGTCTTCATTTTACTGCTCTTTTTCCTCACAGCCACATTAGTGAAAGTCAAAATGGAACAGGATCTTTTCTTCTCCATCACAATGTCAACCATCTGGTTCATCAACAGTATGTCTGGCCACATTATGGCTTAATGCAAATAAATAGACACAGTCTGATCAGTTGTGATCATTGTAAACTTCTCTGCTTCTAGTGTTTGTGGCGGTGCTTCAAGGCAGTCTGTTTGGTCTGGTTGGGAAATTTCCCCCAAAATATAGCTCGTGGTTTATGAGTGGCCAGGCCATGGCTGGCATCTTCTCTGCAGCTGCCATGTTGATGTCAAAGATCTGTGAGTATCAGTGAGCTCCAGTTGCACAATATGAATTTTTTTTCCACTGAAAACAATTCATGTGTTATTGTGGATCCTTAATGAAAGTTGTGTTTGACTATGTTTGCTTTGTATTTCTAGCTAAAACAGACAACGAGAGTGCGGCTTTAGGCTACTTCATCACTCCCTGTGCTGCCACACTCCTCACGCTGTGTTGTTACTCAGTGCTGCCTCACCTGGTATATTCCTGCATTATGGCTTTCTTAGTTCATAAAAACACTCTGAGTGTTATAAGACAGTGGTTGTCAAAGTGGGGTCTGGGGATCCCAGGGGTCTGTTAAGCATAGCCAGGGAGAGTGCGAGATATACACCAATCAGCCGTAACATTAAAACCACTGACAGGTGAAGTGAATAACATTGACTATCTTGTTACAATGGCAAATGTCAAGGGGTGGGATATATTAGGCAGCAAGAAAAAGTTCATGTGTTAGAAGCAGGAAAAATGGGCAAGCGTAAGGATCTGAGTGACTCTGAGAGACAAGGGCCAAAATGCGTTGGCTAGACGACTGGGTCAGAGCATCTACAAAACGGCAGGTCTTGTGGGGTGTTCCCAGTATGCAGTGGTTAGTACCTACCAAAAGTGGTCCAAGAAATGACAACTGGTGAACTGGCGACAGGGTCATTGGCACCGAAGGCTTGTTGATGCGTGTGGGTAGCGAAGGCTAGACCATCTGGTCCGATCCCATAGAAGAACTACCGTAGCACGGATTGCTGAAAAAATAATGCTTGCTATGATAGAAAGGTGTCAGAACACACAGTGCATCACAGCTTGCTGCGTATGGGGCTGCGTAACCGCAGACCAATCAGAGTGCCCATACTGACCCCTGTCCATCGCCGAAAGCACCTACAATGGGCACGTGAGCATCAGAACTGGACCATGGAGCAATGGAAGAAAGTGGCCTGGTCTGATGAATCATGTTTTCTTTTACATCATATTGACAGCCGGGTGCATGTGCATTGCTTGCCTGGGGAAGAGATGGCACCAGGATTCACTATGGGAAGAAGGCAAGCTGGCAGAGGCAGTGTGATGCTCTGGGCAATGTTCTACCAATCAGCCATAACAATAAAACCACTGACAGGAGATGTGCATAACATTAATTATATTAGGCAGCAAGTGAACAGTCAGTTCAGACTAATTTTTGAGTTGTTGGATTTTATTCAGAGGAGTTCTGTTAAAAATTAATTTTACAGTTATAGAGCGGGATCCAAAGCACATGAGAACCCATGTTATAAGATGTAATCCAACCATGTTTAATTGCTTAATAAGTGCTATGTTTTACAGCAGACACCTTAGTCACATCCATAATAATTGAAAGAATATTATCATTACATTATAATAGATGTCAGCAGATTATTAATTCTAAACTTAAGTTACTGTGCTATGCATGTATTTTATTTATTAACTTTTTTTTTTCTTTCAGAAATTTGCTAGACTATATTTAGAAGCTGGAAACAAAGAGACCAAGCCAGATTTGGATCTCAAACAAAAGGGTTGGTCTCAGACATTGGCTGGTGTATTTTTAATAAAAGATACTTTTAGTAAATTTTGAGACTTGAGTAACTCTCGTGTTTTAAAGGTTTTTGTCTGTTGCTGTAGAGAATGTGGCCTTGGTCAAAGTGAAGCCCACTGATTTTGACTACACTCCAGAATGCAGTGGTAAAAGTATGTTAACTCAACCTGATGCTGAAGCCTTCAAGACTGTGGCTGGAGTAGAGAAGCAAGAAGAAAAGTCCCCAGTGTTGGCAGTGTTTAAAAAGGTACATTTTAAAAAGTTATGGTTTTATAATGATACATAAGTGGTGGTCTGGGAAAAACTGTCGGAAACTTGGTTTTTGCTGATGATACACTTTGATACCTCTCTTTTAAGAAATCCTTTATAATCTTGGCTAAGCTTTCGGCAAAGATTTTGGGTAAAGAGCCAGTTTAACAAACACTGTGGTAAAAACAGTCTGCCTAAAGATGTCTACAACATAGCTAGTTAAGTGTAATTTCCTCAGAGTGAATGTCACACTTTGGTCAAGTTGTTGGAGCTACGTGTCATAGCAAAATGGACAAAAGCCTAATCAACTTATTTTGTAATCAGATACTGGCTGTGATGATGCTCCTGTGCCATCCCACCATCATCAAAACAGAAACACGTACACTTAGATGACACCGATCATTGTGACTTTGATTGTGGCAGGATGTTGGTACCAGATGGGCCGGTTTGATTATTTCTGAGTTTTTTTTTTTAGTATAATTTTGTTACCATTGGCAGTCATGAATTTGATCACAGTGTCATGCGGAATGAAACAGGGATCAATTCTTGGACCCATTTTATTCAATCTGTATATGCTCCAATTAGATCAAATCATAGAGAACAACATTGCTTACTCACCAAGCTCTCTCACCAAACGATCACAAACCAGTAGACAATATTCGGAGGAGCTTGCAATTTTTTCAAAATTACCACAGATTTTTCGCAGATTTGGGACAAGGCGTGTCATGTGATGTCATCACAACACGCATTCAGTCAAAGCCCTCTTTGATTCACATGCTTTGAACATGAGTACAGCTAGGTCTCATTTACCAACAAACATCACTGCGAAAGAGCATGCAAAACAAATTCGTGCAATTGCAATTATGGCCGCAACAATCACCAAAAAAAAAAATCCACGAAATCCTGTATGGACTGTTGCATGGAGCAGATAAATACAATGTGTCAAAATGTCCTTCAATTAAATAAAAACAAAACAGAAGTTATTGTATTTAGCAGCAAAGAGGACCTCAGACTCAGAATTCGTGCACATTTCAAATCCAGGAGGCTAAAAAGCAAAGACTGTGTCCAAAATCTTGGTGTTCTAATAGACTCCAATCTGACCATTATGAGCCATAATTAAAGCAGTCCACATCCTGCTCAGCACCCTTCCATAACGAAAAACACACACACCAAAGTCCACTTACACACAAAAAAATCCATCAATCATACAAATGATTAGTTTCAGTAGTACAAATGATTAACTGGTGATCGGCTTTTAACTTTCAGGCGTATCTTATTTCCACACCCCTGTTGTAAAGGGTTTTTCCAGGCTACCACACATATTTGGTATTTGAAATATTCCATATGGGTTGTGTTCTTAGTCATCAATCATTTTTTTTCTTTTTAGATTTGGGTGATGGCCTTGTGTGTGACATGTGTTTTCGTCATCACATTGTCTGTTTTTCCAGCAATCACTGTGCTGGTAAAGCCAAATGGCCTGTTTACAGGAACATTGGGTAGGTCTCCATTACAACACATTCTTTTCCAAGTACTAAAGAAGAAACCAGAATAAAGCGTGCTTGATTTCTCTTTCTGCCTCTCTCCCTCCCTCAGCCGACATTTTTACATCCCTCTGTTGTTTCATGGTCTTCAATGTGATGGATTGGATTGGCCGAAGTGTCACCTCCATTTTTCAGTGGGTAAGCCTTCAGGATATATTTGTTTCTGACAAAAACATTTGGCCCTTTAAGGCTATGCATACATTTCGTATAAAATTATATTCCAATATTCACCACTCATGTCAGAGGTTTCATCAGTTCTACTGATTAGTAGGGAATTTCTGCTATTTATTTCAACTGAATTTTATTTCTATAGCATTTTAACAACAGACATTGTCACAATCACATTTAAAGAATTTCAGATGTAGATTAAGGTCCCAAACGAGCAAGCCAGAGAAAATAGTATCACTGAAAAAACTCCCTGAGATGATATATGGAAGAAACCTCGAGGAAGCACACTCAAAGTGTCACCTGGGAGGTGGATTATAAATCATTAGTGTATACAGGTTTAAAAAAGTAAAGTCAAACAGCATTAGATTAGTGCTGAAAGGATGTTCACTAGGAAAATATTTCATCAATATTTCCTGAGATGAGCACAGGACAGTCTTTATAATTACAGCAGCAGTTCTTATGAGGTGAGATTATCCGCTGAAGAAAGGGTGTCATAAGGGGCATAAACTTTTTTTTTGGTCAGGTGCAAATCTTTAGGATGTCCAGGTAGGATGCGATTCACACATGTGGTATTATGAAATAAACATCGCACTAGGCTCTTCTGATTTCTTCTGTTTTTGTGTATTTCTCATACTAAATAGTTTTAGATCTTCAAATGAAATACAACATAAAACAAAGGCAACCTGAGTAAAAACACAATTTATTTATTTATTTATTTATTTTATTGAAGCAAAACCACATATCACCCATGTGAAAAACTAACTGCCCCCTTAAAGTTAAAATCTGGTTGTGCCACCTTTAGCAGCAATAACTGCAACCAAAGGTTTCCGATAACTGGAGATCAGTCTTTCACAGTGCTGTGGTGGAATTTTGGCCCACTCTTCTTTGCAGAACAGCTTTAGTTCAGCCACACTGGAGGGTTTTCGAGCATGAACTACCCGTTTAAGGTCTTGCCACAGCATCTCAATTGGTTCAAGTCAGGACTTTGACTAGGTGGAATCCTGTGTTTGGTTTACCCCAGATGTAACGTGACCCCTGTCTTCCAAACAGTTCTACTTTCGACTCATCAGTCCACAGAACATTTTCCCAAAAGGTTTGAGGATCATCAAGGTGTATTTTGGCAAAATTCAGACGAGCCTTAATGTTCTTCTGGGTTAGCAGTGGTTTTCACCTCGCCACTCTTCCATGTAGGTCCTTTGATGTTGTCCTTGAGTCTTTTGTGACTTGCTCGATGAATCGTTGCTGTGCTCTTCTGGGAAGGTCCACTACTTGCCTTTGCTACTTCCAGTGGGCAACCATTTTAAACAGGAAGTGAGGTAGTAATAGGGTGTGGGAAGGGAGACAGTTTTTTGACCTATATGGGAGAGTACCTCTGAACAGCCTAATTCCATTGTTTTTAGCTTGTTGCAAGTAGCGTCAAATACTCTGCCCCACATGGAAGTGGCTATATTTCACTGACAGTAAGCCATTACAATGTTACTCATTGAGAGTACTGTAGTGAGTTGAGTAGAGTAGCAGAGTGAAGTTATACAGTGGGGGGAAAAAAAGTATTTGATCCCCTGCTGATTTTGTATGTTTGCCCACTGACAAAGAAATGATCAGTCTATAATTTTAATGGTAGATGTACTTCAATAGTGACAGACAGAGTAACAACAAAAAAATCCAGAAAAATGCATTTCAAAAAAGTTATAAATTGATTTGCATTTTAATGAGGGAAATAAGTATTTGATCCCCTATCAATCAGCAAGATTTCTGGCTCCCAGGTGTCTTTTACACAGGTAATGAGCTGAGATTAGGAGCACTATCTTAAAGGGAGTGCTACTAATCTCAGTTTGTTACCTGTAAAAAGACACCTGTCCACAGAAGCAATCAATCAATCAGATTCCAAACTCTCCACAATGGCCAAGACCAAAGAGCTGTCCAAGGATGTCAGGGACAAGATTGTAGACCTACACTAGGCTGGAATGGGCTACAAGACCATTGCCAAGCAGCTTGGTGAGAAGGTGACAACAGTTGGTGCGATTATTCGCAAATGGAAGAAACTGTCAGTCTCCCTCGGTCTGGGGCTCCATGCAAGATCTCACCTCGTGGAGTTTCAATGATCATGAGAACGGTTAGGAATCAGCCCAGAACTACACGGGAGGATCTTGATAATGATCTCAAGGCAGCTGGGACCATAGTCACCAAGAAAACAATTGGTAACACACTACGCCGTGTAGGACTGAAATCCTGCAGCGCCCGCAAGGTCCCCCTGCTCAAGAAAGCACATGTACAGGCCCATCTGAAGTTTCCCTGAATGATTCAGAGGAGAACTGGGTGAATGTGTTGTGGTCAGGTGTGGTCAGATCTCTTTGGCATCAACTCAACTCGCCATGTTTGGAGGAGGAGGAATGCTGCCTATGACCCCAAGTCATAACACCATCCCCACTGTCAAACATGGAGGTGGGAACATTATGCTTTGGGGGTGTTTTTCTGCCAAGGGGACAGGACAACTGCACCACATCAAAGGGACGATGGACGGGGCCATGTACTGTCAAATCTTGGGTGGGAACCTCCTTCCCTCAGCCAGGGCATTGAAAATTACCTTAATGACTTGGAGAGGATCTGCAAAGAGGAGTGGGACAAAATCCCTCCTGAGATGTGTGCAAACCTGGTGGCCAACTAGAAGAAACGTCTGACCTCTGTGATTGCCAACAAGGGTTTTGCCACTAAGTCGAAGGGGTCAAATACTAATTTCCCTCATTAAAATGCAAATCAATTTATAACTTTTTTGAAATGCGTTTTTCTGGATTTTTTTGTTTGTATTCTGTCTCTCACTGTTAAAATACACCTACCATTAAAATCATAGACTGATTATTTCTTTGTCAGGGGGCAAACATACAAAATCAGCAGGGGATCAAATACTTTTTTCCCCCCACTGTATGTAGTGGCATTGCCATAAGGCAGAGCTGTTTAGGAGTCTAATGGTCTGTGGGAAGTACTGTAACTGTTCATGAATCTGGTAGACTTGGCCAGATGTTCTGAATCGTTCTTCCAGATGGGAGAAGTGAGAGGGATCCTTCCTGATACACCGTTCAGTGTAGATGTCTTTGATGGCTGGAAACAAAATGCCCCAGTAATGGACTGAATAGTCTTGACCAATTGTTTAAGTACTATTCCGTCACAAAAGCATCATATTGTTGTGTATTTCAAACCCAGCAACACACACAGACAAAACCCTATATAACTGAATGACCAGACATTTAAGCACAAGAAAAGCAAACATTATACAGGGTGTCCGAAAAGGCAGGAACCAATGAGAGTTAAACTACATATACTTAATTTTGTATTGATTATTTACAATGTACACAGTGAAGGCAACTAGTTTAAAAGAGGAGTAAAGGAGGCCATCTGTCTCAAAATGGATGCAAACATTTTTTATTCTAATGTCATGATGTCACTGCTGTTTAATATGAGGGATTCCCCAACAATCAGTAGAACTGATGAGTGGTGAAATGTGAAAAGTCAAATTACGAAGAGTTATTGCTATTAAATAAGTAAGGAATAAAACAAAACAGGGTGTATTGTTATAGGAAAATAAAAAAATTGATAATTTATTAATAATAAATAATAATAATTGCACATATCTCGTATTCACTGTCTAGCACCAGAGAAGTAGCCTGATAGTGTTTCATTATACTGTACAACCCTTGTATTGGTATATTGACAGTAAACTTGAATTGAATAGAATAAACCTATGATTTGAATTAGTCTGAATTGCTGCTATTCCGATCAGATTAACATCACAGTGGTATAATGTTAGTTTGTGCACACCTGACTTTGCTCTTGTTAGAAAGTAATACTTGCTATCTGTCATCGTAGCCCACAAAGGAAAGCTGTCTGTTCCCGATCCTTGTGGCAGCTCGTATGATCTTCATTCCTGCACTCATGCTGTGCAACATTGAAAACCGCACCTATCTATCAAGTCTTTTCAAACATGAATTTGCCTACATAGCCATCATGTCATTGTTTGCCATGACAAATGGATATTTTGCCTGTCTCTCCATGTCCTATGCTCCACAGTAAGTAATACTACACATCACAGTACTCTCTTAAAGCATAATTTCATTTTAAAATCCATAATTTAATAGGTTGCCATGGCACTCTGTAGACAGTTTTAAAGATGTTACTGTTGTCTAAAATGAAATATATATACTATAATTTACGCTATATGGCCAAATATTTGTGGACACCTGACGATCACATCCATATGTGCTTCTTCCCCAAACTGTTGCCACAAAGTTGGAAGCACACGTTTGTAAAGGATGTCTGTATGCTTTAGCGTTAAGATTTGCCTTTAACTAAAACTAAGAGGCCCAAACCTGTTCCACTATTACAATGCTACTGTGCACAAAGTGAAATCCATGAGGACATGGTTCACCAAGGTTGAAGTGGAAGAACTCTAGTGTCCTGTACAGAACACTGACCTCAACCCCAATGAACACCTTCTCCTCGCTCTGTATCAGTGCCTGACCTTACTCTTGTGGCTGAATGGACACATCCCCATAGCCACACTCCAAAATCTAGAGGAAAGCCTTCCCAGAAGAGTGGAGGTTATTTTAACAAAAAACAGGGAACTAAATCTGGAATGAGATGTTCCCAAAAAAAAAAAAAAGCACGTGTGCGTGATGGTCAGGTGTCCACAAACCTTTGGTCATCATAGTGCATCTTTTATGGGTTGAGTTTTACTCAGAATACTAGTAGTGTACACTCATTAGTGTAATCCTCATTCATTTTTTGCTCACTAGGTTGGTGAGGTCTAAGGATGCAGAGACTGCTGGGGCTTTGATGACCTTTTTCCTGGCTTTGGGACTGTCACTTGGAGGTGCATTCTCATTTGTCTTGAAAATACTGCTATAGTTTTCAGTGATCGCTCACTGGTCATGTTACTGCTATTCAAGCAGCTGTTCTACTTTTGGGTCATGCTTTAGTAAAGTACAGCAGTACATGTTGTTGTGTCGTTGTTAGCACAGCGATTCAATTTCAAAAACTTTTGTAATAAATCCACTGTAATATTTATTAATCAGTGTGGGCAGCTAGCACTTCATGGCACCTAAGGACCATGATCATTTTTTCCCAATTGATGTTTTGAATTACTGTTGCACTGTATATCTTTATTGCATTTCTTTTTAAAGCAGCTATTCTTTTTAATGTTTTTAATGATTTTATACTTCATGTGGGTCGTACTGTATTTTTTATGAACGAAGGTCAGTTTTGTAGGGTTTTTTTTTTTTTTTCCAGATTTTTCTATTAAAATTGTTGTATTTGGTGTTGTGTCTGTCGGGTCATGTATTCATTATGTGTTGCTTTTGTCCAGAAGCATGTTAAATCCCCTACTCACTCTAAAGTTTGTTTCAGTGTCTTTGTCTTCACTCCAGCAGAGTCGATGTGCACAGTATAACCTCAGATCACTTCACTGTAATAGTTAAATAACAACCAAATATTGTTTTGTACAAGAATCTTAACGAGACCATCAGCATAGCAGCCACCTGTCATTTTATGAGAAATGACTGATGCTGCACTGGCCAGTTGTGCTCTGACCTGCTCCATGATCTCCGACAGCTCTGTTTATACTCTGCACTTCGTACCTCCACTGCATTCCTAATAGAAACATGTTAAAATGTATTTATAACATGGCTACGGAAAACATTTCTGTTTGGCTGGCAGGTAAATAATTCATTGTATCGCAATGTGTCTAATACAGATTCAGTCCAAAACGTAATCACTGTTCAAAATCAGTGTACCATAAGTAAAGTAATAAATACATGCCTAACAACTAAACTTAATGAAAATCAAAACTTAAACTATGCCTTTGAGCATTATTAATTTGATTAGCACAAAACCTGGGAAGAATGCTCTGTCTGCTTAGCCTGTGCCACAAATGTTTTTAATTTTATTTATTTAAAATTTTAAACTACATTAGATGAACTGCTAAATTTAAAATATACTGTATATTTAGAAATATACAGCATTGCTTGTATATAAATAATTATATACACTCACCATCCACTTTATTCGGAACACCTGCACATTCAAGCTGTTATCTAATCAGCCAATCGTGTGGCAGCAGTGCAATTTAAGAGAAAAAAAAAAATAAAAAATCACTCGGGTACAGGTCAAGTGCTTCAGTTAATGTTCACGTCAAACATCAGAATGAAGAAAAAGTGTGATCTCCGTGACTTTGATCATGACATGGATCTTGGTACAAGATGGACTGGTTTGAGTATTTCATAACCTGCTGATCTCCTGGGCTTTTCACACACAACAGTCTCTAGAGTTTACACAAAATGGTGCAAAAAACAATGAGTGAGCAACGGTTCTGTGGGTGAACATTCCTTTTTGATAAGAGAGGTCAGAGGAAAATGGCCAGGAAGGATAGTAACTCAATCACTCTTTACAACCATGGTGAGCAGAAAAGCATCTCAGCATGCACAAAACACTGAACCTTGAGGTGGATAGGCAACAACACCAGAAGACCACATCAGGTTCCACTCCTGTCAGTCAAGAACAAGAATCTGAGGCTATCATGGGCACAAGCTCACCCGAACTGGACAGCTGAAGATTATAAAGAAAAAAAAAACCCCACCCTTTTCCAGTCTTCAACCTGCAGACCCTCCGCTCACAGGATGTTTTTGTTTTTCGCACCATTCTATGTAAACTCTCCCAAAAGATCAGCAGTTTCTGAAATACTCAAACCAGCCCATCTGGCACCAACAACTATGCCACGGTTAAAATCACAGATCACATTTTTCCCCCGTTCTGATATTTGATGCAAATATTAACTGAAGCTCTTGACTTGTACTGCATGAGTTTATGCATTGTGCTGCTGCCACATGATTGGCTTATTAGATAACTGCATGAATGCACAGGTGTACCAGTGTTCCTAATAAAGTGAACAGTGCATGTACATTTTTATCTAAATTATTTGGACTAAAACTTATATTTCCTTAATGTTTCTTCCATTCCTTATAAATTGGCATGAAAATCAACTTGATACGTTTCAAAGATGCTGATCAAGGTGTGTTCCTTATTTTAGGTAGTAGACATCAGACCAGCTTCACCCAGCAGAATGGACGATGTTCACAAGCCTTTTTCTTTACACTCTGCTTGTACAGAAGACCTTTGTCAAAAATATCATCTGGACATAGTGTACAACGCACTACTTTTTGCTTTCTCTCTACAAATGCAAACACACACCAATGTGGTTTTTATAAATGTATTTAATTTAGTTTTACAAGATTAGAGAAGGACTACAAAGACAAAAAGATCTGACATTTTTTTTTGCTGGGACAGTAGCAAAAGAAGAAAACTGATCTCAGTAAAAGTGGTAGCATTTAGTTCAACTAAAGCATACTCCCTGAATAATTATTTCGTGACCTAAATTAATCATAAGCAATGCTTTACGTGTGCAAACCACACTCAGAAAATGACGCATGTTGTTCAAACGACAGCTCATACACATCATCAGTGAAAGAAATATGAAGTAGAAGCTGCAATACATCATGGACAATGAGGAAACAAAATTGAACTATCAAAACTGACAACAAGATTCACTCATGTACTGTTAAACTGTAAATTCAGGAGAGGTTGGACTCGACTATTTAATGACGAGTTACAAGAAGGTCTAAACTCCGCTCCAGTCAGAACTCCAGGTACCCAACCGACTCCTTCTGAAAGGTTTTTAGACAAATGTTTTAAATTTCTGCATCAGTCTTCTGGTCCTGACTTTCTGTAAGTGAACTCTAAAAGCATCGTTCCCTGAGGCATGTGTTTAAAGTTGGAGATGTACAGAAACTTTAAAGGTTGGAGTGATGGGGCGTGTGAAGTGTTGCGTTTGAGGGCAGGAATAGGTTTGAGTGGGACAGTGGCGCACTGGTTACTCACCTACCAGGCGACAGCCCCACCTCTTGCCTTTTGGATTGCACTGCGCCCCCCTTAAAGCTGTGCTGTCTTCTTAACAGTTCAAAGCACAGCCAAGGAACCTCAGTTGTGAGCGTGTATGCGCAGCTCGTCTCGTCTTACTGAAAATGCTTAAAACAAACACGGAATGCCACAGAACAAGCCAACAATTCAATTTCCCCTGATCTCACATGTTCCCATGCTCTTTATAAAGGATTTTTGTGAGCAGGTTTCTTGTAAGACACTGTCATAACTTCTGGCCTCAAAAAGAATACAATGGTTAGTGTAACTTCTGAGTGGATCACGCCACTGGGGCTTTAACAATGTAAAAATGTATGTTTAAAGAAATAAATAAATAAATAAAATGAAATAAATGGGAAAAAAAAAAAAACGTTTGCAGACAACCATACCAAGATCACGTGGGGTACTTTGTGTGCCTGAGCTAAATGACTTGGTTTCTCTGCTTGTAAAAACTGTCATTTTATTTAACCCTAAGCTGTGGCACTGTTACAGCCCCATCATTTTTTTTTTTTTTTTGTTCCAGTTCTTCAGCCAGAAGATGGATCTGAGCTGAGTTGGAGCAAATGATTTAGGGGAAGTGGTGTATGGTCAAGGTGCAAGCGTGATTGGGGCCAGAGGGCTTTACCTTTCTGGGGAGTGCATCCATGCCACTGTGGGACTCTAATTCTCTTCCCCCGTCATGTGCAACTTGGTGTCCTGAGGCCCGGGAGCCATTTTAGCTGTAGTTAGCGAAAAGGGAAAATGTGGCTGGAAGAACAGTACGAGTAACCAGTCATGCACTATTTCTAGCAAAAATTTACAGACATTTAGCGTTAATGTGTGGAAGCCTGATGCACTATAAAGAGCTACCCTTCCATCACCATTCCACTAAATGTTATGAGTGGAAACTATGACCACTCCAATATAATATCTGCCTTTTGAGTCTTGTAAACATCAGGGCCTGGATACACTTAGGAGGCACTGCAAGTTTTCAATCAGGTGTCTTTCAGAAACGTGTTAATTATACACAACAAAAGCAACCCCCTAACATAATACACTGAAAAATACAAATAGTAATCCTTAATCGAATTATTGCAGGTCATTTCAATCTGTTGCCTATTATGTTACAAAAGGTTTGCTGTATCCAGGCCAATAGAGGTCAGTGAGACCATGTTGTGCATGTGTGTGTGTGTGTTTGTGCGAGTACCCCACCATCTCTCAGCGTTGGAATGAAAGACTGAAGACAGTCTGAGGTGCATTCTAAAGGAAAGAGGACATAAGATCATTAAAAAAAGAGAGCTTTCTCTGCTTTTTTTCATTACAATCATTTTACTGAGGTCTGTAAAGCACACTGAAGGAATGCTACAACATTCTCCATAACATCTGAGCCCAAAACCCTAAAATAACAACCAATGAGCTCTTGCTTGCAATTTATGCAGATCTGTGAAGAAAATGTATTGGCAGATTTGAACTCATTTAATAAAATATTACGTCAGATGTTATGAAAACCTCATGTAGACTCCTTCCTCTAGTCGCTAGGTTAAATAGGCAGGTTTGAATCAAATGAGAACAATCACTTGAACAAAAAGTATCAAATATACTGCTTTTTAGGGAACCTCGTTTGAAAGGAGGTGAGCCAATTACATTTTAAATTTAAAGTTTAATTCAAACTGCCTGAAACCTTTATCCACTGGTTTATCACATTTTCTTTTGAACAAAAATACATCAGATATTTATATTCACTGTATTTTATTCTCAAACTCAAATCAACTGGAGGCCTAATGCAATAGACCTTACAACCTCAAAATCATACCAACTAAATGAGCAGTCTAAAATGTACTGTGATGAAAAAATGGGGACTCAAAATATTTAGAGGAATGAATAATAATCGCAAGGGGCTGGGGGGACTTTGCTGTCTTTCACAAAAAAAAAAGAAGAAAGAAAAAAAGAAAGTCATGAGAGATTAACCATCACTAGTCGCCTGAACACATTATTTTGTCCATATAAGAGAGGAATAGAAAGCTAGGAATAGCAGTGGATTCCTTTATAGTCCTGCAGATATGGAAATAACAGGAAAACAACTAAGTATTATGTATAAGTATACACTAGTCAAACGTCTGGGGGGTTTTTTGGCTGATGAATGCTAGATAGACTAACAAACACTAGCCGTCCGTTTTGTAGCCTATTATTCCAACAGATGAATTTTATCATCGGAGTTGTGATTCATGCTGAGCAGGTCATGCCCTTATGTGCCCTCAGGCTGTGCCTAATGGGCTGAAACACATGAAGTTCTATTATGTTATTTAGCTGATACTGATGGAGCACGTCTCTGCCCAAAATCAAACCCCACCCATTTGGAACAGAAGGTGATCTGATGTGTGTTAATGTGTGGCTCTGTGGCAAGTGAAAATGTTTTCTCTCAACAATCTGGCATATTAAAAGACACACACACACACACACACACACTCTCAACCATCATCCACACAGGTCCTCTTTGAATTTCAAATTCCCACTACTGCTTTCATGCAACAACTGTTAATTTTGGTTCCTTAAAACAAAAATGTGCTTACATACAACTACAGCACATAGATCTTGGAGAGGCATCTCTAAATAATTAGCCAATCCTCCACCAATCAGCCAAATGTTAAGCTGTGCTCAAAACTATCATCTGCCGTTTATGAGAAATTCACAAGGCTTCTGGAACAGGCTGGTGTCAGATTAGGCACAACAAATTTATTTAAACTTATAGGTCTATAAGAGGTCTAATTAATAGACTAATAAAACAATAACACAAGTTTGGTACATAAAGCCAATGTAAAGATTTAATGCATCCCTCTCCTTATCACTTATAAAGAAGGACCAACATTGCCACACACATTCAGCAGTCAATCACACAACAGGGAGGCACGCACTCTCACGCACACACTCTCTCTCGCTCTCTCTCGCACACACACACACACACATACACACACACACACACAAGCTCTATCGGTATGTGGGCTCTGGCATGTGGTGGTGGGAGTAGTCAGGACTGCGGAGGTGGGGATCCTTGTGTGGTGGAGGTGGCTCATACGCTCTTGGAGATGCGCCGGTTCCAGGAGCTGCCAAGTGATTTGCATCCATCAGCCCTGAAGGTGGCATGGGCATGGTGGGCATCTGGGGTGGTGGGGGTGGCGGCGGTGGTGGATAGTAGTACTGGTACTGTTGATACTGATGGTACTGATGGTACTGTTGGTATTGTTGGTACTGCTGGACATACTCTGCATAGCACCTAGTATAAAAAGACAGGAAGAAACATACTGCTTAGTGTGCAGAAGAAAACAATGGATTGTTATTATTGGTCAATTATCTTCTACGTATCTTCTTATCAATTACTATTTGCTATCAATTATCTTACTTATCTTCTATGTAATGCTACATCATACATCGATATTCTAAAAAAATTGTGTTCTTCCAACTTTGTGGCAACAGATTAGGGAAGAACCACATATGGGTGTGATTGTCAGGTGTCCACAAACATTTGGCCATATAGTGTATTTTTCTAATACAACACCCTTATTTACTAATCATGAGCTTGACTTTTTGCATTCTTTAATTTTTTAACAAACCTGGCTCCAATTTTGATTTTGATTTCTATTGACTCATTTCTAATGGCTATTTGGTTCCACGAGCTGGCGGCATATTAACTTTTGTTTATATTTAGCATTTAAAAATTCACTTTTTATCTTATTTTTATTCAAAGATTTAGAAATGTGAAAGAATTTGTGTGTATAACACAAAATGGACTAAATGTGACGTATGAAAATGCTATTGATTTTCTGATATATGTAAAACAAAAATATTTGGTTTCTAAATTGGCTGACTAATGAAAATAATATTAATTACGATTTTATCCAGAGTATAAGACTAAACCTAATTCATTACTACATGCTTGTACCTTGCAATAGGATCTCCCTCTTTAATAGCAGGCAGTTCAGGTCCTCCAGGTGGTGTGGGCAGCAGAGCACGGCGTTTAGGTCTCGCCGCACTGATTGGCTGAGGAACAGGGTCAGGTAGCAGAGCAGAACGTCTCACTGGACTCCGATCCCGGTCTGATTTGGTAATGGCCTGCTGCTCAGCCAACACTTGCTGGCCCTGCTCGATGAATCGCTGCCGAGCGGCTTCAAATACGGCTTGCGGGTCAGGCTCCGCCCCACCCATGGTCCCATAGGCAGGGCCTGCATATGCTGAGGAGTTTGTTCCATAAGCAGGGTTCATGGCTGTGGTGGCTGATGGTGTCTCTCCTGCAGCTGGGTAGCCTGAATCATCTGTTCCCTGGCTAATGACCTGATCAGCCACAGCACCGTACACTTGACTGGCCAGGGCACCGTAAACTGCAGCGCTCACTGGCTTACCACTTGACCCGCTGGCTTCGGTCAGACCCTTTAGGGCTGCGTATGTCGGATCAGAGGTGTTGGTGTTAAAGAACGAGTTGTGCACGCTCTGTTGTACTTGAATCGGAAGTCCAGCAGCTGCAGCGGCTGCAGCAGCGAGCACGGCTGCCTGACTCTGGTGGTGCTCCATGGGAGGCCTGGTGGGACACTCACCTGCGAAGTGTCCCTGTATCCCACAACGTGCACACGGCACCTTGGACATGGCGGCTGGCTTCGTTTGCTGGACTTTTGAGAGTTCCACAGAGAGTGGACGGCCCATGTAGGAGGTCCCGTGGAGGGCCTCTATGGCGCTCTCTGCATTCTCTTGATGCTCCATGTGTATAAAAGTATAACCTACTGAGGAGTTGGGTTTGGCTGCAACGGAGAACACAGAAGAATAGAAGAAAATGCAATATTAGAAAAAACAGTATGCTGAAGGTTCACACCCGGTGAGCATATGTGAGACAATCAAATCATATAACAAAACAAATGAAACAAAACATTTCAATGAAGGCAGCATACTTTTCACTTTTTCACACTCCAAGACGTTGCCGAAACGAGAGAACAGTTCGTGCAGTTCATCAGTAGTGCACAGAGCACTCAGGTTCCCCACATATACTTTGATAGAGTTCTGAGGCCTTCCTCGAGACTCTTCGACAACAAGGGTGCGACCACGAAACTCTATACCGTTCAGACCACGGATGGCATAGTCAGCAGCCCCTTCTCCCTGCAGATGGACAAAGGCAAACTGCCTCAGTAAAGTAATGGTCTCCAGCTTTCCATAAGGGGCAAAAAGTGCTATTAGGTCATCTTGTGTTGTTTCCAATGCCAGATTCCCAACAAAGAGCTTCACCACACTGCTGTCGTCCATTGTAGCCAAGCAAAAAATACCTAGAAATGGGGAACATGGCTCATTTTCTACTTCTTTGTACAGAACAACCTAGCTCTAACACAAGATGTTATAAGAGAGATATTAGCCTGGCATTTCTGTTTTGCAACCAGTAATGAAGAGAACCTAAGAGCACTTTGGTATCATTGGAGACGTAGAACCTACAAGAGGGGTAGATTATTAATATCTTTTGGATAAACAGTTCATATATCAAAGATCACAGAAAGATTCTCACAATTCAATGCAAAATCGAACAAAATCAGGTTATATTTTATGCAGCTGTGTACTGTGGCAGCAGCCAGGATTTCTGGGAGTTTTTTGTGATCGATGCAGTCAAAAATGCTCGATGCTGCTGCAGCTTTTTTCAAAATTTGCAATGCAATTTGCAGATTTTTTGTGGGGGTTTTTTTCCTCCCCTTTTTTCAGAAAACTACTTGAATTGGCAGAACTGCAATTGCACTAAATTGTTTTGCAGTGATGTTTGTTGGTACATGAGACCTTTTAGCTGTACTCATGTTCAACGCACATCAATCAAAGGGGGCTTTGGCTGAATCCCTTTTTGGCTCAAATTTGTGGAAAATCTGTGGTAATTTTGAAGAATTTGAAGCTCCTGCAAATATTGCAGTTTCCTTGATTTTGCGTCATTTTCTGCGATCACAAAATTGCTCAATCCTGGATGGACTGGGCAACAGCATCACTACGAAGGTGAGCTAAACTCATTAAAGCTCAGTACTCTGGTTCAGACTGGACACAGTGGAGCTGATGGTGAAAGGGATGAATTTTTGCCAAGCGCTCAGACATCATGAGAAGAACACTCCCACCCAGTCCATGAAACAATCAACACTGAGAAGCGGACTACCCCGGATTCTGCGTAGAAAGGAGCACGTTCACAGATCCTGCCTGCCTGCAGGTATCACACCTTTTAAAGTTTATTTCACCAGTCTAATCATGGATGATATACTTGCATTGATCCTGTACTTTCCTTAGACATTAATGTACAAGTGTCCCCCCACTGATGTATATCCGCACTGTACACTGAATCATAAGTATATGTTTTCAGCATATACGCACAATTCCCCCTTTATAGTTTTTTCCCCAGTTACTTTACGTGTTTTTTTTTGTATGTATGTGTATATATTTATTTACTTATATTCAATTAAGTATTTAGTTATTTCAAGAATTGCATTTGAACAATATACACGACGAGATAAATAAATAAGCCAGCTGATTCCGGGTCTGGCTCGCACGCTAACGTCATAGCAGTTAACCCGCCACGACAAACCTCCAAATTAGCTTCAAGTTAACAGACTACTATAGGCTAACTAGCTTGGTTATCTTTTCTGGTAATTTGCGAAAAAGACTCGGTTGCTGAAGTTATTTTTTTAGCTAACTTAAAACATTCTTCAAAAACTAGAGTCATATAGTTTTAAACAGCTATAAAAAAAAAATAAAATTAAAAATTAAACAATGTAGGACCGCTCGACGCGCCGCGGTTTATTAGCAATCTGTAGCTAGCATTTCTAGCAATTTCTATGAAGGAAACGTCACTTTAAAATGGCCACCAACCTAAAGTACCACACCGATTCTACGAACTCCAATTAATAAAAATCACCCAAGACGAAGTATAATCCAAAACTATCACACCGAAATAACAGAAATGAAAATTTAAAAAAAACAGCACAGAAGTGTGCTAGTTAATTAGCTTCCATCTTACCTAACTCCGCACGGAATGTTTCATATCCGATATCCGGTTGGCGGATGTTGCTCCTCATACAAGTCCGTGTTGAAACAAATAACAACAGTAAGTAACGGTCCGGACCTGATTGACATGGCGTTGAATAGCTAGTGTTTCATTAAGCCCACAAAGTCATTGAATCCTTATGACATTTTCTCGGTATTATCTTTAATAGCACTTATAGTGATTCAGTCAGGGCGTCAGAAAGGCTAGAAGTATCTTGTAGTTGCTTGTAGTACTAGCTTTCTGACTAGTAGAAGTCATAAAGCTAGTAGGCAGTAAATTAATTAAACCCTGTTAATCATATTTTACACTGGTTTAATCAATATAGTGTACACTCTTTTTAAAGTGACAGGATTGCAATGCCGTTATTATAACCTGTGGACACGGTTGCCAGGTCTCAGCAAAACCTCCCAGCAACATCTTAAAAACCACACAAAAAGACTTGAAAATAGTCCAAACAATTTCAGGCACTGGAACAAGGAGTTTGTGTGGAAAACACATGGTACAAATGATTTTTTTTAATCTGCAATATGACTTTTCACCATTGCCAAGTATGGCTATTTTCGACTCCAAATTTCCCCTTTCTACTCCCAATCTTTGCAGTATACACTCACCGGTCACTTTACCAGGAACACTTGTACACCTGATCATTTATGCAGTTATCCAATCAAATCATGTGGCAGCAGCACAATGCATAAAATCATGCAGATGCAGGTCAAGAGCTTCACTGAACTCCATTCAAACATCAGAATGCGGGGGGGATGTGATATCTGACTGTAACCATAGCATGGTTGGTGGTATCAGATGGGCTAGTTTGAGTATTTCAGAAACTGATCTCCTGGGATTTTCATACACAACAGTCTCTAACTTGAGGTGTATGAGCTACAACAGCAGAAGACCACATCAGGTTCCACTCCTGTCAGCCAAGAACAAGAATCTGAAGCTAGCATGGGAACAGACTCACCAGACCTGAACAGGTGAAGATTGGAAAAAGACCAGGTGATTCCCCCCCCCCCCCAATCTTCAGCTGTCCAGTTTGGGTGAGTCTGTGCCCATGATAGCATCAGATTCTTGTTCTTGGCTCACAGGAGTGGAACCTGATGTGGTCTTCTGTTTCTGTTGTAGCCTATCCACCTCAAGGTTTCATGCTTTGTGCATGCTGAGATGCTTTTCTGCTCACCGTGGTTGTAAAGTATTATTATTTTAGTTATAATATCCTTCCTAACAGCTAAAACAAATTGGGCCATTTTCCTGTGCTCTTTCTTATCAACAAGGCATTTCCATCCACAGAACTGTCACTCACGCAATGTGAAAAACCATTCTGTGTAAACTCTACTGTTTATCAATGTTGATCAGCAGTTTATGACATTTGGCAGGTACCCTTATCCAGAGCAACTTACATTTTATTTAATTTATACATCTGAGCAGTTGAGGGTTAAGGGCCCAACAGTCACAGCTTGGCAGTGCAGGGGTTTGAACTCATGACCTTCCCATCGGTAGCCCAATGTCTTAACCACTGAGCTTCATTCTGATGTTTGATATGAATATTAACTGAAGCTTTTGACCTGAATCCACATTTTTTTATTGTGCCGCTGCCACATGATTGGCTGATTAGATAACTGCATGAATGTGCAGATGTACAGGTGTTCCTAATAAAGTGGATGGTCTGGGTCTGTACTCACATTTACATGTTCCCTTTGTTTGATATTTAATTTATTAGAGGAAACTGATTAGATTTAATTCAGAGTAACTGCCTTAAAACAAGATTGTAGCAGCCAATAACCACATTTAAACTAGCACCAAAACCACCGCCAGTGGACTTGCTTTTTTTCACATGAAAACTTATCTCCACACTAGCCCAATTTGGTGTAAAAGCTGCGAAGCTGGCAACCCTGGCTGGGGACAAATCCCTACTCTCTCACTCACTCACTTTCATTAACCGCTTTATTCTTGTCAGGATCACAGTGGATCCGGCGCTTATCCCAGGAACGCTGGGGGTGAAGCAGGAATACACCCTGAAAATGCAAAGAAATTCTACACAGACAGTAAACCAAGCTCAGGATCAAACGGGTGGGACCCTGGAGCTGTGAGGTGCAAATACCCATCTCTCTACTACTTTTTAAAATACTAGATTTGATCCCATTTTGTAATTGTTCGTGCATCTTTTGTACATCTTATCGAACACAGGGTCGCAGGGAGCCTGGAGGCGATCCCAGGGGACTCGGGGCGCAAGGTGGGGGACACCCTGGATGGGGTGCCAACCCATCACAGGTCACAATCACACACACATTCACACACTATAGACAATTTAGAGATGTCAATCAGCCTACACTGCATGTCTTTGGATTGGGGGAGGAAGCCGGAGGACCCGGAGGAAACCCCCACAGCACGGGGAGAACATGCAAACTCTGCGCACACAGGGCAGAGGCGGGAATTGAACCCCCAACCCCGGAAGTGCGAGGCAAATGTGCTAAGCACTAAGCCCATTTTGTAATTGTAGTCTGTTAAAAATATTGTATGTGATGCTTTGTGGTAGAAAGTAATTATTACATATTTTCAAAAATATCAGTTTAGCACTATTAAGACCTTTTATAAAATATCAAGTGTCAAGTATAAACCAGGCTCCTCTGCATTGTGTCATGGCATATTGCACCATCCCAGCATGGATTATTTTTCTATAGCATGACACTTCCCACTAGACTTGAAACTCAATGCAAGGAATAGTCGTTTGGTTTTTTTGTCATTTACCATTCACCAGGGGTTCCCAAACCTTTTTGGGCAAACAACCCCAAATGGACATGAATTTTCTGCGACCCCAAGCCGTGACTGCCCTACTCTTTTTTTTTTTTTTAATTCCAGATTTATAATTTAGGACAACTGTGCCATTTAATATTTTAATATGTTAGTAAAATATGTGTAACATAAGCCACAGCTCTAACCTGCTCTTACGACCCAATTACACTGACTGCATTACTGAGTTATACCCAACAAAACAAGCTGAAAAATAATCTCATTCTCAATTAACTAAATAATCAACTGTTGTTTCAGACTGCATGTCCATAAATGTTTTTATTTTAGACGACAAGACCTTTATTATAATTTTGAATCTATTTCACAGCTCCACATTGGAATTCATCAGTTTTAGGTATAAATCTTCGAGTTTCTAACACAGGTCCAGAGGCTTAAAATTTCTGGTGTGTGTGTATATTAATTATTCAGGATACACCTGTTGTCGCATGCAGCCATAACCTTATCCGGAATCTAGTTAGCAGACAATTAGCTAGCAATCTTTATAAAAATAAAATTAAAATAAATCAATCAATCAATCAATCAATTAAGTTGCACACAAAACAGTGCTCGTTTAATATGTAATTAACTCTTACACAGACTTAGCTTAGTTCTAAGCTAGCTAACTTCTGTACTGAAAGGGCTTTAACTTGCTAGCCTGGTAGAGTTAGCTGGCCAATAAGATCACCTGGATCTTCTGCGTGCCAGGGTGCGCACACACACACACACACACACACACACACACACACACATTTACTATTATTATTTTTTAGGAATTATTTGTCAAGTGGTTGTAGTAATGAGTGTATATTCCAGCAATACACAAACTGTTTCACTCCCCTATTCAGTCTTTATATGCATTATATGCACTTTATATTTTATTTACACACATGTAATATATACATATATTTGTGTGTGTTTTTTGTAGGTGGATAAAATGGACGCTCTCCTGAAGGCAAGAGAAGCTGGTCACAAGCCGGTGAGGATCTTTATTGAAATCTGGATTGAAATGTGCTGATAATCGGTTATGTGATACACAACAATATCTTCTATTCGATTCGTATTTAGATTTATCATCACATCACAGTTTGCGCAGTTTACACAGGGATAAACTTAGACATTAATGGCTGTGTGTTGAGTTATTTTGAGGGGACAGCAAATTTACACTGTTATACAAGCTGTACACTCACTACTTTACATTGTAGCAAAGTATCATTTCGTCAGTGTTGTCCCATGAAAAGATATAATCAAATATTTACAAAAATGTGAGGGGTGTACTCACTTTTGTGAGATACTGTATGCCATAGCCATCATGACGTGAGGGTAACTGCTAAGTTTCAGAACAGCACCACCTAGTGTTCACAAGATATGAAAAAAGCACATTTTTCTTCTAACTTCCGAACACGTTGTCAAAAAATCATGAACCTGGTCTCGTTAGATTCTGTGGGGTATACTGAGTCGAAAAATTTGACATTTTCTTAGGTTGGCAATTTTGGGTGTCCGCCATTTTGAATTTTCTAAAAAACCATACATTTTTAAACTCCTCCTAGGCCGTTCATCCGATTTTCAGCTAAATCGAATCCTGTCATCTTCACATCATGCTGACATAAAGTTATGAAATTCAAGTTGATTAGTCAAACTGTTCTCGAATAATGCGCAAACGAATTTGATGGCTAGTATGCCAAAATGGATGTGAGGCTATAACTCCATAACACTTTAGCATATTCAGACCAAACTTAGAGTATATCATAGCCATCCTGACATGAGGGTACCTGCACAGTTTCGGGAACAGCGCCACCTAGTGTTCACAAGATATCAAAAAAGCAGATTTCTGCTTATAACTTCTGACAAGTTTGTCATAAAATAATGACCATTCTAAAACAATACTTGCTTGTCTCCTCACTTTGCCTCTGTCAGGCTTTGGCCCCAGAATTGCAGAAGAAGAACAAGAAGAAGAAGAACAAGAAGAAGAAGAAGAAGAAATAACTGGGTTATTCTGTTAAGAGGGAGAGTTAAGTATTTTGAATGTACGATTTACGGTTCTCTTACATTTTGGATATGGGCCAAAATGTAAATGCTTGAGCTGTAGCGCCACCATTAGGAGCACTTGGTAATTTCATTTTGAAAGTTTCATGTTGATATGCTTTACAGTTTAGGCTGCACGATTTATAGTAATAATAATAATAATAATAATAATAATAATAATAATAATAATAATAGTAACGATAACAATAATAATAATAATAATAATTTATTATTGTTATTATTATTATTATTATTATTATTACTATATTGTTGTTGTTGTTATTACTGTTATTATTATTATTATTATTATTAGTAGTAGTAGTAGTAGGAAAGCGACCCTGGAAGCAACTAACATAAACTATAAAGCCATGTAAACTAGCTCTTGAGTCATATTCCTAAAACCCATTATCAAACCGCACAGTTAAGTTTACTCGCACAGGAAACATTTCCGTAGCCTCTACTGACGTCAATTTTGCTCTGAACTTGACTGAAGTGTCCAGCTCACAACACTGCCCACAAGGTGTAGGCTACCGTCTAGGTTAAGCCAGGCGCATGCGCAAATGACTCCAGCAAAGCACGAGAACTTTTGGTTTTCCCATTCACAAAGATCACACAGCGGAAAGCACGCAGAGGAAGACGGAGTGTGAATAATGCCTGAATCAGTTTCATACACTGGGGGGGGAAAGAGGCTGGACGACATGTTCTCACACACGTGGAAGAGGAACCAACCTGCCGATTTCCCCTGTCAGCAAAAACACCAAGAATTAGTCTGAATATCCTGCTGTCCAGCACATTTCATGGATCTGACAGCTCTGTGGCACGAAGTAGTGTTTCCGCTACTGTAACTCTTGAGAAATCGCGGAGGTGGAAAGGTAGGTGATTAGTTTCTTTTCACGGCTGTAAACCTGTGTGTTTTAGAGGGTTAACAGTTTGGGTCAAAGTCTTTTGGTTTGCATTAGTGGACTGTTTGTTGATTTTACTTGGCGTGTTGTTCCTGGATAAACTTTCTCTCTCCCTCGGGGGGAAGGACAGAGACAGCAGAGCTTATCTGAGCTGTCTGAGCACTTCCTTCTTCATACACTCAGAAACTTCACAACTGCATCTCACTGCTTTATAAAGCATATCCACAATCACAAATACACCAACTGCAAAGCTTGGATGAGTTGTCCTGAAAATGAGATGAGATGAGTGTTGACTACAATTCATTTCACACTCATCTGATGTGAAACACTGTTTTCACTTTCCAACACCTGGAACAAATAGGACTGGATCAACATCATGTGTATTAGCTTACATTTTCTGGACATGTATTTGACTTTAAATTATTGGGGTCTTCTGGTGTTTCTTGATGTATATAGTAATATATAAACGTGTTTTTATACTAGAAATTACAAAAAGGGAGCTGTAACGTGCCTTGTTGCTGGGGTGGTACCCCATTGTACAGCGTATCTGTAAAGCTTTACTCTAAAAGGTAATTATGGTCCAGTCGTGTACCTTAAATCTTTACATAGACTATTAAAGGTATAATAGATAAGGATACCACACCAGCGACAAGGAAAGGTACAATTAACACAGTTTGGGTTTTTTTTTTTTCCTGAGAGTGTACATAACCCAAAACCTGGAATGAGTTAACAGCGTGGTATTTTAAACGGTTCCATGATACCACTTACAGGCTCATGGTTGTTATGCAAAACTACCACAAATACCTCCAAAGCACATACTTATAGGCTTCCACTTCACCAAGCCTGGACTTGCTATGCTCATTTACACACCCTATAAGTAGAACTGTACTCCACCCCTCCTGCCTAAACACGAACTCTGTAATCTCTTCACATCATAAGTTTTTTTTTGTTTTTTTTTTCTTTCTCCTTCAAGTCGAAAAGCCATCTCCGAGAACATCCTGTAAATCTCTGTCTAAATGATTTTAAGAAAAGGCTGAACTATGGAATTGTATATAGAACTATAGTGGAGTAAAATAAAATATGGTATACATTATAGAAACATCCTAAAAGAATATAAAAATACACCACAAAAAGGTATGTATTGTAAAACCTTTATAATGCTTAACATGGTTAAGCGATAGACAGCATTTAGTACTCTCCTACACCTCTTCAAATGTCCTTAGTAAAATTCCGTGAGCTATAAAAGGTACTAAAGTGAGTTTGAAAGTTTTTTTTTTTTCAGATAAGTGTGTGCCAGTGGGTGGGAATGCCCAGTAGGTTGTGTGGGCTAGTGTTGCTATAGCAGCCATCTGCTGCTAAAAAAAATAGTATTCTTCACCATCCCACTCAGAGGCAGCCTATGCCAGGGGTACCCAAACTTTTTAACACTAAAAACTTCCTACTGATTAGTTCTACTCTGTGCACCTACACTCTCTCAAAAAGGAGCAAAAAAAATAAATAAACAAAAAAAATGCTCATTTGCTAGCTGAAAATAAATCCTGAATCTGAAGTTAAATTATTAATAAAATTTTAATTATTGACACAAAGTGTCATAGAACTACCAGTTCTATGAGACTTTGTGTCAATAATTAACATTTTACTTTACTTCCCACCCACTGACACACACTTATCTGAAAAAAAAAACTACAACTTTCAAATCAGTAGACACTGCAAATAGATCAGTAATTTATTTATATTATAATAGTTTCGAATACTGTTTCATTTTGTTACACATTGTACAATATTTATTTTGGTTTCAGATTTAGTGAATGACTAGGGGCATGGTGGCTTAGTGGTTACCATGTTTGCTTCGCACCTTCAGGGTTGGGGGTTCGACTCCCGCCACTGCCCTGCGTGCTCGGAGTTTGCATCTTCTCCCTGTGCTTCTGGGGCCCCCTCTGGGTACTCCGGTTTCCTCCCCCAGTCCAAAGACATGCGTTGTAGGCGGACTGGCATCTCCAAATTGTCCATAGTGTGTGACTGAGTGTGTGCGATTGTGCCCTGCAGTGAGTCGGCACCCTGTCCCCACAGCCTTGTGCCCCATGTTCCCTGGGATAGGCTCCCCACAACCCTGTGTAGGATAAGTGGTACAGAAAATGGAAGGATGGCTGGATGGATGACTAGAACTGTGGAGAACCACAAAATATCATATAGCACACTGCTAATAATTCCTGTTTCTAAATAAAATGTGAAATCTGTGACTTCTTGGTTGTGAAGGCCTGTTAAGTGTACATTATTGCAGATTTTGTTTTTGTTTCTCAATCAAATTTAGGGCTTTGTCATTTTGTAAATGATATTTCATATTTTTATGATGATATTAAAGATATGTTAAGACTGAGAACAGACAGGTTCAGTCAGAGAAGCTCAATGCAGAAATGTCAGGAAATTAGTCAGGTCATGACAAACAGCACTCACATGACCAGGAGGAGGAATGAGCCCTGGGGGAGTTTCCAAAAACCAGTAATAACAGGAGATCAGCAGGAGAAATATGGCACATGTTTGTGTAGAAAATAACCATTAACGGAAACATTTACACAACCCATATGAGATGACTGGAAAATAGAATAAAAAAAAAAAAAAAGGTTGAGTATTTACCGAAAGGGAAGTTCAGAGGGGCAGAATGGTTCAGTTGTTCTTTGTAAGCACTGCAATTATTACAACATTTAATGGTTATGACAACTCTAATGGTTAGGACAAAAGATGATCATTACATAAAATGTATATAAAGTTCCATTTCATATCTGCTGAAATGGGAAACATGCATCATGCCTACTAAAATAACCTCTTTACAACAGCACTATCACATTATGAGATGTGTGTAGACAGCAAATGAACAATCTCACCTGGGTCAAAAATAAATACGGTACATATTTTATCACTTTTGAAATAGACTAATGCATTGTGCTCCACTACTGTATGTACACCATGTACAATTGGTAGTACTAATAATGCCATTGTTTAAAAGATTAGAAACAACCAATTACATGTCTGAAAGTTTTCTGAACTAAATGAAAACCATTTCACCTTAGTCTTTGACTTGATATCATTACTCATTCGATGAGTCAGTTACGCTAATAGGTGGAGTGTGAACTGTAGTCAAATTCATTCTTTTGTTTAATGAAAGTAGTAGAAATAGCTAAGCATTCTTGCACTACAGTGGGTTAAGGCAGTTGTTTTGCATTTAAATTGAGCATTGCACCCTTTCCATACATTTGTATCTACATTCAAATTACAGAATTGTTATTTCTTAATATTTAAATGTAATACATTGTTTACAAATAAACTGCATCCGTGATGAGAAGCTTGTTGTAGAATTCTCATATAATAAGCCAAAACACTTGCCTGAAATTTCAACGAACTTCAATGCACAATGAACCATATAGGATTATTCTTAAGGGGCATTTCTTGAGACCTCAGAACTGCCCAAGAAGTGTGCTTGTGCAAGTCACTTGCTCAGTTGTTTAATATGTTTTAGATGCAGGAGGGCCATGTGTATGACTACCCAGACGCCCATCCAGTAGGAGAGAAGAGGACATGTCCTCAGAGAGGATCCTTGAAGAGCATCAGTGTACTGGACCGTCTGCTGCTCACGTACCCCGTATGGCTGCAGTTGTCTATCAACTCGGCCACAGCACTTCACATCCTCCAGCGTGAACCCCCAGGGGTGAGGAACATCCACTCACAAACTGACACTGCCAAATGCTTTAATGCATATTTGTCACAAATTGTTCATTTGTCACATCCTCCAGAAAGGCTAAGGTGCTCTGCACTCCCATAGTTCTGCCATCAACAAAAAAAGCTGTCTTCAAGTGTTTCCTGGGAAATGGCTTTAGTTTCAATAATATAAGGCTCACACAGATTAATAATCGTGGACAAAATACAAAAATAAATTATTGGCAAATGTAATCTTTACTCCACATTTTGTAGACTTTCCTGGTGCGAAAGTCCAATACATCCCAGAAGAAAGTGCTGTGTCTCAGGCTAACAGATGACAGTGTGCCATCTTTTGTCAAACAGTTTGTCATCCGGGAGAAGGACTCAGGTGAGTAATATGATAAGCAAGAGACACAGCATGATGGTCATTTTATAATATGTACATACACACACAAACACACACACAGGACAGAGTTTGGCATTTGATTTTGATGTGGCTATTCACTAACAGTCATCCTCTACCCCCCCAGCTTTCTCTTTGGAGAGCTCAGCTATCAGTTTCCCAGATCTTTGTAGACTCATTGCCTTCTACTGTGTCAGCCGGTATTAACCAAGCTAATTTCTGACAGTTCATATTCAATTCTCTTACTGTTTTTTTGAAGTCAGTAATGTATTTAATTTACTTTACATTAGGGATGTTCTTCCCTTCACTCTGGAGTTGCCAGAGGCCATAGCCAGGGCTTCATCCCACAAACAGTTGGAATCTATCTCTCATATGGGTGTGGGTAAGTACATGGTGGTTTTTATTGTAGACTGTGGTGGAAACTCAGTTTGTGACAATCTGTATTTACAATTATTACAATGTAGGTTATGGTATGAGCATAGGTTTGGTTTAGTTTCAGCACTGAAGCTCAGGTTGGACTATGATTAAGATATAAAAATGGCCAAAACCTTCATTTTCAAGATCCTTTAAGTACTTTTGCACAGCAAAACAATGAACATTAAAATGATCCTTTGCCATGTTTCATACAGAGTTCTGGAGTTCCCATTTAAACTTCCGTGGGCCTCGGAATGGTCCTCCACCAGTACATGATGCACCTGTACTCCCAAATCCTAAACCACAACCTACCACATCTTCTAGCACCAGTGAAACACTGTTCCAGGAGTTCTGCACAATTCACACCAGAAGTCCTTCTGAACTTGATTTGGGAGCAGGGCAGGGAGCATTATGCTTCATCAACCCACTATTTCTACAAGAGCATCCCATTCGTGGTGCCATGCACAAGCGTCATCACTTTAAACGCAGTGTAAAGGTTCGCGTCTCCACTGAAAACTCCAGTTCACTCTCACCCCCCATTACCCCACCACCACCTCCACCACTACTTGCAAAAGCCAAGTGTACAGGAAAGAATGTGAAGCAAACTGAAGTGGTTCAGACCAACGAGGAGGATAAGAACAATGTTGAAGTTGTTGAGGGAGATTCAGATTATCTACAGCCTTGTCTTGGTCTCCCGAAGAAGGCTTCTGCAATCGTCACCCTGTCCCTCTCTCCTACAGCTGAGGAGGAGGACTACCAGTTGCCCAAAGCATTTCTGCAGGTATAACACACTAATCTCAATCACACTTTAGGATAAACACAAAACTGCCATCAGCATATAACTAACGCTTTTTTGCACTTTAATGCTCTGAAGATGATATTCCCTAATAAAATGCAATTCACAGCAAAGTTTCCTTTGTGTGGTTTAGTCATTTGCTTTACAACTTGTGCATGTATATACACACAGGCACAAAGAAAACTCACAGTGGAGAGTGAAGAGGAAAATGAGGATGAAGACATCGGACTAGTACTTGAGAAAAGAAAGGCACCATCCCTCACTGAGTTGGACAGCAGCAGCTCCCTTAGCAGCCTTGATGAAACTGAGGAGAGTCCTCAGAGGCCTTCTCTCACACGGGGCACTAGTAACCCCATCATCCCCTCTCCTCATCCTCCCCACCAGTCTGTTTCGGCTCTGCGAAAGATGAGTGCAGCCTTTGTGTCCTTCTTTGTGCCAGGGAAGAGAGTCATACGGCTGGTGGAAGAGCTTTCTCATGACAGGCGTATGGCATTTGGGGCTCTGGTACAGGACTTCTTGAGGGAGCAAAGGGAAGCGCTGAAGCCACAATCCCTGACAACCACTGTGGAGCTGCTGCAGGGTTTGCGTCTCTTTATCAACCAGGCTAAGGTGTTCCTCTTGGAGTGTGGAGAGCTTGAGCCCCCCATTGAGACCCTAGTGCCAGAGGATGAGAAAGGTACACAACACAGACTCCAAACAATTTTGGAAGTGCCTTTTATATAAACACATTACTTCTAGGCTTCATAACAATAAGCTGGGTGTGTCTATACATGTGTTTTTGCAGATCAGACACTGGAAAAAGCCTTGTTCCGCTGTGTACTAAAACCTCTGAAAGGGCAGATTGATACAGCACTCTATAATATGCATGAACATGATGGCTCCTTTAAGAAGCTGGCTGAAAGTATGAAGAGAGCCAGAGATGCTTCACCACGAGACCTTTTTGGCGTGCAGGTGGCTGTGCCTGATGCTCATGGCATTGAGAAGATAAAGCACAAGATGTCCCTCATGAGACGTGCCTATTCACCAATTGACAAAGTAGTTTTGCTCCTGCAGATCTGTAAGCTCATCTATAAAGCCATGAAGACCAATACTGGTGAGGATTGCTTGAAGTACTTGAATATGACTAACCTTGTGAATTTGTTCACTTGGAGAGTATAGATATGTAAATCATTATGAAATATATATTTTTTTTGTTTTACAAATCATACAAATGATATGTCTACAATGTATTTTGTATTTCCTTGAATCTTATACTACTCCTCTTAATGAAACAGGGCAGGAATTTGGAGCTGATGACTTCCTTCCAGCTCTTTCCTATGCGATTGTTAAGTGCAACATACCGGAGCTTTCTCTGGAAGTGGAGTACATGATGGAGCTGTTAGAAACCTCTTGGCTCACAGGAGAGGGTAAAGATAGTATGCATTATTAAACAAAACAAAAAAAAAAGTTACATATGGCATGTTCTACCTTTACCAACTCGTCACTGACCTCATCATTTTCTGTCAGGTGGATACTATCTGACCAGCGTTTATGCCAGCCTTAGCTATATACAGAGTGAAGCAGAAGCTGTGCCTTCTAGTAGACTTACCCACCAAGTCAAGGAATCCCTAAAGGAGTGGAGCCACCGTCGTAGCAGTGAGTCCAAGAGCCAGAATGCCATAAAACAGGTCAGTTATTGGGTCTTCTTTTTTAGAATCACCTTATTATTTTGTAGAATAATATACAAGATAAAATATAACAAGTGGTAATATCATTCTATCCTACAGAGGTTTGTAAAGGTGCTGTTCCAAGATGAAGAATGCAGTTTGGTGAAGACATTGCAATGGAAGGCAGGGGTCAGTGGAGAAGCTTTGGCACAACTCTGCGCCATCAAATTTGGAGTGGACCAGCCAGACGATTATGGCCTGTACTGGAGAAGAAGTGAAAAGTTAATACCAGTTCCTCTGGATGCTCAAATTCAGGACCTGCAGAACATGGGTACCAGCAGTGCTCCACTCATTTACCAGCACTCCAATCAGGACATGAAATCCAGTAGGTTGACCAGAGGAGGAGCTTTGGACCTTTCGGGGGAAGCCTCATAATGTGACCTAGTACTGAGAAGGTTGAAAAACGGTACCTTCGAAAAAGGGGAGAACAGCTGACAAACCACAAAGAGTGGAAACGCATTGAGATTTTAAATAATTGGTTAATAACAGAGTGCATTTGTAAAATCTTCTGAGAAGTTTTATTAATTTATCTTTAGATAAGTGAATACTAAAACTGAAAATCTTGTTTACATAGCTGTAGTTGTTTACAACTAGTCGTATTTTATTTATATTTCGTGCCAAATGGTTTTGTGGTTCATTCATATGGGATCGGAGAGAAATTCTTGGAGATTTTGCAAAATGGGAAATGATTATTAATTTTTTTCTGTAATAATACTGAAACAGATGTATGACGACAGTGATGCTTCTACTTACTTTCGATATGGTATAGTCCAACATTTTCCATGCTTTGCCTTGTAGTACCTCTGTGCTACACATTTTAGTGTTTAAACTACCCACAACATACCTGCTTTATTCATCAGCTAATAAATAAAAAAAATATATTTGTGAAATCGGTGTTAGAACTATATTACAGTAAAATATGCAGTGCGGGTGTCCAGGACCAGGATTGGGAAAACCCTAGCCTATTTAATAAACAATGGTGTTTATGAGCAAACAGGGACTTAAATATATATTTGCTGTTTATAGTGAGCAGAAAAACTTAAATTGTGATACTGTGCAAATCAATGTATTTAAGATGTCAATAAACTTAAAAAAAAAATAAAAAAATAAAAATCTAGTTTCTCTGGGTTTTTTTTAGGGTTTAATTTTTTTAATGGGTTCCCAATTATAGTGTTGCATCAGATATGATGAATGCATGACACCAACATCAATAAGACAATGAAGTGCTTGTTGATAGTATAATAAACTTGTTTTACATAATAAAATGTTTAATATTTTAACTGCTGCTAGAACAAAAAGAGAGAACAAGAAAGGACTCTGAAAAATGGCATTTTTTTATTTGGTAGGAAATGCTTCCCTTGTCAGCAATCACAGTCTTCTTTTATGTCTAATGCCTTCAAGAAAATCAAAGTCCAGTAAATCACTGATTACTGATGAAACATTCTATTAAACTCACAATTTGTCTAGTCAGTTGATTATGTGATGCATTGCTGATCAGTACATAAAGATGATTACGCAGAGCGTATTTGTTAAAACGTTCACAGAAGTGCAACAGGTTTAGGTTACATAAGTGCTTCTCCCACTCCGCCTTCACACAGCACATTTTCTCTCACCGATGCTTTAACACATATCCATCTGTGTGGGAAGCGTAGGCTGTGGTCCCATCTCAAATACAGAGGAGTGATTGCATATTCTAAATAAAAAACCTGACTTACTGACATTGGCGAACACAGAGCTGAGAGGAAAAAGCAAGTTAACTGTTCTGTTATTTGTGGAAGAACAAGCAAAACATTAAGCATTGTGCATGTGTATGTGTATGCAGCAAATCCGACCTTCTGATTTTTTTTTTTTTTTTTTTTGGTTGGGGGGGGGGGCCTACAATTACTTCCATGGCACCCTTTACAGCCTCTTTCTATCCATTTTATCATTTCTTTCTCTGATGCAGCTTGTACCTGCAGGCTTAGGGCAGTTATCATCTGAAAGATTGGCTCTCAGTTTGCAGTGCTCCTCTCAGCACCAGCAGGCTGTGTCTCTGGAGGCCATTTCCAGCAGCTGAGCCTCCAGTTCCTCAGCATCCTCAATGAAGCGCTGGGTAAAAGACTGGATCAGTCCTGCAGCACTCGCCTCATACTCCTCCAGTTCCACAGCCTCTCCTGAAGCACACAAAACAGTTCAAAAGTAGCACACAAAAATGCAACACAATGTTTGCTTTAAAGAAAAAAAAGGAGGGGGGAGGTGTTTGAGCATTTAATTAATTAAACAGGGTCACTCCTTCTCAGATTAGGGCTAAAAGTTTCCAAGTTATACTTCTGGTTGTCAAATATTTCTGACTAAATGACCCTTGCTTCATGTATGAAAATGGGTCTAAATTATTGCATACATGGCATCTTTTAGTTTTCACATTTACATCATGTGGCTGAATCTTTAAATGGCATTGTATTGAATATATACCTCAAAAAGGTTATAGTTCCCTACAAAGGTTACAAAACACCATCATGTTCCCTATGTAGTGAGCATACATTGTGACTAGGAAGCTGTACTGTAAAGGGTCATTTTGAAGTTAAGTGGACTAAGAACTGCAATATACACACCGTTGCAATCAAAATTATTCAACCCCCATTGCAAATCAGGTTTGTCAAAATTTACAGACTTTCAGCTGTTTGCAATGTACAAATCAAACAAAAGCAATTGAAATAGTTCAACACAACGAATGCTTCAAGTGGTTTCCCCAAATTCAACTGAAAATGCAACTTACAATGACTTCTCCAGTCTCAAAATTATTCAACCCCTTCATGGCAAGCATCTTTAGTACTTAATAGAGCACCCTTTTGCTGTTATGACCTGCTGCAAACGAGATACATAGCCAGACAACAGCTTCTGGCAGCGTTCCTGAGGAATCTTAGCCCATTCCTCATGAGCAATGGCCAGTAATATTCTTGGGTTTGTGTGCTGCAACCGCCTTCTTCAAATCAAAAAGTCAGGTGACCGTGATGGCCTTGTAAAGGACTTCTTCTGCAACCAAGTCTTGGTGGAATTTGAGGTATGCTTGGGATTATTGTCCTGTTGGAAGGTCAAATGATGCCCAAGCTTCAGCTTCCTCACAGACGGCATGACATTTTCTCCTAGGAATTCCTAATACTTCAATGAATCCATCTTGCCTTCCACACGCTGCAGGTTTCCAGTGCCAAAGGATGCAAAGCAGCCCCAGAGCATCACTGATCCACCACCATGCTTGACTGTGGACAGAGTATTCTTTCTTCAATCTTCTTTCTCCAGACATACCACTGATCCATCGTGCCGAAAATTTCCAGTTTTGTTTCATCGCTCCACAGAACAGAATCCCAAAACTTCTGTGGCTTATTTATATTATTTTGAGCCGACTTTTCTTGTGCTTTTGGGTCAGTAGTGGTATACGTCTTGGAGTTCTGGTATGGAAACCCTCTGCGTTTAGTACGTGTCATACTGTGCTCACTGAAACCTCTGTGCCTGTTGCCATCAAGTCTTGCTGCAGGTCTTCTGCAGTCACTCAAGGATTTCTCACAACCTGCCTTCTCAGAAATCGGGTTGCAGCCGTTGATAGCTTCCTTTTTCTGCCTCGACCAGGTATTTCATGAATTTTCTACCCCTAGCCAGTTCAGGTATTTCATGTGTTCCAGCTCAAGCACACCTGGTGCAACTCATGAAGCCCTTGATTAATTGCAACAATTGTGCTTGAGACAACACCTGTTTGCATATTTGTGGTGTTGTGAGGGATTCTATTCAGGGGGTTGAATAATTTTGAAACTGGAGAAGTCATTATAAGTTGCATTTTCAGTTGAATTTGGGGAAACCACTTGAATCATTCTTCGTGTTGAGCTATTTCAATTGCTTTTGTTTGATTTTTTCATTGCACACAGCTGAAAGTCTGTAAAATTTGACAATAAACCTGATTTGCAATGGGGGTTGAATAATTTTGATTGCAACTGTATGCCAAGTATAAAATGATAAGCTCATTAATATGGAAATAGTAAATACTCTGGAAATATGAATGCGCTTTTAAAAGGAATTTAACAGTGCTGCTTCAGACAGGGGCAAGTGTAGTAAGTTCTGGGTTTAAAAGAGAACTGGTTAGCAAAATCAGGGAAACGGAACAGTGAACTGACCTTTAACTCGAGTGTTAGCCTGGACAAACATCTTGCGAGCTTCCTTGCGAAGTAGCACAGTCTCGCGGAGTCGCAGGAAATTGTGAGCACCATCAGCGGTCACTGCAGAGTAGCGGTCATACAAAGCTCGGCCTCCCTCCACATCAGCTGTGGACTTGTGCACCTGGGGAAATGGTTTCATTCAAATCACAGACCTGATATTGTAACTGTAGGGTTTTTTTGTTTTAAGGTGTTGTCAGAGACACTCACTGAATAATAAATGCTGGTGGCACACAGCATAAAATTAGGGCTGCAATCAATTAATCATAAACAAAAATATTTTTACAACCAATTTATTTCATGTCAAAGATTTACAAATCTGAAAAGGTAGAGATTTATAAAGAACATGCTGTTTTCTTTGGATTTAAATGAAAAAGAACAGAATTGTTCCTCAATCAGCTGAATAACTGCTATATACAGTGCCCTCCACTAATATTGGCACCCTTGGTAAATATGAGCAAAGAACAACCCTTTTGTTCAAAAAAATCCACAAAAACACTCTGCTCTCATGGATATCAAACAATTGCAAACACAACACAGGTTTGTCGGCATTGGTAGCTCAGTAGTTAAGACATTGGGCTACTGATTGGAAGGTCGTGAGTTCAAAACCCCAGCACCGCCAAGCTGCCACTGTTGGGCCCTTGAGCAAGGCCCTTAACCCTCAACTGCTCACATGTATAAATTAAATAAAGATGTAAGTCACTCTGGATAAGGGCGTCTGCCAAATACCATAAATGTAAAAAATAATCTTTGTTAAATATAGGTGTGCAACAGTTATTGGCACCCTTTTAGTCAATACTTTGTGCTACCTCCCTTTGCCAAGATAACAGCTCTGAGTCTTCTCCTATAATGCCTGATGAGGTGTGAGAATACATGGTAAGGGATCTGAGACCATTCCTCCATACACAATCTCTCCAGATCCTACAAATTTCGAGGTCCATGCTGGTGGACTCTCCTCTTCAGTTCACCCCACAGGTTTTCTATGGGTTTCAAGTCAGGGGACTGGGATGGACATGGCAGGACCTTGCTTTTGTGGTCAGTAAACCATTTTTGTATTAATTTTGATACATGTTTTGGAAGATCCAACCACGGTCCATTTTAAGTCCACGATGCCATGTATCCTAACAAAATGTCCAGGTCCTCTGGCAGAAAATCAGCCCCAAAACATTAAAGAGCCACCACCATATTTACCCGTAGGCATGAGGTACTTTTCCCATATGGCTACCTCTCTGTGTGCACTAAAACTACCTCTGGTGTTTATTGCCAAAAAGCTCTATTTTGGTTTCAGCGGACCATAGAATCCCATCTGAAGTTCCAGTAGTGTCTGGAAAACTGAAGACGCTTGAGTTTGTTTTTGGATGAGAGTAGAGGCTTTTTTCTTGAAACCCTTCCAAACAACTTGTGGAGATGTAGGTGACTTCGGATTGTAGTTTTGGAGACTTTCTGACCCCAAGACACAACTAACTTCTGCAATTTTCCAGCTGTGACCCTTGGAGATTTTTTTGGCCACTCGACCCAACCTCTTCACAGTGCGTTGAGACAATATAGGCACACGTCCAATTCCATGTTGATTCATAACATTTCCAATTGACGGGAACTTCTTACCTATTGCCCTGATGGTGGAAATGGACATTTTCAATGCTTTTGTTATTTTCTTATAGCCACTTCCCATTTTGTGTAGCTCAACAACCTTTTGCCGCACATCACAGCTATATTCCTTGGTTTTACCCACTGTTATGAATGACTTAAGGAATTTGGCCTATGTGTTGCCTCATATTTATGCCCCAGTAAAACAGGAAGGCATGGTTGAACAATTTCCTGTTCCTAGTCACCTAGGTGTACTAATTTTTTATTTATTTTTTTTAATATTAATGGGAATATACTTCAAATATATTTTTCTTATATGAATTCATGGGGTGCCAATAATTGTTGCACACCTATATTCTTACAAAGATTTTTTATTTGTTTTTATAAACCTGTGTTGTGTTTGCAATTGTTTGATATCCATGAGAGCAGAGTATTTTTGTGGATTTTTTTTTGAACAAAAGATCAAAGAATAAAGAATTTTTCACAGCCTTCTGTGCTCATATTTACCAAGGGTGCCAATATTAGTGGAGGGCACTGTACAATCATTTAAATGATGAGCAACACCACGGTGACCAATTTAGTCATTATCATTTAGCCTAAGGAGAAAACAATGAATAGGTTCCCATTAACCTTGTGGAAAAATGTGACTTTGAAAAAAGCTCTTATTAAATGGTTCCAACTATTCAGTAGTTGGGAGTTGAAAATGAAACTACTGTGTGAGCCAAAGGTATTCCACAACCTTGTACATAATATACAGAATGGACAGGTTGCATCACTTTATGTCCTGTTTTTATTCTACATCTTTACATACAACCTTTATAGTACATCAAGTGACATAAACTGCACAAATAGTGGTCTTGGCATTAATGTACCTGGAGACTGCAGAGGAACTTCTGGATGGCACTCTTGCCCACTGTGTCAATCTTACTGCGGTCCAGAGTGATGATGGCATCAGGTTGGCCGTCTGCCCCTGTGGTCTCACTCAAGGTCACTAAACCCTCTTCTGCTTCCAGCAGCACACGCAGGATAACAAAACGAGCCTGCATATGAGCCTACAACGTACACACAGACACACAGGAATGCGCACAGTGAGATAGCACAAGGGCTCTCTACAACTAGGAAAAGGATTTTAAAAGTCAGGATAAGATGCTCCCACTAAATTCTGTCTGCTCAGGAAAAAAAAAAAATCTATAAATACACTGGCTGGTAGTTTTTGTCCTGTTAGTTGTTGACAGACAAAAATACAGCTTGTGTCCTGGGGTGATGTCTTTGTAATGATTCTGATCCCTCTGTTAGGTCTGGTATATTTGTCTGGGAGTACACCCTCATGAAGGAGTGAGCAGTGTTTAATGCTGAAACCTTGCAATGTACTTTATGAATTGATTTTGTTGTCTAATCACTTCAGCTACGATAATGCAAATTTCCACTTGTGCAACTTTTTATTGTATGTTAGCACCAAGCCAACAGCAGTGTTTTCAAAAAGGTTTCCATACGAGATAGTAAGCTAATTAACTAGAAAAGCAGTGTACTGGGATCTTATTATAGTCCTTGGTGTTATGTAACCATTTTGGCAATTTTGCATGTAAAGGAGTCATGCCAATAAAGTGCAATAAATTATAACTTTATTTATAAAATTATTGCAAACCTGTCTCCAGCTCTTGCTCTCTGGCGTGTAAAACTCCAGGCCTAGCAGACCGGCGCGGACCATGGTCAACCAGTTGACATACACCACCTCCTCTGCTGCTTCACCTTCATGGCCAAAGATGCTGCATTCAAGCACAGCAAACACAGCAACATCTCAGCTACATTACAATGCACAGGATGAAATACTTGAATGTGTATGTGGGTCAGCATTTGCTTTACCTCAGCACCTGCTTGTTCAGACAGAGGTAGAGCCCCACACACTCAGCCCTACACTCCTCATATGACGAAGCGATGGTGGAGAACTTGCTGTCCCATGTCTCACTGCCTTTGTACCAGCTGTTAATCTAAAAAAAAAAATAAAAAAAATAAAATAAAAAAGTGCAGTTAAGCATCAACAGTCAAACCACAGTCATTTTAGCAACAGTGCAATGGCTTGGTTTTTAATCAAATGGTTACATTCGCTATATTTGCTGTACAAAGATTTTCATCTGTCAGAATGAAGTTATTCCAAATGTACATTCATTGTGTAAATGCATGCCACATATAGGCCAAAACAAATTTCTGTATACGAAGAGGCACTTGGTGTCAACATTCTAGTAAGTCTAATGCGGGTGTAACAGTATTAGCTCAGAATGTTACTGTAGTGTTCAAATGCCTTGCTTGTTTTTTGTTTTTTTTTAGGATTAACAAATTCTATATCGGGGGTGTCCAATCTTATCCGCAAAGGGCCGGTGTGGGTGCAGGTTTTCATTCCAATCAGGCAAGAGCCACACCTGATTCCAACTGTTTAATCAGTTGATCTTTGCTTTCAATAGACTCAGGTGTGGCTTCTGCTTGATTGGAATAAAAATTTGCATGCACACCGGCCCTTTCCAGACAAGATTGGACAACCCTGCTCTAGATTATGTCCATGTTAGTAAAACGTTCTCAGAAGTGCCCCTATCAAACAGAATGAGGCAAAAAGAATAATTTATGTCCTGCATCATCTTTCAAAATGATGGATGGAGTGTGAGATGGATGCCCATCTCACACTCCATCAACACAATCACAATGAGTACAAAGAGTTCAAAGAGGGGAAAAACAAGACATCTTTGCCAGACAGTAATGGGATATCTAGATTGATAACATAACTTATACAAAAGGGATAGACACATTTATCAAGCAAATCAGGGTGGACCAGGGCCAACATGGATTGTTCAGGGGTATTTTTATGTGTGTATTTTTATGGGATGATTTGCTGAATATTAGGCCAATTTGGAGGTCTGTGGTCAGTCAGTGCTCGTTATGATAATTTTAACATCTTTTAAAATGGGCAACATAAACTGAACTCACAGGACCTTTTCTGAATCAGTCAGTATTCGTCGTCACACGTGCACTGAATGCATGCAAAGATTAAAATTTTGAAACAGACATCAATTGGTTAATTTTGTTTTAGGTGTTTACATGATTTTTTTTATTCTAACACTACGGTCAGTCAGAGCAATAGACCGTTAGGCTGATTATAAACAAGCCGTTGACGTCTTCAGGTAAAAAGTCAGCAGAGGGTAGTGTAATAGACTCACCAATTCACCCGTCTCTGGATTACGGACCTCGGCCTGATCAAAGTTGAATTTTCCCTTTTCATCCTACACACAAACACACACACACAAAATTAGGTGAGGCCGTGAGCCACACTCTAATCTCTATATTCTTAAAGTATTTACAACACTAGGCCATATTGTAAGACACAACTCCCCCACCTGCTTGAAGAGTTTGCCACTGCCATGCCCCAGAAGCTCATGTAGCCCCACCTGCACCTCAAAAGAAGGGCCTTTCCACTTGATGTAGAGATCCTGCAGGCATAAAAGAACATAAGGCAAAACCCTTTGTACAAATGTACTACTGTATAAAAAACATAAATAAATAAATAAATAAATAGATAGATAAATAAATAAATTTAACAAAAAGAAAAACCAATTGCATTTAAATGTACAATTTGCTATGAATTATTTTTTTAAATGTAAGGCACTTTTAAATATATAAGGAAATATAGCATATAAACTAGTGTACAGGAAGAATTGTTTGGTATACATATTAGCAAGCATTGTGAATTACTTTGTCTTTTTCCTCCAGAAAAGTGAGTTTCTCCTTTTGTGTTGCATAGGCCACAGCCAGCACATTCCCAAGGGACACATTCTTAAAGCCTTCTGTTTGTCTAATATCATCATCTAGAAAAAGAGGCAATGTTTACTATGACAAAATATCTGCAAAATTCACTGAAAACTATACTGAATGGTGGAACTCACAGTTTGGAATGTTGATTCCTGCTGGGATGCCACTGCCAGCGAAGGTGAGCACATCCAGCGAGGTGAAATCAGGTTTGAGGAAGCGATCCTTTTCGAACGCTGCCGGCCAGGGCAACTCGGGCAGCAAGACTTCGGCTGAACTTACCAGCTGTGCAAACCGGGCACTCATCGCCTTATTCACCACAGCAACAAAACCTGGGGTGAGGGGGCAGAAATGTGAAGATGTAATGTAACAAGTTATCTGCAGCGCTAATCATGGATGTCTAGAGCAAAATAAGAATTTAAACTTACCTTCAAACTCGCCTCTTGAACCAAATGGATCTCTGTAGCTCTCAATGAAGCCAATGTAACTATCAGGCAGAGGAATAAGAGTGGAGAAAAAGCTGAATTTTGGGGTAAAGATAATTCATTTTATTTCAGATTACTTAAAACATTTTTAGATTGAATAATAAATTGCCTTGACATGGCAGGCCCACAAAACAATATCAGACCACACAAATAGGTAAAGAAATGCCAATACTTTTATCCTCATGAAAAAAGATTATATGTATATGAAAATTAGATACCCCGAAACTCTATTTCCCTACAAACTGGTGTAATAACACGGTTGCACATGTTTTCCAGTCATTTGCATAGCCTGCATTTGCATATTGGAACATGATTGGCTTTTATATTTTATGACACAATAACACTTACCTGTGACATGTTCAGTTAAGAAGATTATCAAAAGTATTCAAGTACATTTCCCCAAAAGGAGTAAATTAAATACATTCTTTATAAACTGTGGTGTAACTTTGGTGTGATCTGATATGGAATCGGAGATGGAATGACTCAAATGCAAAGCAATCGAGACGTATACTGCAAGCAAGTTTCAATTACACAGAACAACTTTTTTCACTCTATATTCACCTCTCTACAATAGGTCCCTTGTCTTTTATCCAGAAACGGGAGCCTTCCTTATGAGCATCCAGAGATCCATAGGTGAAACTTCTTATATACTCCTCCAGCATTTGACTCTGGTTCTCATTGGCAGCGTAAGCCTATGCACATGGACAAAAACATTTAGAAGCAGACAGCTGCATTTCTCTAAGGTTCTAAAAGAGCTGGGTTTTTGCACTGAAAATATGTGGTTTACATAATCCACCTTAGCTTTTTCCAGGTTTTGGCTGACTTTCTCCATAAGATATGCATAGTCTCCTCTCTGAACAGAAAATGCAGCATCCTCAAAGTCATATGTGCCACAGCAAGTCTCTCCCTCACCCTCAATAGCACAATCTGTAAAATATAGTAAGGCAGGCATGAGAGAGAAACTCGGAGGAAAGCTGTAATAGATCCATGAAGCAAGCTGATTCTCCTGATATGAGTTATATAAATTAGGAACATTCAGTCTGCTTTCTTTTTTTTTTTTTTATATTTCCTCACCCTTCTTCACTGCAGATGCAAGGCGCACCTCGTAGCTGCGTTTCCCTTCTGACTCCTTCTTAAACAAACGTGTGTTGTAGGCACTCAGGTTCTGGGGAGGTATAACGTTACAAACTTGAGCAGGAAAGATGCTGTATGACGATTAGCACCAAATCTCCAGTTCTCCAAAATGGGCTTCAATAAGAGGTAGGCAATATGCTAAAAATAGCCTCACAATATAATCACAATATACATTGCATTAGGAAGACCTGGTTTTAATTAAGTAAGCAAGCATCTACAAAAATAAATTATTTAACTGGATAAAAGAGTAAAATTAAACTGGTTTAGATCTAAAAATGCACAACAGTATGCCAGTAAAATACTATTAAAGAAAGCCATCACAAAAATAAAGCGTTGCAGATATTATTAACTTTCTAAATACTGCACCTTGGAGTCTAGAAATTTCTGGGCCAACTCTGCATCTTCTAAACAGCAGTTCCCTGAGAAGTATGTGGAGATCCCCTATGAAAGACAAAATAAGGCAAAATCGTTCATTCTGCTGATTATACAAGGCAGAGTTATGAAAAACTTTAACCTCCTGGTGGCTTTATTAGAGCAGACTTACTTCATCCCCGAGTCCAAGCTGTTTCTGCTTTTCTTCCAGGGAGTAGAGGAGGTGGGAGCAGTTGTTCCACAGAGCCTCCATCTCAGCAGGGTTCTCCTTATAGGCCTGGCTTTCCCACACCACTGCCTTAAACTTCTCCTGCACACGGAACAAAGAATTATAAATCTTCATCTCCTTCAATACTCAATAGGTTATGACAGTGCAGAGTGAGATTCTTAAACATAGCAATAGCCTCTGTAAAAAAGTAACTGCAAATGTGTGCAGACATTTAGTGAGATGGTTATCACATATTAAAAGTTTTAAATGTACATCAGTATTAGAATAGGCATCTGGGTGGCATGGGTCAATAATCGGGTTATTGTCTATGTGGAGTTTCTGTGCAAGTTCTCCCCGTGTCCACATGGTTCCCTCCGATTTCCTCCCACCATTGAAAAGCATGCCAGCAGGTTGGCTGGCTACTCTAAATTACCCTAGGTGTGAATGTGTGTGAATTAGAGTGTGTACAGTATGTTGCCCTGCAATGGACTGGCATCCCAACTAGGGTGTATTTCTACATCGCACGCAATGCTCCTGGAATAGGATCTGGATCCTATGAATGAATGAATGAATAGGCATCTCACATTCTGAATATGATATAAATATTCTCTAATAACATTTTGCACCCACTGATTTTATCTTCTGGGTAGCTTTTGAATCCTCGGTTGTAAGGAGGATTCCAATTTGATTCATTTCTTTTAATTTGGCCAGATATCATATCATATCAGGTCTGGAAAGGATCTTGACAAAATATTTTCTCGCTGAGATTTGCTATGTTGTGCATTATTGTGTTGTGGTCAGATATACTCACATTCAAGTAACAGCTTGAACTTGTATATGTATATATATATATATATGTATATATATATATAGACATAGATAGATATACAGGTGCATCTCAATAAATTAGAATGTCGTGGAAAAGTCCATTCATTTCAGTAATTCAACTCAAATTGTGAAACTCGTGTATTAAATAAATTCAATGCACACAGACTGAAGTAGTTTAAGTCTTTGGTTCTTTTAGCTGTGATGATTTTGGCTCACATTTAACAAAAACCCACCAATTCACTATCTCAACAAATTAGAATATGGTGACATGCCAATCAGCTAATCAACTCAAAACACCTGCAAAGGTTTCCTGAGCCTTCAAAATGGTCTCTCAGTTTGGTTTACACAACCATGGGGAAGACTGCTGATCTGACAGTTGTCCAGAAGACAATCATTGACACCCTTCACAAGGAGGGTAAGCCACAAACATTCATTGCCAAAGAAGCTGGCTGTTCACAGAGTGCTGTATCCAAGCATGTTAACAGAAAGTTGAGTGGAAGGAAAAAGTATGGAAGAAAAAGATGCACAACCAACCGAGAGAACCGCAGCCTTATGAGGATTGTCAAGCAAAATAGATTCAAGAATTTGAGTGAACTTCACAAGGAATGGACTGAGGCTGGGGTCAAGGAATCAAGAGCCACCACATACAGACGTGTCAAGGAATTTGGCTACAGTTGTCGTATTCCTCTTGTTAAGCCACTCCTGAACCACAGACAACGTCAGAGGCGTCTTACCTGGGCTAAGGAGAATAAGAACTGGACTGTTGCCCAGTGGTCCAAAGTCCTCTTTTCAGATGAGAGCAAGTTTTGTATTTCATTTGGAATCCAAGGTCCTAGAGTCTGGAGGAAGGGTGGAGAAGCTCATAGCCCAAGTTGCTTGAAGTCCAGTGTTAAGTTGCCACAGTCTGTGATGATTTGGGGTGCAATGTCATCTGCTGGTGTTGGTCCATTATGTTTTTTGAAAACCAAAGTCACTGCACCCGTTTACCAAGAAATTTTGGAGCTTCCTTCTGCTGACCAACTTTTTGAAGATGCTGATTTCATTTTCCAGCAGGATTTGGCACCTGCCCACACTGCCAAAAGCACCAAAACTTGGTTAAATGACCATGGTGTTGGTGTGCTTGACTGGCCAGCAAACTCACCACACCTGAACCCCATAGATAATCTATGGGGTATTGTCAAGAGGAAAATGAGAAACAAGAGACAAAAAAATGCAGATGAGCTGAAGGCCACTGTCAAAGAAACCTGGGCTTCCATACCACTTCAGCAGTGCCACAAACTGATCACCTCCATGCCACGCCGAATTGAGGCAGTAATTAAAGCAAAAAGAGCCCCTACCAAGTATTGAGTACATGTACAGTAAATGAACATACTTT